>JAFMOC010000126.1:277500-612500 GCA_019802505.1 Corydoras sp. C115 | reverse complement strand
TGTCTTATCTGATTGTGAACATTTGGCCACAATGAATTAGTATTTAATAAAGTGTGCACAGAACACATTGTTTTTTTTATTTCCACTTTACTTTATTAAACTAACTCTTTTTGAAGCTTATCAAATGGTTGTCATCTGCACAAATGTTAAGTGTTTTAATGTTGACATAAGCCTTTTTGTAGGTTATTGACATAATATCCCCCGACTTGGTCATCAACTTTCAAAGGATGGCTTGCTTTAGGAAAAACATTAGTGGTTATCTAAACTTTCTTAGACTTCATAACAATGCTCTGAACCATAGGTGTCAAACTCAAGGCTCAAGGCAGGCCATATCTGGACCGTAATACAATTATATCCAGCCCAATTATATAATTGTTATTAGCGGCCCGGCGACCATGGACCATGTTCATGTTTTAAATTTATATGATTTTGATAGGAACATTTTTATGGAAAGCAGAAAAATATTGTATTTAATATAAAAATATTAAAAATATTTTTTTCTAAAAGGGCCCAAGAGCAAAGAAACCTGAATGTTTTGATTTGTTATTTTTACTTTTGTGGATTTGCCTTTTTGCAGCATGTTTAAAGTTGTAACTTTTATAATTTTAACAAGAGATATTTTTATAGAGAGCAAAGTATTTTATGCTGCATCAAGTTATTTGAGTTTGCCGCTGCTCTAAACAGTAACAGTAATAGAATCGTAAAGGCTTAATTTAATTCCTTTCTGATTTTACCAACTAACCTGTGCCAATACACTTTTTTCAAAGCCATTTGGAAACCACCCTGCCAAACACTGTGAATTCATTGTGTTATGATGGACTACTAGTAGCAGAATGCAAAAATTATTCAAGAGAGTTATCAAAATCACTATATTTGTTATTTTATTATAGGTTTTAACTAACTTTGCAACTAATCTAAATAGTCGGAAAGCTTGTTCTCCAAGTAAGTTCATAATGTTTTCTATTAGACACATCACTTATCCAATCTTACCCAGAAATAGATTGGCGCCCTGTCCTGGGTGCCCAGCACCCGAAACGTTCCCCTAGATGGGCATAAATTCCCCATAATGGATGGATGGATTTATCCAACATGGCTAAGTTATTCAAGAAATTATGACATTTGTAAAATGTTACTTTTAATGATGGTGCTTAAAATGTGAATGTTGCTAAAAAATGTATAATTGAATTGATGTGATCATTAAAATAGGACAGCATAGTTAGCATGTGATTAGCAAGCCCGCATCTCAACGCTGTAGATCCAGGTTCGACCCCTATGTGGGTTGGTTTTCTGTAGGTTCTTTGGTTTCCTTCTGCAGTCCAAAAACATTTAAGGTAAATTGGCTGCTTTAAGTTATAGGGGGAATTATGTAAATTACCCCTATATATATATATATATATATATATATATATATATATATATATATATATATATATATATATATATATATGTATATATATATATATATATAGTGTGTGTGTGTGTGTGTGTGTGTGTGTGTGTGTGTGTGTGTGTGTGCTGGGCGATGGATTGGCTCCCTGTCCTGGGTGTATCTACCCAGCACCTGAAACATTCTTCCCTGGGTGGGCATTGGAAACCCCTCTGTGAACTTAGTAGAGGATTAAGTGGTCAAGATGAAGGGATGAGATAAAAGATTTTGAAAAATTGGTGTACTGTGCTGACCAGTATTATCGTAAAAAACCTACAATAAATAATCAGCCAGAAGACTGAAGGAAAGCAGTTTCAGATGCACAGTGATAGCTTTTCACAGGCAGATTTCTTGTAAACATATATATAAGCACCAACAGGGTATTATCTTCAAGTAGAAGAAACAGCATTTATCTATCATATGCCCATGTTTAAATACTAAAAACTGAGAAAGACCCATCAAAAAGAGCATCAGAAATCCTGTCATCAGAAAAGATCATACTAGTAAAGAAAGTCTACTTCAGGTTTATTAAGCAGACTCAACCAGCCTTGTGATATTAATCATTTCAATCTAATGTGAAAAGTTTGTGAAAAGTTATGTCTGCATAAATATATGTCCTGGAGTCTTGCACATTCATTTGCTGAGTAGATAATTAAATTAATTGAAGTGTAAGTTCCAAATAAAGTGTTCAGTAGGTGAAATACTAGAGTTTCATTTGTAGTTTTCAATGCTATATTTCTGTCATCTTGATATCTTCAGTTTTTATGTATATATTTTCATATATGTAAAACATTTACCCACTTGGCATTTATGAAGCTCATGAAATTTGTTTTGATTTACTACTTGGTATAGAGTTGGAATCCTGTAAAGTTTTGAGACCAGATTTTAAGATTTTATAATCTTTAATTTACATTTGCATTGGATTATGTTATATACTACATAGTAAATGGAAAAGTATATCCGCTTACTCATAAAATCTGTATTCATGAGGCTGCTGCCAACAGAAATAAATACATACAAATGATTCCTTCATGAACACTTTTTTTGTTTTTCCATTCACTTTCTTGTTTTTCTGCTTTAGACAGAAAAAAAATTATTTGAGATTCTTTTAGGGTTTTGCAGGCAGCAGTTTGAGACATCGCAGCCTGGCAAATTGTAATCCAACTAAGAACACATGCGCGCGCACACACACACACACACACACACACACACACACACACACACACACACAATAGATGGAGAAGTACAGAAAGGTACATTCATGTGTAATGGATTTACAAAGTGTGGGAAAGTCAGAGTATGGCAGACAGGGAGAGACTGACTTAATTCTTGGTTGCTTTCACTCTGTCTGTATCTGTTCCTTTGGACATTTAAGTCCAACCTTCGCAACACATCATATAGACATAGACAGAAAAAGAGTTTGTGGCCTGGCAGGTAATACTCAAGTATTTCCCCTTGTTTGGCTTCAACGGCCTGCTCTGCCCCTGTGTTAAAATCATCAGAAGAAGGAAAGAGAGAGAGAAGGGAGAGCGAGAGGTGGAGAGGGGAGGTGTGTGTGAAAGAGAAAGCTCTGTCTCTATGCTAAAATCATCAGAAAGAGAGAGAGAGGTATCCCTAATGAAACATTTGGACCTATTAAAAAAAGGAGGAGAAATGGGAAAGTAGTCAAAAGGGGAGAGAGACAGAAATAAAACCTGATAGAGAAAACATCACAGAAATGTGAAAGAGTAGAGAATAGAGTGAGCATAGGGTTGTCTGTGTAGTGAATAATCTGTTTGTGTGTGTGTGTGGGGGGGGGTGGATTCTGCACCTGAAGTATCTGTGGGCTGCATCAAATCACACATCATTAACCCGAGAAACACCACCACCTCTTAGAGATATGCAGTTTATGGTGCTTGTCCTTGGGCAAAAGCTCTGAAGCAGTATTCTGTGATGATTGGTGTCTATGATGTAACAAGATTTAATATAAGTAGTTTTATCAACCATAAAAAAACCCTTTCCAGTACCACCCACTACCAAAAAACACTTTTTAAAATCAGCTATGACTGCTGAATGACTAAACTAAACAAAATTACAGCATTAAATTTGTCATCTTCAGAATTTCAAGTGTACACTTTATAAATTTACTATTTAACTTGTAATGTAGTTGTAATTATTTAGTAGTGTAATGGTGCTAATGTATATCAGTTTTGACAATCAAACTATTTACAGCTGATTTAGAAGTCATTAAAGAACAATTTAGATGTAACACTGTTTTAGAGAATTTGTGCATGATGACACAAATTGGGGGGCTTGATAATATATCTGTTTAAGCATACATAAAGTGTCCTGTACTACCCTAACCAAGCAACTAGGAGGAGCAAGGAGACTTAAAAATGACAGAAGAAACAATACAAAAATGCTAAATGAAATCAGGCGGATGTAAAATGCTGCTCAAGCAGTAATATCATATTCACTGGACCAACATGACATGTATATCCTATCTGGATAACAGGAACACAAGAATGTAGGTACAGTATTTGAAGCCTTCAGGCAAAATTAAATAATCTCACAGGCAAAAGCAGCAAAATGTTAAGTTAAAAGGTAACATGAATAAAACAGTAAAAGTCATCCAACAAAGTGGCTAAACTAAGCAAAGCGTACTCATTCTGCAGAACTGCTGAAAACCAGACTTTTTCCAGTATGGTGACTACAAAAAACTAATATAAAATTATAACCAATAACAACAGAATTACAGGGTACAGCTGTAATAGATACAGTTTAAATGAAACTATAATGTAACCTTTACATTTACATTTAGTCATTTAGCAGATGCTTTTATCCAAAGCGACATGCAAATGAGAACATCACAAGTCAGTAGTTATGAAGAAAACCAACTATACTGTAAAATCATCAAACCTGATTGTTATTTGATGCCCCCTCCCCTTTTTTTACAACAGGTATTTGTTAAAAAGATGTGTCTGCAGTAGTTTCTTAAAACTGCCTAGTGATTCTGCCTTACGGACAGAGTTTGGAAGATCAGAAAGCTTGTCACTGCCTGGTAAAGGTCCAAAATGGTCAGAAGCTGTAGTAAAACTTTCTGCATCATGTTTATATTTCCCTGTGTCCACATGGGTTTTCTCTCACAGTACAAAAACTGTGAAAAACTGTGGTTTCAAGGTAAATTGTCTGCTCTGAATTGCCCTATATAGTCTCTGTGAGTGTGCCCAGTAATGGATTGGCACCTTGTCCTGGTTGTATGTGCCCAGTGCCTAAAATGTTTTTTCTGGTTGAGCATGAGAAATCCCCATGCGACTCTAGTCCCTAGTATAGGATTAATCGGGAGATAATGGGATGAGTACACTCCCCTCGATAGATGTGGCACTGAAATGTCTAAAAAGGATAAATGTCCTTGAGGCAAGTTACTGTGAAGCGCATACCAAGGTTTTGCTCTCAAACGCTCATCCTGAGACCAAGACTTCAAGTGTTCGTGGTAATACTGGAATTGCGGGGGACTAACAGGAGTATGCTTGAGTTGCTTAAATCAGACTTGTTTGTGTTGGGGTTGCTGGTTGCTGACTTGAACAGACAAAGGCTCCTAAAAATTAAGCTTTTGTCTGTAGATTACCAAATTTACAGTGGTGACACTGAGCTTTCTGTATTGACATGGCCTGCTAATTCTCCGTGTTAACAAAACTGTAGGATAAAGCTGTGCCTTTTCAGCTTTGCACACAGCACTCTCATTCTCAGACATGCACACATCTCTGACAGGTTTAGACAGGAGTTTAGCTCTGAAAGACTTAGACACATACTTTGCTCTGACTAATTCATATAGACACCCAGCACAAATGGATACATATACAGTACAATTCAAAAGTTTGGACATACCATGCTTTTTTGTTTTACAATAACAGACAACTGACATGATTAAGAATGTTAAGGGAACTAGGCGGTAGAATTCTGGTTCCAGATAAAAAAGGTTATTCAAAAATGGGTTGCCAACTTTAGAAAAGAACAGAACAGCATCTCAGCAAAATAGGATGCATGCTCAATCCTCCTTCTCCAACCAAATGCAGGTAGAGAGAACAAAGGAGAGGGGCAGATTCCAGAACTCTGCATTACGCTGGCTCCAACCAGGAATTGCCGCTTCCACCTTCTCGCTATTGAAAACACAGAGACAGCACTAGCATAGATGTAAACTAGCTAGACAGAACATGTAAGGAACCATGAGTGAAGTGAACCAACATGACCAGCCAGAGGTAACCATGCCTAAATATAGCTCCATAGAAGGGTGTGCCCTAAGTTAGTTCTCTGTTCTCTATTGGTCAGGACAATCACAAAACAGGTATAATTTGGATGGTGTACTGTTTATTGTCAGTTCTGCACTGACACTGATGTGGTGAGGGGGTTTTAGTGTAGCAGTGCTGCTATAAGGACTGCTGGCATAGGAACAATGTACCAACCAAATAATACCTATTATATGGTGGTACAATTGGGATCCTGATCATTAGAGACCAGTGTAAAGGGGACTAACACAGGATGTACTGTAGTCCACAAAGAGATGTTGGCTTTTGATATCTTTTTTACAAGATTAGCATTACTTTATATTTTAAACAAAATGTATCCAGTTATCCAGAGTTATTTAAGCCACTTTATTACTATCATTCTAATCTATTTTATTCTTTTTTTAATTTAAATTTTAATTTCAAGGATAAAGTAAATGATGACAAATAATTGGCGACCTCATTAGCTGCATATCTTTGTTTCTACACGCATTATTCATTCTATCAACTGTAGCTACTGAATAGACCACGTTGTAGTTCTACAGTTACAGACTGCAGTCAGTTCATGTCTTTGAAGACATTGTTAGTTTTCGTTCTTCTGTTCTGTAAAGATCAAGACTCCTGATCTTTGGGTTTGGGTTGCATTTGTGTTATTTGGGAAATTTTAGTGTTGAGGTACAGTTTACACATCTATTTTATAACTCCACTTTGCAGAAGAACTATCAGAGACAATAGTTACTTTGTTGCACAGTTTGGTTAAGTCATCTTTCAAACCTTTGCCAATGTTCACAGGATACAAGCCATTTTCTGTTGGTGGATTCTTCTCAGTACAGTAATGTCAGAAGTGTCTAATCTCTTTGTCTAATCCCATCGTACCAGCATGATACACAGTTTAACACCACCACCAAGTCAACATCATTGCACAGCTGAGAATCCTCCACCAGCTAATAATACAGGCTTTGCGGTGGTCCTGATCATTAGAGAACAGAGTAAAGAAGATGAACAAAAAATTTTAAGAAACTGGAAGTCTGGATGTTAGGTCTGCATTAAAGTACGACACAGAAACAGGCATGATGTCCTTACATAAATAGGAGCAAGGATAAAACAGAAAGATGAACAAGAGTAGAAAAAGGGCGCTAGGTGCAAAAGCAGGAAGGAAATATTTCTGACACTATAAATGTTAAAGTACATAATTAATTAACAAATTTGGCAGTGAGTAAATGAGAAATAAAGTAATTTTGACCTTCTTACCACATTGACTGATTTTGGCTGTAGGAAGGCACAGTGGCTTAGTGGTTAGCATGTTCACCTCTCAGCGCTGAGGATCCAGGTTTGAATCCCAATCTGGATGTAGTTCCCATGCTTTCCTTGTGTCCGTGTGGGTCTTCTCCATGTTCTCCTGCTTCCTTCCACAGTCTAAAAACATGGATTGAAGATAAATTGGCTGTTTGAAATTCGGGCACTGGGCAGATACACCCAGGACAGGGCACAAATATGGGTTTTTGGACTGCGAAGGAAACTGTAAAACCAAGAGAAAACATACACAGACACGGGGAGAACATGGAAATTCCACCCAGATTGGGATTCGAAATCCTCAGCGCTGAGAGGCGAATGTGCTAACCACGAAGTCACTGTGCTGGCCTTGATGAAGATTGTTTAATAGAATTCAGATCTGATACATCTAGTGTATTCAGATGTGCATCACACATGCTTAATATTGTGAAACTAAATGATGTTGACTCTCTGTGTGTGTGTGCATGCGTGTGTGTACGTGTGGTTGTGGGAAGGTGTTTAGGGTTTCCTTTCTGGGAGTGGAGGGTGGTTTGTGGGTATCTTTTCGATTCATGGTGGCCCCCATGTAGGTCTGACATGGCTTTCCAGGGTCTGACACCCTCAACTATGAACGCGCATGCACACACACACACACACACACACACACACACACACACACACACACACACACACACACACACACACACACACACACACACACACACTGGATTAAACAGTGTGAATTAATGAAGTCAGTGTGGGAAAGGGTTGGAGTGATTTAATGGAGGGAAATAGGAAAAGAAAAGCAGTGTGGCTTCCTTAGCATTTCTATAGGTGCTCTTGCTCTTTTCATCCCTCTCTCTTCTTCACTACCTCTTTCATCAAGTTGCTTTAATCCTTAGGATTTATGCTCAGGCTGGACCAGTGTGTGCATGTGTGTGTGTGTGTTTGTGTGTGTGTGTGTGTGTGTGTGTGTGTGTGTGTGTGCATGTGTTATTGTAAATAGCAGCTATGGCTTAAGTTATTTATGGAATTTGCAAATCTAGTTGATCTAATTGCATAGTGCTAATCTACCATCAGGTATCATTCATAATGCACTGTTTGCATTATATTATACTAAGACTTTAGCAGATGCATTTATCCAAAGTAAATTATAATCTTGCATATCATTTGCTTATCTGTTGTTTACATCTAATATTACAAATTCTATCAAACTAACATTTTAACACTATTTAATTCACTGCACAATGCTTACTTGAAATATTCTGGTTATGGTATTTGATGGAGAGAATAAGTGATTAAAAATGTATGTGGTTTGAAACACATTGATTATTGAGCTGATGATCATGATGTTTGTATAGATTGGTGAATTGATGCTTACATGAAATTATGGTGAATCAATGAGGTCAATTAAATGGAGTCCATGTTATAGGATGTAAAGTTGGTTTGTTTTGTTTGTTTTCTAAAATTTTGTGGTTCCGGTCCTTAAATTAAATCATGTACCATAAATTAAATACAGATTAATTTAACCAGCAAGCCAATTTTCCGATGAGCAATAAGCCGGGATTCTGTTACTCAGCAATCAGTGTTCAATTTAAAAAAACTGACTAGATTACATTGCAGAAGATTATTTCATTAAATATATTGTTTTCAATAAACACATTTATGAATCAAACCTTGTTTTTTTAAAATATAGTGTGTGTGTGTGTCACGAATGGACTGTCTTTGCAGTGCTAAATGAAAGTGTCCTGAGGTGTGGGATTTAAGGGTTATTTTACTGCAGCGACATTAGGGAACAAAATAAAGATACACGCGCAAACACGACAAAACTCATATGATGTCTGGACTGTAAAGATCAGGAGAAACGGGAATATATAATTGACAAGGGAGACACATGACGGAATAAACACAGCTGACAATAATGACATGACACTGAACTGAAACAAGGACTAATAAATTAATAAACAGGAACTAATGACATGAAGCACAGACTGGCAGGACAAAACCAGTAAATGAACAGAGTAGGGAACATAAACCTTGCATCCCTTACAGTGTTTTTGTAAACATTTTCTTAAAGCAATAAGGCACTCGATGTGTGGCATTATTGTAAATAAATGACATGATTTATTTACAATAATAGGCAGAACCTAGATTTTTGTTGGATTAGTGATGTTGCAGTTATGCAGGATGGTCTCACTAAACTAATATAGTTTTTCCAATTTTTGAAAATGGATACCTTATCACTGCACAATCTATACATGGGTTTCCTACACTATTGATGCTGCCCGGCCGCTCAAAGAGGATAAGCCTCCCATGAGACATGATCCTTCCAAGGTTTCTTTCTTAAAAAACAATGCAACATTTCTTTCCACTGTCGCTTTGCCTTGCTCTTTAGCAGTTTAGGCTCAGAACACTCTAAACCTTCTTTATGACAATGTACTGTTGTAAAAAGTGCTATGTAAATAAATTAACTTGAACTTGAACTTGAATAAAGCATGCCCTCTCGTGCCTTATTGGTTTAATAGAATGAATAGAGCAAGATTTTAAACACAGATGGGAGGATAATGTGGAGGAGGTATAGCCCTTTAACTAAAGGTTTATTTAAAGATAAAACTGAGGGGAGTTTTTTAGTGAACTTCAAACAAACACACACACACACACACACACACACACACACACACACAATCTGCTCTGTTAGCAGACATTAATGGGTTTGTGTTTATTCTACCATGTTATCTGCTCTTTCCATTGCAAGTTTTCTCCACTATCTGCACTCTTGTGTGTGTATTTTGTGACAGAGGTCTGTGTCCACTAACAGCGTCTAAGGGTCCCCACACAAGACAGTGTAAAGACGCCACATTGCAACATAACGGAACGATGGCTAGGTGTGATTACTTGTGTGTATAATGTTGGGTTGCATACCAATAACATATAACTGATGTAGACTTAATAACGACTGGCTGCACTTAATCAGCGTCCTCAGATTTCAGTAATTCACGCGTTATTTGCACTTTTTTAACTGATTACATCTTGTCTAAAAGCAAATTATATTTTAAGCATGTATTATGTAAAAAATAAATGTATTATATCAGCTTTATTCACATAACATGGACAAAGGTGGACATGCCATCATGTGTTAAATCCCCAGGACCTGACCTGGACTGACCTGCAGATAAAGAAATGTGCGTTTTGTAAAACATTTACATTTGGTCATTTAGCAGACACTTTTATTAAAGTGACTTAGAAGTACCCCAACTTGATGGTCACAGCCACCCTGGAGCTATGAGGATTAAAGGCCTTACTCAAGGGCCCACACTTCAGTGGACCTGGGATTTGAACTCACAACACCCTAACCACTGAGCCACCACACCCAGTCACATCCACCCACATCCATACAAACAAAACATTATATACATTGAAACTATAGCATGTCCTTAGCCTTTGGAGTTCTCGCTCAAAAATTTTATCTTACAAAAATAAATTGATTAATATATAAATTAAATCTGCACGTTTGACTTTGTGTGTTGCTTTATACTCTATAGACCAGTTCGATTCTGATCCAATGAGTTTCATGTTGAAGGTTTTTATAAGGTAGATCACAAAGTGTTTTATATTTGCTTAAACATCATTGGGAGGACCATGCATCTTCAAATTACCTACCAGGGACTACATTTGTGTGAATTAGTGGTTCGCACGCCTGCCTCTCATCACTGGGGATTCCAGGTTTGAATCCCAATTTGGGTTTCCATGTTGTCCTCGTTTCAACATTTCCATGTTGTCTGCATGTCCGTGTGGGTTTTTTCTGGGTTCTTTGCTTTCCTCTCAGATTTTTAAAACATGGATTCAAGGTGAATTGGCTGCTCTAAATTGACCCAGGGAGGACCTTTGTTTGCTCCAGCCAGAAATTGATATATTGACAGTAATTTTTTTTACATATGACAATACAACAAAGTATTTAACTAAATACAGTTTACAAAAATCACTGCACATAATGTGCCAATCGTGCCCTGTGATGAAACAAATTGTACAAATAATAATAATAATAGCAAAAAGTTGAGTCTTATCCCTCCCACCCCACAACAGATATTAAATACAAAGACGGCGAAATACCAATATGAAAGACAAAAAAAAATAATAATAAAAGCAATTTAAAAAATAAAAATAAATGTAAAAATAATAATAATAAATAAAATAAAAAATAGTAATAATAATAATAAGAAGAAGAAGAAGAAGAAGAAGAAAAATATATTATACAAACACAAATACACAGCCACACATTCATTCTCCCGCATTTATCCTCTATTAGGGTCGCGGTGGGGTTCCCCATGCCCATCCAGGGGAGAACGTTTCGGGCGCAGATAGACCTAGGACAGGGCGCCAATCCATCGCTGGGCACACACTCACTCACACAGACACACTCTATATGGGGCAATTTTGAGAATTCAATTGACTTGATACATGTTTTTGGACTGTGGGAGGAAACCGGAGAACCCGGAGGAAACCCACGCGGACACACGGAGAACATGGAAACTCCACCCAGATGGGGATTAGAACCGGGAATTCCTAGCGCTGAGAGGCGAATGTGCTAACCACTAAGCCATCGTGCGGCCCATAGCCACACATACTGTACATATAAATAAAAAAGAAAGAGCTAAATAAAAGCATGAATGAAATATATCAGTAAAATAATAATACTTAAGTAAAATTTAAAAAGAATAACAATAACACAAATGAATAAGTGAAGTAGTTCTGTTTAGCTTTTACTCTGGGGTGATATTACACCCATCGATGTGCAGAGTTCCAGTCCTACATGACCGTAGCCGTTCTAATCTAAAAATGTTAATTGTAAAAAATTACTTTTTGTGTGCTGGTGCACTGTGGCTTCCACACATTGATTAATAAAAAATCATAGGGTTAGTCAAATTAGTGTTTAATTATTTTCTGTAATCTGAAAGTACAAGCAGATTTAATGTTTGTAAGAAGTTAATGCATCTGCATACCTGCATTAGAGTCAAGTGACAGTACTAGCAAAATGTTTGGACATTTGGACACTCTTTTTTGCTCCATTTGTTGTTCATGTTATTAGTTTCACTTACTGAAAGATGGACTTTGTAGTTCTACAATTACAGACTGTAGTCCATCTGTTTGTGGAGTACATTACATCCTGTGTTAGTACCCTTTTCTCTGTTCTCTAATGGTCAGGATTCTAATAGTAGCCCCACAGAACAGGTATTAATTGGTAGGTGCATTATTCCTATCCCAGCAGTGTTTAAAGGTGTTTAAATGAAACTACAGCAGGACTGCTGCACTAAATCCCCCTCACCACGTCAGTGTCACTGCAGGACTGACAATAAACATTTCACAACCCAAATTATACCTGTTCTGTGATGGTCGTGGCCAGTAAAGAACACAGAACCAACAGGTGACTAACCAACAAAAAGACAACAGATGTACTATAGTCTGTAATTGTAAAAATATGAAGTCCATCTATATGGTAAGTGGAGAAAATAGACAGTGGAGCAAGAAGGCAGTGTGTTCTCTATTGTATGAGATCTCTATTGCATATGAGTGTATGCTTGGCTGCCACACAAAATTGTAGCATTACAAACTTTGTTCAGTTTTGCCAATTTTAAAATATGAAATTTTATAGCCACTAAATATATAAAAATACATTTTCCTAAAGGCATTCATCATTATGTGATGAAAAAGATCAAACCACATTATATAGATGCTAAATGTCAAATTCCATGATAGTTCATTGGGTTGATGGACTTACAGTGTAACTTACATTGTGTCATGGGTAAAACTTTCACCTCACACCCATAATAACATTGTATGAACAACTACAACATGAACTGCAATAGATTTTGTAATCTTTTCTAAAACCAGCAGATCTACAAGTAAGAACGCTAATTAGATGTCTTTGCAAGTGTGAGTGTAAGCTAACTTTAACATGATAGTCTTGGCTGGAGGGCCTACTCTAAACTGAGAGGCTTTTCTAGCGCCAATGGACAAATCTGTCCAGACATGGATGCTCTCAGATCTGTAATTAGCAGCAATGGTGGTTTAATTGAGTCATTTGTTATTGTCTCGCTGAAATAAAAATAACAATATGGACGTTTGGACGTGTATGTGGGAAAGCTACAGAAGCATATCTTTTAGCAGCCTGTAATTGTGGGATTGGGTTGTTCTGATTAACGGTGAGGTTTCTCCATCTCCTTGAGCATGTGTTTACAAGAAGGAGCACATACACTTTGTAAACATTGACAGTGCATTTGCGAATTGTAAAGTAGAGTAGTGTGTATGTATGTGTGTGTGCCTCTGTGTCTTCCAGCTCTTGACATTAACAAGGTGTATTTAAATGTGGTTTAGATCATACATACAATTCCATTAAAATAATCCAGAATGATGTAAATAAAATATAGACAAGACAATCTTATAGAGAAAATATTCCACTGAAAATAGAGTAATTTATCTCAGTTTCCATTCGATCGGCAAAAAACACCAGCTTTCTCATTTTTTTTTTCATGTGTCCACTGTAAAACTGTCTTTCTACATTACTCGATGAAAATTGTATGGACAGCTAATATTTTTATATTCTCATTCTGCAGACATGATCCTCACTGAATAATTTACTAATAACTAATATTAAACTTACAAGAGTACAGAGTTAATGCACCAGCCACTATGCCACATATTATTTAGTACCAGTCAAAGGTTTATTGAATCAGCTAAACCATAAACTTTGCTCTGTAGTTCTACAATCACAGACTGTAGTCCATCTGTTTGTGGACCCTTTACTCTGTTCTCTAATGGTCAGGACCCCAAAATCAGTACCACAGAGCAGGTACTATTTGGTTAGTGCATTATCCCTATCCCAACAGTGTCATTGATGTGATTAAATGATACTACAGCAGCACTGCTGCACTGAAACTCCCTCATCGTATTAGTGTTGACAATGAAAAATCTACCACTTAAATTATAACTTTTCTTGGATGATTTGTTAGAAAAACTAGCAAAGAAAAAAAACACAAATGTACTACAGTCTGTAATTATAAAACTATAAGTCCATCTATATGGTAAGTGGAGAAAATAGACAATGGATGAAGAAGGCAGTGCATCCTTTGGTTAGTGGTTAGCGTGTTTGCCTCTCAGCCTCTCATGTAGTTTCCATGTTCTTCCAGTGTCCGCATAAGTTTCCTTTAGGAAAAAGGGAGGATAATTAGAAAATTAAATAAAAAAAATAATTTAAAGTAAGATTTAACTTAAAAAAATAACTTAAAAATTATAAAATTTAAAACTAAAAGTTATAATTTTTTTAAGAACGTTGAATTTAAATTAAATTTTATTATTTAATAATAATAATAATATATAAATTAATATTAATATATTAATATAAATTAGTGTGAGTGAGTGTGTGCCCAGCGATGGATTGGCGCCCTGTCCTGGGTCTATCTGCCCAGCGCCCGAGACGTTCTCCCCTGGATGGGCATGGGGAACCCCACCGCGACCCTAATAGAGGATAAAGCGGGAGATAATGAATGAATGAATGAATGAATAATATAAATTAATATAAATCTTTAAGTTTGTCTATGTTACTGTTTACAAGGATATGAAGAAGAAATCTATAATACTAATAAGAGCATATAGTTTTTGTAGGATTTAAAATGTAAACCGAGCTAGGACCATATTTGAAGAACAAACAATAGGCGAATATTTTAAGGGTGTAATGGAATGGGAGGAGTAAAATGGAGCTGAAAATAAGGAAAGTCAACATGTAGAGGCCTCCAGAAGGTTGCAATCAGCTCCAGGAGACTGAAGCTTAAATGGGAGTTTTTGGATGCTAGCTACCCAAACATAATAGAAAAAGCTAAAGCTAAATCACCCTGTGAGCAGGAATTTTGAAGTAATTTAAAACTAATTTTAGGGGATTTACAAGAGCATACAAAATAGGATAGTTGATATATGAACTATAACATCTTTTAGGTAAAAATAAGGGAATGATTTGTAAAATAAACAAGAACTTTGGCAATACTCTGCTCCCCATCACTTCCAGTTTGTAGTTACAACTCCTACAAAAAATATTTTAACAGTATGACAAAGGCCCCCAAACCAATTTAAATAAGAGACAGGTAATATAAATTTTTGCTGTATGCTTCTACTTGTATGCTTCTAGAGCAAGAATTCTGAACTCTTAATTAATAAACATATTTGTTTGTGGCAAGGTGAGCCAAATTTCACTAATTAGAATATTTACAAAGCTAAACCTTCCACGTGTAACAAACAGGTTCTTATTTCAAACTCTTTTTCAGTGTCTGACTCTAAAGGGTTATGTATAATACACCAGCTTTTGTTTTGAAAAAATGTTTCTAGACCACAAGGAAAGGGGAAAAAAATTAATGCCTTAAATCATGAAAAATGTAAAACTTAAACCTTCAGTTGTCATGCAAAATGTATTATCTTAATACCCTAAGCTCCCTTCTGCATATAAAGATGGCAGCAGGCTATCACACTAATGCTGTTCTTAATTCACTAGCATCAGCAAATAAAAGTCAATAGTCTGACAAAGAGAGGAGGTAGCAAACTAATGATACATGATCATAAATCTTTTTCTTTATTCTGAGACTTATGAAAACAGACATTTCTTGCTCTTGATGTAATGCATGTAATATCTGTTCTCCCAATCCTATGTGCTCGATTGGAGGCCACTGGGGTGGAGCGGCAGGCCAGTCATAAATTCCACAACAAATGAGTCCCTTGTTTCTTTTGATAAGTACAATCTGCATGTTTGATAAGTCTACAAAATGCATGTAATGATTCCCAAAGCCATCTAGAGTATCTCATATTAGAGTATCACAGTGTCACAGTGAACTCATTAGCCCCAAGAGCTCATCTGTATCTGTTAACACTGAAGTGTAATTGAATCAGTTTGTGCTGAAAGCACTTGTAAATTAGTTTGAGCCGAGAGCAACTTTAAATCTGTTTCGCCTGTGTCTAATTGCATGCCTTACAGTTTCTCTAAAAGTGTGATGGCACTCCAAAGGGTGTTCCTCAAGGCAAATTAAGCATTGTGTCTGCAGGCATCCCAGAGGGCTTTCCTTACAGGAGGCAAGACTAGGGTTGCCACCCATCACATAATTTACGGAATCGTTCTGTATATGGCAAATAAATGTTACGTCGTGTATTGAACCAATACATGATGATATTTGTTCCGTATTTCCATAAATGTACAATAAACATTGTCAATTTAGACCCGATAATAATTTCCCAGATTCATTCATTGATTTATTCATTATCTTCCACTTAATCCTCTACTAGGGTCACTGGCAGGTACACACAGGACAGGGCACAATCTATCACTGGGTCATTTCCTAGAGTACAAAATTGTGTATTTTGTGTCAAAATGTTTATATTTTTGAGGAATACAGATACATAAAATTCATAAAACTCTATTATATGATTTTGATTTGTGCATATTGGTAATAAAAGAAAAACTTTATTCGATGTTTAAATAAATCTTACAGGACATTAAATATTCATGTTTAAATTGTGGTGTTTTTAGAACTACGGAGTGATGCTACCATGTAGATCCTTAGTTGCGCTGGTAGGGTTGTCATCCGTCCCGTAACTAAAAGAATCTTTCCGTATTTGGCAAATAAATGTCCTCTTTTGAACCAATATGGGATGCAATTTGTTCCATATTTTTATAAATGATCATGGCCCAATGGCCGTGGTGGGCGTCCCTTATTTTCATTTCTAAAAGGTAGCAACCCTAGTCTTTAGGCATCCCAGGGGGTTCTCCTTCCAGGAGGCAAGACCCCTGTGGCACCAACTGATTTGTCCCATCTGCTAGCAAACCCCAGTTCATTTGTGCCAGCCACCAGTGACTCAAATACATTCTTTGCAGTTCCTGTCAGTTTTAGTTTTTCCCGGATCACAACATCTTGTCCGCTTGGCAAATGAGGGTTTATGGACCCCCACCACCTCACAAGCACATTCCGCCTCAGGGACCTGGGTCACTCTTGTTTTCATGAACTTCATAGCTACTTGTTTCAAAAAAGGGCATGCTGTCAGAAAAGACTTTGTGGTCTGAACTTTTATTTTGACAATTCCCATTAAGTTATTTCCCACGTTGTGTTAATTTTCTTCCTAATTTTTTTCCTTGTCACTGTTGCTTTGGCTTGTTTATTAGGGGTTCAAGCTTAGAAAACCGTAAAGCTTGTTTTGACAAAATACACTAAATGCCCTAAAGAATTTAAACTATTACCATAAAATGACTGGAGTGAAGCAGAAGTAAAGGAAGGACCACAAATATGTTTATATTTGAAGTAGTCCTGCAATATTCAACTGTATAACCCACAAAAATAGCAAAAAAAACCTCATGATAATAATCACATACATTGTGAAAAAATTGTTAAAATAAAGGTCTAAGATGATCAGTGACTACAATAAAAAGTCCCAGAAGTGCAGTCTTGAACACTAGCATGTTTTTCTAACATCAAGCATGTCAAAATGATCTCTTTTTCTTGTCCTCCTTTTCTGTACTCAATCTTAAAAACTAAATCTTTAATCTGTTTTGTGTGTGTCTGTATGTGTTTGCATCTTTTATCAAGTTGGTGGTTGTTTGTACATCTCTGTCTGCAGCACAGTCCTTACCTTATTCTGTTTGT
Source organism: Corydoras sp. C115 (assembly GCA_019802505.1). NCBI lineage: Eukaryota > Metazoa > Chordata > Actinopteri > Siluriformes > Callichthyidae > Corydoras > Corydoras sp. C115. The sequence continues at coordinate 594,870 of JAFMOC010000126.1, read as the reverse complement.
AACAAAGAAAGTTTGTGCATGTATGTGGAAACTGTACCTCTCCAACACCTCTGCCTTATAACTATACAAATATTACAAGCTTTGTATAGTTATAAGTCAGAGGTGTTTTTGAGGTACAGTTTCCACACATTGACTACAAAGAAAGGTGGATTTAATTTAGTAGATAATTATCTATGCTGTGGATACTTTGTTCGCCCATTTTGGTATTGTTATTTGAGATTTGGATCTCATATGATCACCTCACAGCAGGTAGTATTTGGTAGGTTGATCGTTCTCAGTGCATTATTGAAACTGATGGTGGTGTTAAGTTATACCCTAAAAGATTGATAACTTAACACCATAACCACTGAGCTAGCACACCCCATTAAAATATGTCCAAACTGTATGCTTATTGGTTCACCCTGTCTACTTAGTGAACACTTTAATAGCCAACACTGCCCAGAGCCCCCTTCCCGATATAAAGCAAAAGGTGAAGATATGTAACGAAAGTGCAGACGTGGTAGTGCAGTTTTTATAAGACTAAAAATCACTGGACTAAATCTGGTGTCCCCTATTTTGATGACATTAGTTACAAGGCTTTTGACATTTGTATAATTAGGTATGAACCTATAAAAATAGCAATCTAGCCTTTAAAACTGTGTGACTTCCTTTTTGGATTTCGGCCATGGGCAAACTGCAATTACTGCATAATACCTAAAACCAAAATTCCTGTTAAGTGGTTCAAGTGGAAACCCAGATAGCATTCTTACTCCTGTCAAGTCCTGTTCTAACTGTTGGTGACGAGATTAGCTTTGCCACAGAATTCCCAGTATAGCCCTTATACAATACATTAAGTGCATTTACTGCAGCTAATCATTATTATATGACCTCAAATCACAAAAAGTTAGGACAGTATGAAAAATTAATAGAAAATTAATAGAAAACAGTGTTTAATTTTTTTCACAGTGAAACATTTTGTTTAGTTTCTAACACTAATCGTATATAAGATATTTAATGCTTTGTGTGGTCAATCAATGAGGACGTAACGAGCAGTTTAAGAATCTTGATTTCCTTTTTTGCAATTTCAATTTTGCATTCTGTTTTGAATCATTGCCCCACTCAAGGATTCGACCAGATCTCCTTCTCACAGTTCTGATTGATGTCTGTAGATTCATCTTGATACAAGTTTTTCAGTACATTGCACTGTTTATGTTTGTCTTTTTTCTGTATACATTTGATAACACCAATTGTTTTGCAATGTGTAACTTGAATGTAGTTTTAACTGCTTTACATTTTTCACAATATATAATTGATGCCCTCCAGCTAAAAAGTCACTGCTTATGGAAAGTATTTCATTTTTGAGGCATGTAACCTGTTCTACAAAGTCATTGTTAAATGTTACACACGGGTAAAATATAGATTGTAAAATCTGCATCTTTTTAAGTGATTTTCACGTGATCAAAATTTTATGGTCGTGGGAAGATTTTTTTTATCCATGTCCTTTTCATCATTAGTTGTGTTGCCAGCATGACCAGTAGCATGAGCCTATTATCTGATTGAGTCTTCAGAAAGGAAACAATAAAAACAGAAGACACTTAGCTCTCTTTCAACGCAACAATAGCACTGAACAACAGATTCATTCACCATGCCCTTATCCCTCTCTTCACTGGTCTCTCAGGGGAAATAGCATGACATAGACACAAAACCATTATAAAAACTCGGTGTCACAAGCACACTACAGCTTTAGTAACAAACGAGCGGATAAGAGCATGACCTGGGTGACTTCTGAAACTTCCAGACCATCAACTCACCACTGGATAAAGATTCCGATACTGACCTCTCAGTTTAACCCAGAAGTGTAAAAAGACCGGAATGAGGAAATGAGACATATTGATGGAGAGACAGCTCATGTCAATCTTCTTTTTCTAGCTTTTCTAGCTACTTCCTTTCAGGGTCGCCACAGTGGGACAGTTTTACAATAGATGCCCTTTCGGATGCAACCATCCTATTTATCCAGGCTTGGGACCAGCACTCAGAGGGCCATTATATGTACACACCTAACAGCTAGGTCAATGAACTATCTCCAAATTTCCTAGATGCATGCATTTGGAATGTGGCAGAAAACTGGAGAACCAGAGGAAAATCCGTGTAGACACAAGGTGTACTTGCAATCTCCACATAAGAAAGACCTTTGTTTGCCCCACCAGGAAATCAAACCAGGAATTTTATTGCTGTGAGGCGGAAGCACTGCTCGGCCACATGTCAGGCAAAATTATTATTCACTACATTTTGTAATTTTACTTAAACCAACAGAGTGCTATGATATACTATTAAATATTTTATCAAAGTATTCCATTAATACAATAAAAATACTTTAAAAATGGGGTTCCCCATGCCTATCCAGGGGAGAACATTATGGTTTCCAGGCAGAAACACCAAATATAGGGTGCCAATTCATTGCTGGGCACACTCACACACACTATATGGAGCAATTTTTATTGGGGCAATTTAAAAGCAATTTATTTACCTTAAATCCACATTTTTGGATCATCCAGCTAAAAAAGATCAGGATTCGAACCTGAATCCTCAGCACTGAGGGGTGAATGTGCCAACCACTAAGCCACTGTGCTACACTGTAGTTTAAAAATGTTTTTTCCATAGTATTCTAATTCATGCATTGCACTTAAATCCCAGACTAGTAGCCAGGGTACTTTCTGTGTAGTTTTTTATAGGCTCCCTCTAAGCTTTTCTTGGGAGCTCCAGTTTCCCGCCACTAGATTAATTAGGTAAATTGGAGATACATGATATCTAGTGTGGAAAAGACATGAATGCATTCATGTTATGATGGATTGCGATCTTTTAGAAGTATCTCCTCTGTGTGTGTGTGTGTGTGTGTGTGTGTGTGTGTGTGTGTGTGTGTGTGTGTGTGTAATGTGTGTGTGTGCATTTGTGTATGTTTGTATGTACAGTCATATACAAAAGTTGGGCACCCCTATTAATCTTAATCATTTTTAGTTCTAAATATGGGTGTTTGCAACAGCCATTTCAGTTTGATATATATATATAAATCAGGTTTATTGTACTAACAGAAAATGTGCAATATGCATTAAACCAAAATTTGACAGATGCAAAAGTATGGGTAACCTTTTCATTTTATTGATTTGAATACTCCTAACTACATTTTACTGACTTACTGAAGCACAAAATTGGTTTGGTAACCTTATTGAGCTTTGAACTCCATAGCCAGGTGTATCCAATCATGAGTAATGGTATTTAAGGTGGCTAATTGCAAGTTGTTCTCCTATTTGAATCTCTTCTAAAGAGTGGCTCCTCAAAACAACTCTCAAATGATCTGAAAACAAAGATTATTCAACATAGTTGTTCAGGGGAAGGATACAAAAAGTTGTCTCAGAGATTTAACCTGTCAGTTTCCACTGTGAGGAACATAGTAAGGAAATGAAAGACCACAGGGACAGTTCTTGTTAAGGCCAGAAGTGGCTTTCTCTTCTTTTTCTCCTCTGCTTTTTTTTCTCCTTTACTGCCTGTCACGCATTGGTGGAATAAAATCAATCAATTAAATAAAAGCACAATTAACAGGAATAGGCTATAATAATCTGTAGAACTGTTCCTGTAAAAACGTAAAAGCAAACATGTTTGGTACTTCAGTGCAGTCAGATTACCATTCAGATTGCGAAACCTGCTAAACATGACAGGTTAAAAAAAAAAAAAATAAATAAATAAATAAAAAGAAGTATAAGTACTTCTTATTTTTTTCTAGAATAGTCTTTAGCTTCTCTGTGACTTTAATTCATTTGTCCATTATCTTCCACTTTATCCTCTACTAGGGTTGCGGGGGGAGCAACAAGGTGGCTTAGTGGTTAGCACATTCGCCACTCGGCACTGGGGATTCTAGGTTCAAAGCCCAATCTGGGTGGAGTTTCAAGGATTCAAGGTAAATTGAATGCTATAAATTGCCCCATATAGAGTTTATTTGTGTCTGTGTGATTGAATTTGCCCAGCAATAGATTGGAGGTATCTGCCCAGCGCTCAAAATGTTCTCCACTGGATGGGCATGGGGAACCCTTCCGTGACCCTAGTAGAGGATTAAGCAGACGATAATGAATGAAGGGTCATCATCAAAATTTCTAAGCTAAGGGGCAATGTAATAAAATATGTAATTAAATATATAATAAACAATCAAACATTCACAACAAGTAACAGGAAAAAATGCATTTAAAAAGAGGTTTTCTTTTTTTTAGAGACATACAGTAATTTACAAATAATGACTTAAAAAATTATTCTTTTAAATAGTAAGGATAACATTAATATTGTAAAAAAATATATAAACAAATGAACATTCTAAAAAAACAGTTTTAAAAGAAAACAAACTTAATGATGAATGTAAAATTTGAAGTAAAATACTACACTTATTTTATTGGGAGAGGTTGATGTTTTTCGTAGGGGTCTCTAACATAAATTATGTCTAATATGGTAAAGAAATATCGAAGAATAATAAAGTCAGCTAACTCAAACCACAAGAGAAACAAGTGCACATACATTTTCTTTCTTTTTTTGTTTTTTTTTGTTTTTTTTTGTTTTGTACTTTTAACCTCTTTTATGACTATATGAGCAGTGATCATTCACATTCAGTGGCGCTTTCACTCCTCGGACAAAACTTCTTTTCACTTATTGAGTTCTACTGAAGCGTATATTCAGAACAACACCCCGTCGCAGGGTTGGGGGAAGGAGATGAAACAAGAGAACATTACACCTCGTCTGAGAAAGAACCCTGTACCCAGCCAGTCTAGTCGAGAGCCGTAGAAAGAGTAGAAGGAGATCACCTAAAATGCATGTGACTGTAATTGAATCCCCATAAAAATCTCCTCAAAGTAACCTGCCTTAGCTGATAAAGTCTGTTACTCTGCAGCAAAGGACAAAATTGAAACATTATGTTATGACTCATTAAGAAAACAAACAAACTAATGTTTTAAGATTATACATCATTTCTCTGAATATCAGAATATTATACAAAATGTTGTACATTGTTTTACCAGACTTTATCCAAGAATGCTATATCTTGTAGTGACAAAGCACCTCTTGGCACCAAATTTAAGGATCACCCTGCACAGTTGCTTTGTATAATTTATATATTAGAGATGTTTTTTCTACTTTTAAAGCAGAGTAGCATTATGCATTTTGAGATGTGTTGATGAAGTGACATAAAAATGAATGTAGCTTAATAGAACATAACTCACATTTATTCTAATAGTGTAACAGTGTACAAATCAATAAAAAATGCTTAAAATGGAAATCAGCCTACAGTGTACATTACAGGGCACAGTAACCAAGCCTAACATACACATGGACTTTATCCACATTCATTTGTTTGCATGGTATTGCTCATCATGCTTTTGACTGCCATTCATACTACTGTAATGTTTTTAATCCCCTAAAATGGAAATTTTGAAAAATTATAGATACAAACAGGTGTGAAGACAATCTGGTGAAGACTGAGTGAGTTCAGGACTGTCTTCAGAGACTGTGGTATATGGATAAATTCCACTGGGAGGAAGCTGATTTGAGCTGGTGAGGTAAAAGCATGCGCCAATACCCAGTGGAACCCAAAAGAGAAAACAATGTGTTCGTCTACCAAGCTGGTCATTTTACAGATTCAGTGGTAAGGGTATTGTGTTACAGTGATGCATATGGAAGCCAAATCTTTTCGAGAATGTGTTAATTTTTGTGGACTTCAAGGCTTTGTGAAGGTCACTGGAGTTCTTCCACATCACACAATGCTTATGGACCTCACTTTGTGTAAGAGGGCACCATCCAGTTCTTTAATCTACTTGGATTTTATATAGTAATAGTGGTAAACCAATGTTTGAACATATTTTTAACTTCAAGTTCAAGTAATTTATTTATATAGCACTTTTTGCACCAGTAAAAAAGCTAGTTAGCTGATAGTAGTCACAAAGCAGCTTTACAGTGTTGTAAGCCTTTAAACCCCCAAAGAGCAAGCCGGAGCAAATGTGGCAAGAAAAAACTCCCTGTCATGTTATTTTAAGGAAGAAACCTTGGGGAACCAAGGCTCAGTGGGGAACTCATCCTCTTTGAGCGGCCGGGTAGCATCAACAATGTAGGACAGCCATGTACAGATTTCGTATTGATCAGGTGTCCATATTTAACAAATGGAAAAACTATAACAATTGGAAAACTATATTAGTCCATTGAGGGCACCCTACCGGACTGCCAGACTAATAGAAATCCAAGTTCCATCCAGTGATTTTGTAGATGCATTAGTTACTTCAAGTCTTGTTCTAATATTATTAGTAGACATGGTGTTTTTAATGTTTTTTAATGTAACCTTGATGTGGATGTTATTTCGGTATTTTTTACTTACATTATTACATTACATTTGGTCATTTATCAGACACTTTTATCCAAACCGACTTACAAGGTGAGCACAGGGTTAATCACAACATCCCCGGAGGAATGAGGGTTAAGGGCCTTGCTCAAGGACCCACATTGGTAACTTCAGCGGACCTGGGATTTGGACCCACAAACTTCAGATTGAAAGCCCAATGCCCTAACCACTGAGCTACTTATTTAGTATGTTATAGTGCATTTCAAGAGTATGGATCTTGATTACACCTGCATTAAATACATTTTTTGTAATATGACATGTTTAAACTACATTTAAATAGTTACCTTGGTATAATGATCTCTTTGTACAGTCATATTACAGTCATCAGGGTCAATTTTAGGTACACTGTTTTGTATATATGCTTATTGTTTATTTAATCAGCTTCTACTGCTATTTAATCAGCTTCTACTAGAAATTCACTTTGTAATTCTACAAGTACAGACTGGAGTCCATCTGTTTCTCTGCATACTTTGTTAGTCCCCTTTACTCTGTTCTCTAATGGCCACAACCACAGGCATAAATTTTATTTCAGTGTTGGGTGGAAAATTTCTTAAGAGCAGTTCCTTAGGGGTACACTAAAGCTGCTCCCAAAACTAATGTTGTCTACAATCTATACTCCTATTAGCCATGATTTTATGGTACACCACCCTATTTATTTAGTTATTTTCTATTTCATCAGTTTTACTACATATTTACATATATATTTTTTTGTTCTACAACGATAGACTATAATCTACCTGCTTCTCTACACACTTTGTTTACAATTAATGAGATTAAATGAAAAGACAAAGACAACTTTAGCATAAGTCTCCTGCTGCTCAAATGTGTCAAGTTTTAGTAGCGATCTAAATAAAGTCACACTGTGCTCAAAATTGCCAAAATGATTAACTTATTTACTAGTTTTCATGTCTCATTTTTGTCTACTATACTATTTCTCTAAAGCAGTTTAAATAGAAACATCTGTGACAAAGTTGATATCTAAATGAGATGTAAGTAAAATCACAAATAAGACTTTTTAAGCTATACAATTTCTTCTGAGTATTTCTACAATTTATAAAAAAAAAAAAAAAATTATAAAAAAGATTTTTTTGCCACAGTGGTTTAGTGGTTTTATTACGTTTAGCACTGGATATTTCACGTTCTAATCTCAATCTGGGTGGAGTTTCGACGTTCTCCCCGCGTCCTCGTGGGTTTTCTATGGCTTCTCCGGTTTCCTCTCATAGTTGAAAAACATGGATTCATGGTAAACACCCCATATAGTGTGTGTTTGTGTGTCTGTGTCTGTGTGATGGAGTGTGCCCAGCGATAGATTGGTGCCCTGTCCTGGGTGTATCTGCTTAGCGCACAAACCATTCTCTCCTGGATGGGCATGGGGACACCCCCCCCCCCATGACTCTATTAGAGGAAGTGGAAGATAATGAATGTATGAATAAAAAGTGTTAAAAGTATCTACTTTACCCACTGTTCTAACACACAGATACTGTAAATTTGTCCTTCACATTTAAGCCATCCATGCAGTGAAACACACACTAAAGTGAGCACACATGCCTGGAGCACTTATTGTAGAAAGAAAAATATGGAATAGTTGATTAATTTCCATAATTCCATTCGAAAAGTTAAACTTTCATAGATTATATATTCACGGCACACAATTTAAATTAATTCAAGTATTTATTTGTTTACTTTTACATAATTTGGGCTTAAAGGTAATACAACCCACAAAAAAGGGAAAATGAGGGGCACCAGACCCAAAAACAAAATATAAGGTCCGATGACTTGGCTGGCCAGTCACGCACTGTAATGGCATGGGCATCACGAGCCAGGTTCTGCTGGAAGATGAAATCTGCATCTCCATACAGATCTTCAGCAGAAGGAACCATGAAGTCCTCTAAAACATTCTGTTAGACTGTTGTGGTGACCATGGATTTAAGAAAGCAGAGTTTATCAACACCTGCACTGGACATGGTGCACGGGACACTCCAAATCATAACTGTTTAGTAGATGATTAGTGTCTCACACTCTGTCCACAGTCATGTCCACCACAAATTTTTTAGAATCTCTGTTTTCATGGGTTTTATGAGCTGGAGACACCAATTATATAATCAATAAATAAATACTTAAAATCATTTAAATTCTGGACCCTGAATCTATAATCTATGAAAGTTTAAGTTTTTGAATGGAATTATGGTAATGAATTAACTTTTCCATGATATTCTATTTTTTTTTTGGAAAGCGTCTGTATATGGCACATGCATTTGAATACATTTTAAAAAATTTAAGAAAATAGTTCAATCACAGTTCAATGTATATTCTTTTCTAAGTCTTTTATTATTCCTTTTTTTTTTTTTTTTTTTTTTTTTTAAATATTTGGTCTTTTAATCATAGATCAGTGTATTAAAAATCTGTAATTTTACTTATGGTTTTAGCAGTGTTGGATGCTGTGAATTGTGCATTGTTCCAATGGCAGCATCAGTGTTAATCATGTTATTTCGGCAAGCTGTAATCCCTTTAATCCTCCCAAAGAGAGTTGTGCCAGGATGCAAATGTATTATTTCCACTACCAGAGTGAGAACCCTCAAGACCCATTCAAGCAATATTTACTCTTCAATATAATTTCACATTACATCATGCTTATGAAGTTTGGTTTAAATCATATATTGTACACATGAGTTTCAAATGCTTAAGAAAAATAAACACACACACACACACACACACACACACACACACACACACACACACACACACACACAGCGGGTTTGTATGTTGTTAATCCTGTTTTTCCATTTAAAAAAATAGTCTTCTGATGTACATTTTACATACATTTTGAAACTGAACAGAACTGATCAGGAGACTGATCAAGTAGGTTAAGGCATCATAATTTTTACTATTTGTCCATTTAACAATTTAAATATGTTCATATTCACTTCCTCTGTATGGGTTTTTCAAATTTTCACTTTGTTTCCAAACCCCTCCCCCAAATGTTATAGCTGAGCTCCTTGGCAGAATTATGTTTTATGGCACCTCATGTTAAACACATTAGTGTTTTTGCTCCATTCTATTTGGCCTGCTGCCTGCAAGACGCTTCCTGCTCCTCAGCAAATGACTCAGACAGATGCAAAGAAATGAGAAATATAAAAGTTGAGAGAGGTGATTCTCTGGATCAGGGATTACCAAGTAGAATTTTATGATTTGAAAAGACGTTTTAGTTTAAATCCTTTTTTATGCCCATGAACTTTTGATATAGCGTCAGTCGTCTGCTTCATATACTTTTCTAAGCTGAAATTTCTCGTGTCTTTTTCAAATGTACTATATGGCTAAATAATTGTATATCCATCCATCCATTATCTTCCGCTTTATCCTCTACTCGGGTCGCAGGGGGGTTCCCCATGCCCATCCAGTGGAGAATGTTTTGGCCAATCTATTGCTGGGCACACACGCACACACACACACACACACACACACACATATGCACACACACTCTACACTCTCGTGCTTACCACTAAGCCACCTTGCCACCCAAGATTGTATAGATCCCTCTGAAATATATCTCCCGCTTTATCCTCTATTAGGGTCGCGGTGGGGTTCCCCATGCCCAACCAGGGGAGAACGTCTCGGGCGCTGGGCAGATAGACCCAGGACAGGGCGCCAATCCATCGCTGGGCACACACTCACTCACACAAACACACTCTATATGGGGCAATTTTGAGAATTCAATTGACTTGATCCATGTTTTTGGACTGTGGGAGGAAACCGGAGAACCCCGAGGAAACCCACGCAGACACGGGGAGAACATGGAAACTCCACCCAGATGGTGATTCGAACCGGGAATCCCTAGTGCTGAGAGGCGAACGTGCTAACCAAGTAGAATTTTATGATTTGAAAAGACGTTTTAGTTTAAATCCTTTTTTATGCCCATGAACTTTTGATATAGCGTCAGTCGTCCGCTTCATATACTTTTCTAAGCTGAAATTTCTCGTGTCTTTTTCAAATGTACTATATGGCTAAATAATTGTATATCCATCCATCCATTATCTTCCGCTTTATCCTCTACTCGGGTCCTCTACCCCATGCCCATCCAGTGGAGAATGTTTTGGCCAATCTATTGCTGGGCACACACGCACACACACACACACACACACACACACACACACACACACACACACACACACACACACACATGCACACACACTCTACACTCTCGTGCTTACCACTAAGCCACCTTGCCACCCATGATTGTATAGATCCCTCTGAAATATATATATATATATATATATATATATATATATATATATATATATATAGAGAGAGAGAGAGAGAGAGAGAGAGAGAGAGAGAGAGAGAGAGAGAGAAAGAGAGCATGGTCTGTTTTGCTATTCTTCAGCTGAACACAATGTTTCATAATTAATTAAAGCTATACAGACCATATTTGTAGCCTTTCCTGTCATTTTGCAATAGGAAGAACAGGATTGTCAAATGTCATGTTACCGGATGTCTTTGTTTCCTACTTTGCTGACATTTTACACTTTTACTTTAGCCTCTTACTACAGTCTCTGTCACAGTCCAAAAAACATGGCTTCAAGGTAAATTGAATGCTCCAAATCAACCCATATAGTGTGTGTTTGTGTGCGTGTGAGTGAGTATGCCAGGGATAGATTAGCGCCCTGTCCTGGGTGAATCTGCCCAGTGCCCAAAACTTTCTCTCCTGGATGGGCATGGTGAACCCCCTTGCAAACTTAGTGGAGGATTAAGCGTAAGATGAATGTATGAATGTATGATATATTTAGCTGTGTTGTGTAATTAACTCAGTACTTTTATTTTTTTGCTTTCTCATCTAAGCAGGTTTTGTTTATATGAAGTGTATGCCTTCAGGTTAGGTTTGTCTCTGTGCTAGCTTATATTATTTTTTGGTATAATATGTGTTCAGTTTTTAAACTAGTTAGTCCTGTTCAGTGTGTTTATATTGTAGTGCTCATTTCAGATTGTGTTATTAAGGTTTTTCAATGTATTCAGACAGTGAGGCTCTTTTTAATGTATGTCATGTAGTTTAGGAATGCACCAATACCAGGTATCAGTTATATGTCCAATACTGAACATGTTTACTTATACTTATATTTGTAATTCTATTGTAATGCATGGACATATCTATATTTTATCATTTATATTTTAGTTAGCAAATAAATACATACATACCCATATAGTAAACACACACAAAAGCTTAGTGGTTAGCACGTTCGCCTCTCAGCACTGGGGATTCCCAGTTCGAATCCCCATCTGGGTGGAGTTTCCATGTTCTCCCCGTGTCCGCGTGGGTTTCCTCTGGGTTCTCCGGTTTCCTCCCACAGTCCAAAAAATTGCCCCATATAGAGTGTGTGTGTGTGTGAGTGAGTGTGTGCCCAGCGATGGATTGGCGCCCTGTCCTGGGTCTATCTGCCCAGCGCCCGAAACGTTCTCCCCTGGATGGGCATGGGGAACCCCACCGTGACCCTAATAGAGGATAAAGCGGGAGATAATGAATGAATGAAATAAAAATTTGTCTATGAAATAAAAATTTGTCTTTTTCATCGATGCAAAGTAATTGGTGATTATGTGTCAGCTGCTAAAATTTGAATGCATTCACACCCACTCACACATATTTGTTGTGTCTTGTTGTCACTGTTTAGGGCTCATTGAGTCTTAGGAGGAGGTGTGTTTGTAGTTATAGGAGGTGTGTTTGTAGTTTACACACACACGCACATGCACACACACACACATGCACACACACATTAAAGTTGACTTATTTATTTATATATAAGACAGCCAGGGTTTGAGTTATTTGCAGTGGTTGTCAACAAACTGAACAGGTTTCAAAAAGATCAATGACAACAATAAAGGATCATATTGGTTTATTGCGGCTTCTTTCCTTATGTTAAATAAATAATAACAATATGTTACATTGGGTAAATAAATAGCAGCTATAATGTGTTCTCTTTAAGCAGCTATAATGTGCTCAAACTTTTTAACTGCATAATAAAATAAAATCAATTAAAAACAAAATTTTATCAGATATGCCCAAAGTTTTAATGAACTGATCTCTTGATGGTCTTTTTTCAACTTTTCAATTAGTGCGTGCTGGGATAGGGTCCAGCATTCACGTAAGTTCTATTGGGTTAAGAGTTTTAGGAAATGATTGACTGAATGCTTAAGTTAAAAAAGGATTGTAGTAGACTGTCAGACATTTTATATATATGCAATACATAAACACACACTCACACACACACACACACACACACACACACACACACACACAAAAGCAGTAATTCTGCCACCTATGTGCATGCAAAAGGTTAAAGGTCACAGTTTGCCCAAGTGAAACACATCATGTCTCACACAGAGCAGATCGAGTTTCAGTGCTTCTGCATCTCTCCTAACACCAACTGTGTATATTATTCACTACAATAATCAATGATTCAGGCCACACACTCACACAAACTTTTCTTTAAATGCTTTCTTTGAATCTAGACTTTAATTTTAACCAGAATATATTTCCCAACAACTTGACCCTTGTTATTTTCAACTATAAATCTAACCTTGAAACATGACTTCACCTTAAAAATAATGAATGTTGTAACCAGCTTGTTTAACTTTCATGGTCTGGCACATTGTTAAAGTACTCAGTCCAGATTTAGTTTAAAATGTCAGCATTTTGCCATCAAATCACCAGCCAATGATGTGATAAGTGAAAGTGGTAAAATGACAGATTGTTGCAGATAAACAACTCTGTGATCTGAGGCTTTGTCTGTGGCAACTAACCAAAGGCTTAAGTAAATAAACATATTGTGTGTGTAAATCCTGAAGAGTGACAGAAAGTCTCTCTGAAGTGACTCTGAAGTTGTAATACCATGTAGGAAACACTTACTTCTGGATATTTGTTATTTCTAGAGATTAAAAAAAGACACTTTATGGAGGAAGCTCACATTTTGGCTAATAAAACATATGGGAATAATATAATTAAGCTCTCTATTTTATCTGTAGCTGCAGAAGTAGGAGTTAGAGAGTTTATAAGACAATGTATTACACATTTCTGTCAGAAATTGCAATAAACTAATTTAAAGTTAAAAAGGCATGAATTGGATTAGAAGTTTATTGTATACTATTGTATTTATTTATTGTATATTTAAAATGTATGCTATATAATACAGATGCACAAACAATATAGCTAATAATGTGTTTGCTGACGGAGATATGTGAATAAGTTGTAATAGTGTTAATAATGTGATCAAAAACTAATCAAACTTTAAGACAGTTTTAGAGACTTTATTAATTTTGTCATTGGATCCAACATTAAGCATCTCAGTTTAATCCAAATTCAGTAGAAGAAAATTAATCCACTTTAAGCTCAAACTCATTTATTGTTTATGCTTTATTCAGCTGAATTACAATTGTCATCACAAATAATTGATCCTTGTGAAAACATTTATATTGGAGAATTGTAAATGTCCTTATACAGGGGTGAGGCATTTCACCCATTTTCCCAAATAGGAAAAAAGGTCTCTATAGCTACAGCATCTCAGATGCTGGAAAATGTGAAAAGGGTTAAACAGATAGCTCAAATGGATACCAGCTGTATGTGAAATAAAAGTTACCGATGCTTGGTTTAAAGCAATGCAAGAGAACAAACTGCACAAAAAAGGTGTGGGATTAAAGTGTGTTAATGGTCAAGAACCTAAATTTTGTATCACATTAGTCAATATTAAACTACATGTGTAGACGTAAAGAATAGAGATGGTGGTTACTCCTGCCTCTGCTTATTTAAAATATATATTGACATGGGTGCTTTGGCTCTGAAAAAACTCATGGCCCTTGCATCATGAATAAATAGGATAATAGCAGTGTTATAGTCAAAAGAAAGTCTACATGTCCCAGTATGCTGAACTGGTTGCTTGGGTTGGGTTTTGTGGAGTGCATACCCCTGACAGATGACACCTGTCGTAGAAGTCACCTCAATCGCTAAGGCAAACAGGCTGGAGTGTGGGCGGGGAACAGGTGAGGGCCAGATGTGAATAATATTCCTAGAAGGCATGGGAATTAGGTCAGCCAGATTCCTCAGTGTAAGGTGAGATGCCATTTAATGTGCCGATCGAAAGAAACAGAAAAAAGAATGCTGAAAGCCCACTAACATCATGAAAGTATTGAAGTGCTAATTCTGCACAAAGATAGAAGTTTCAATAGAGGAAAGGGTGAGGAGCAGGACAAGAGAACAACTGAGGCTTTCTTCTCTCCCTTTCTAGCAGCCCAAATAAGTTTTTTTTTTTAAATAAAATTTTAAATGTTAATTAATTTGTGTTTTTTTCTTTGTTTAGTACAAAACAGCTGTAAACTATATCAGTTAATACGGTTCTTTAATGGATGTCTGGGCCTATAGTATGTGTCTATAATAATTATTATACTTGTATATGTGTGGTTTTCATTTCAACATGTATCTTTATTGCACAGCACAGTGGTTTAGTGGTTACCATGTGCATCTCTCATCATTGGGGATCCAGGTTCGATACTTCATCTCATCTGGGTGGGGTCTCCTTGTTCTCACCGTGTCTACGTAGGTTTCCACTGGCTTCTCTGGTTTCCTACCACAATCCAAAAACATGGATTCAAGGTGAATTCAATGTGAATTGAATGGATTGACATTCTGTCCTAGGTGTATCTGCCCAGCGTCCAGAATGTTCTCCCCTGAAAGGGGGATGTGAGAACCCCGACCACGACCTAAATAAGTTTAAGCAGAAGATAATAAATGAATGAATATATATATATATATATATATATATATATATATATATATATATATATATATATATATATATATATATATATATATATATATTTTTTTTTTTTTTTTTTTTTTTTTTTTTTTTTCAAAATACAAAATAAAGTTGTTTATTAAAAACAATAAACATTGATACTGTGTTAGTTATATCAAGATTTAAAATAATTTACAAATCAGATATTTATTGCATTTTACAAAATATTAAAATATGATTTGGGGTTACACAAAGACCCACTTAAATAAATATCAAGAAGGAGGTCTCATTCATTTCTCTGTAGTTTCTCTTAGGCAATAATGAGATTGAGCGTAAAAATAAAGGAGACTTTAGCATAAGTCTCCTGCTGATCAAATATGTCTCCTAAAATAAAGACATCAGGAATCTCACATGTCTCCTATTGAATTTCAGTAGAGATCTTAATAAAGTCTTACACTGTGCTGAGATTTGCCAAAATAATTAACTTGCTTATTAAAGAAAGGTATCGCAATTTTAACTCCATTTCTCATACATAACTGTTTTAGTCCCAATACTGTGAATTACTCCTTTGTTGCTGAACATATAACAGAAATGTGTGGTATCTCAGTGGTTAGGTTATGGGCTTGAAGGTTGGGGGTTCAAATCCCAAGGACACAGAATTTACCAATGTTGGCCTTTGATCAAAGCCCTTAAACCTCATTGCTCATGAGGTTACTGTACTTTGACTTTGGTTAGTACACTTTTAATATTGTATACATACATAATATATACACTTATATATTTCTATATAATTTACTTATATAAACTAGTGGTTCTGCAGTATCATGTCTCATCTTTGTCTCATAATATTTCTCCTGAGAAATTTTAAAAGAAATTTAAAATTGTGACAAATTCGTGAAATCTTTTGTGAATTTGTGACAAAGTTGATATCTTAATAGCCTTCATAGGTGTAAAATCACAAAAAAGTATCCTGAAACTTCAATAAAAGCAATAAAATTTTCCTCTGGGTATGTCTAAAGGAATACATTTGTAAGTCAGAGATTGGAGGCCTGCTTTCTTTGAAATAATGTTATTTTTTTACTGTATCATAGCTGGATTTATAGCAAACAAGGTTGGGTTGCCTTTGTGGTGAAGCCATTCTTGGCAAATGATATTAATACATACGCTATATTGAAAGAACATTTCTGTATTGTTTTATTATATAAGGATCATTTAAAGAATAGCATCAAGCTTGGTTTACATACTGTATGAAATCAGCAACTTATATAGTAATGTTAAGCAGTAATTGTTAATGTAAATCTAACATTTTACTTCTTAGGTGGAGATCACCCTTCAGGACATAAACGACAATCCTCCAGTTTTCCCCACTGATTCGATGGATATCACTGTTCAAGAAAATGTGGGTGATGGATTCAGGATAACGCAGCTATCAGCAACTGATGCAGATGAGGTAGGAAATCATCTTCGTCATATGTTTTTAAATAATTAACAATTTACAATTTAGTATCCTGCTATATAAGATGATCACAAAAGAAAACTAAATAACCAAACCACTAAGCAAACAGGCACCCTGCGCAAGGTGAATTAGGATGCTCAACTCACCTCGCGCAGGGCCCGCCAACAGCCTATTTTCACGCCTTCCACCTGCGACATTTTGTTGTGAAAAAAATCTACGCTGATGGCTGTGGTAATATCGAAATAAGGTGTATTTAGGTACATATCTGAAGGATTGCTATTTTGGCAAAATAAAACACAGTCAGGCGTCAACAGTGCAGTGAATTGTCAATTCAGGCGCATGCCTAACACCACTGAATGCTAAATTGACACTGAACATTATTAAATATCACTGCATTTGCACAGACAATGCATATACAGTACATAGTGCACACTGTTCTTTGTATTCTCAATTCACAGTAAAATGGAAAACCTCATGGACCAACACATTAAGTCCAGGTATCTACGCTGTTAAAATAGCAACGCGTCCAAAATCTGATCGCATCTGACTCTTAAAGGAAATGGCAAGTGACACTCTGATTGGTTAATTGCACATTATGCCCAAAAGAGAATTAAGAAAATGAATAATTTAAGAGAATTTGTACATGCTTTTTGCATGGTTTGAGCCACGCAAGACATACTTTTCCCATACTTTTGTTACAATAATTAAGACACACTGACACGCCCTAAATCAAGCTGCGTGGTGCATGATTAATGGCTAAAATTAGATTTTACTTTTTTAATACTTAATAATAATAATAATAATAATAATAATAATAATAATAATAATAATAATAATCCCGGGAAGGGGGGCTATTTTGACTATTGGTCAAAATTAAATAAACAAAATTATGCTTTAACAAAGAAAAACATTATGCAGATTTAGGCATTAAACTTTCTGAAAGCTGCTGCTGAAATAAAAACCAAAAAAAACCTTCAAATTAGGGGGCAAACAGAAGGTTTAGAATGAAATTATGAAAATAATCAGAACAGAAAAATAAGAAAAAAAAACATTTAAACATCCCAGCTGAAGGTGATAACATAAGTAGACAATGCGTACAACAAAACAGGGAGTGCATTAGGGAAAGTATTTCACGGAGTGCATTAGGGAAAGTAACTATTTCCTAATTAACCTCAATTTTTGGATTTCTGCATAGTCATTCGCAACCAGCAACCTCAAACTATTGCCACATATTAATACATTTAGTTGTTTAGGGTGTCCTTTAATCAGTTACTATTGACATTTTTAAAAGAGTACTTGTGGATCTAGTTTGATTTTGTTAAAGTTCGATAAGGTAGCTTACAGTATGTTTTGTTTGCCTGCACATTTAAATAGAAAGTATCTTCTGCCTATTTTCACCACTTAGTAGTGGAGTTTTATAGACTATATTGAGTCCCAACCCTCTGGCATTATTCTACATATAGTGAGAGTACTTTGGTTAGCCTTTAAAAATGACAATTGTAGTGATTGTAAGCAAAATCCAAGCGGGCCCTTCCCACAAACATAATCAATTAAGGCTTATTCAGATTTTAACACATAAACAAGATGGTCTAGACAGTTTACCAATTTAGCACAAAGAATGTAACTCTCTTTAGGTTGTTGCAATAGAATCTGGGTAGTGTTTTATTGGGTTACCATGCTAATCTGGATGTGTGTGGAGTGGGTTGTACTCATATTGGTTTAGTTATCTCAGAAGCAACATATAGATCTATTTAAGTTTTCAAAGCGACTCTGGGAAGGATCGAAAATTTCATAGATTGTTTAAGGTGGATCCGGACATGTTTTTTTATTTTATTTTTTTAACAATGGTCCAGTTGGATCTGGACACTGTCAAGACAACATTACAATACCCTAAATTACAATTTCATACACTAGACCTTTCACTTCACCTCAAAGCTAGATTCCCTAATCCACATATGTGTTAATAGATGGAAAACACTTGTCCTTCATCACCAACGGGTCTTGAAACCATCAGAATTGTTTCAGCCTGCATTGCCAAAAACGTTTACGCCTCCACAGGTGTTCTATGGCGAGGTTTAGGGCTAACATGGATACAATCGAAACTATCTGTAGTGTTTTTTACTTAAAGCCACATGTGTAACAAAAGTGGAGTGAGCCAAAGTTTGAAACAACATAGCAGCCTAGACCAGTCTGGACACAGGATCCAGACATACTAACAGTCCCACCTTTAACTGCTGAACATATGGAAACCATGTGGAAGGGATGAAAACACCATTTTTTTTCTTGGATATCATATTTTGTGTATTTTTTTTTTTATTATCAAGCTTATTTAACAACAAATCATTAAAAAAAAGACAGGTAATGTACAGTTAAACAAAATTACGTACTTTACAATTTCAAATCATTAAGGTAACTTATTTTCTCTCCTCTTACAATTTCCTTCTGTTATTTCTTTATTCACTGTTCACGTTTTCTTTACTCTCCTTTCTTTACCTCTTTGTTTCCTTTCCTTTATGCCTCCCTCTCCCTTACTTCACTCTGATTTTTTCTTTCTCGTTATCTCTTTCATTTGTTTCCAGCTTTCTCTAACTCTTTTTTCCTTTTATTCTTCCATTCTGTTGCATAATTTTCCTCACTTTTTCCTTTCTTTCATTGATTTTTAAATCTTTATTTCTTGCTGAGGTGGCACAGTGGCTAGCACGATCGCCTCTTAGTGCTAGGGGTCCTGGTTCAAATACCAATCTTGGTGGAGTTTCCATGTTCTCCCTGTGTCCGTGTGGGTTTCGTTTGGGTTCTGTGGTTTCCTCCCACAGTCCAAAAACATGGATTCAAGGTAAATTGAATGCCCTAAATTGTGTTTGTGTTTGTGTGTTTGTTGAGAGTGTGCCCATCAATGGATTAGCGCCCTGTCCTTCGTGTATCTGCCCAGTGGTCAAAATTTA
Organism: Corydoras sp. C115; assembly: GCA_019802505.1. NCBI lineage: Eukaryota > Metazoa > Chordata > Actinopteri > Siluriformes > Callichthyidae > Corydoras > Corydoras sp. C115. The sequence continues at coordinate 575,295 of JAFMOC010000126.1, read as the reverse complement.
TACCCTGAATGAGCATGAGGAACCTCCCCGAAACCCTAGTAGAGGATTAAGCGGAAGATAATGAATGAATGAATGAATGAATGGCTAAAATAGCCTTCCGTATCTGTATCGAGGAACTACGAGATATGCATTTGGACACATAAGTTTGAGTTCAATTGACACTCTTGCACGAGAGTAGCCCACAGTGTTAGCCCTTTTTATAGTGGCCCAAACCAGAGAAGATGCCTTATTTAATATCAATCATATTCTTATGGGGCATGGCATCCTTATTAAAGATACAGATAGATATTTAGTCATTTTTTTCCCATCCAGCGGAGAATAATTCGTGTGCTGGGCAGATATACCCAGGGCAGTACAATCTATCACTGGGCACACTCACTCACACAGACACACACACACATAAACACACACTATATGGGGTAATTTAGAGCATTCAATTTACCTTAAATCCATGTTTTTGGACTGTGGGAGGAAACCAGAAAACATGAAAATCCACCTAGATCCATTCGAACCTGGATCCTCAGTGCAGAGGTATGAATGTGCTAACCACCAATCCACAGTGCCTCCTGAAAGCAGAAAAGCTGAAAGTTTTTAAATTATCTATTTTACTGTGAAAGGGTCAATCCAACAAAACATTTAAATATCACTTTAAAAACTTATTGTGATAATGTGGATGTCCAAGCACAAGTGTTGTAGAATGTTTATGTTTAGACTAATCTTACATAGATTTTACTGCTATAATGTAGTTGACAGATGCCTTTGATAGTGTTGGAATGAATGTGGATTTCACCAAGTCATCATATTTTGTTGCGTACTTTTCTCAAATCCTTTCCTTTGTTTTCTCATTCTATTTTTCCACCTCACCTTCTATGAATGAAATGAATTTCCATATGTTCTCAGTATCCTGTCATATTTTTGTGTCTCCTTATTGCTACAGCAGGATCTTACAGTCAACTATAAAACAACTGAAGCTTTTAAATGGTAGACAAATGATTATAATTCATTTATACTACATAAAGAGCTTTAATTGCCTTGCTGAGGGTGTGGATTTACATTTAGTCATTAAGCAGATGCGTTTATACAAGGCGACTTACAAATGTCTGTTTAGACAAAGTCTAAACCTTTATTTTATTACAAGTGCTTATGAAAGAGATGGGTTGTGAGTTGTTTCTTGAAAATGCTAAAGGTCTCAGAATTACGGAAAGAGTTGGAAAAAATCATTCCACTATTTAGCAGAGGTGAACAATTAGTGAGAATTAGCACCATGGTAAGATTGAATCACCAGGAAACATTCGTCATTAGAGCGTAGTGAACGAGTTGGGTTGTACCTTCGAAAATAGAGTTAAGGTAGGAGGGAGCAGATCCAAAGATTGTCCTATAGCCCAGAGTCGGCTATGAATGCAGGATTTAACCCAGGTGTCTGATAGAAAATCCAGATCCTCCTTTTTGATTGGTAGCAGGGACCAATGTAAAGACTTAGCAATACTGTTTCACATTTTCATGCCTGTTTGGTAAAGTTTTGTTCCACGAACAATGAATTTATTCAGTCAGTTATTTTTTTTCATGTCCAAAGTTTCAGAATTTACAATTTTCCATCAGACTCACAGCTTTCATTACAAGCTGACTATACAGAAGGCAAGAAAAACATGCCATTTCATTCAAAGTCTACATGAGTTACTGACTTTTTGAGTAACATGCTGTAGATATTTTAAGACTTTTAAAAAGCGGGGTGAAAATTGCCTCATCAGTTTATACTACTGAGTGGAAAATTGTGAAATCTTTTTTCAGCCAAAAAGTCATTTGCAGGCCCCTTGAACATGACCCTTAACCCTCACATACTTAACTCTGACTAACTTTGCAAGTCATTGTGAGTCAAAAGAAATTGTGTATTGAAAATAAATTATGTGTACAAATGATCTGTTATTCCTGTATTATGACTGAAAGCATATTTTAAGGCACTTTGTATCCTATCAAGTCTGGAGCCAGTCGTTTAAACCTTATTTTTGTCAGCTTTTAATAGATTCATCATTCACTGTCAATAACATTTATTACTTTGATTTATTAGATGTGTAGCACTGGTGCTTTACCACAGGTATCAGGGGAACCATTAGTTAAATTTATGTAGGAATGCAGGAATAGTCCAGGTTCAAAGATCAGGGCAGTTCCTTGGAGATTATTTGCCATTTAACTGCTACTGCACTTACGTTTATCTTTTTAACATGCTGTACCCACCATGCTCGTTGTGTCACTGTTCATTACAAAACTTGAAAATTGGAAATGAAGGAATTACTGTATTCCCAGAAAGGTTGGAAATCTTTCTTAAAACGCAATAAAAATCTAAATCTGTAACTTGTTAATGAATTTAATTAATTCATTTTTATTTATAAGACAAAGCAAAAAAATCAGATTTTTTTTGTGATTTCTGATGCCTGCAACACATAAGAAATAGGAGTTTGGGATTCAAACCTAAGAAGCGAACGTGCTAACCACTAAACCACGTGCTGCCCCAGGAACGAAATCAAACAACTTTTTAGCTTCAATGTGTTAAATACGGGCGGCGCTGTCTGCTGTGTGATAAGAAGCGAGCCAGAAGACCAGGTAAGCAATAAGGTGGTTTTTATTCCCAAGAATAAGTCGCTGAAGGCACGGCGGAACGTGCCGGGAGTAAAACTCAAACAAACTAACACCGAACGTAACATGCGCTAACTACGCATATAAAGAACATAAACAAACACATACAATGCTGGCCTGCTGACTCTGGGCGCATGCGCGCTTTAAGTGTAGTCAGCAGGCCACATGTGATCAGGTAGGACCCAATCCCAGCTCAAGGGGATGGGCCCTACCTACGGGAGCTCTAAACGGCCAAAAACACCGAAAATAAAACCGGGGGGAGTGGCCTGGCACTCCCAACCCTGACACAATGACTGGCAGCAGTTCAAGTTCAAGTAATTTATTTATATATTACTTTTTACAATTGTACATTGTCTTACAGTGTTGTAAGTCTTCAAACCCCCAAGAAAGCTGATGCAACAGTGGCAAGAAAAAACTCCCTGTTATGTTGTTATTTTAAGGAAGAAACGTTGGGAGGAACATGTTTCAGAGGGGACTCATCCTCAAGCTGGGTAGCATCAACAGTGTAGGACAGCTATGTACAGCTTGTATGGTGATCAGATGTTAATATTTATCAATTGGAAAAATTGAAAAAAACATACAAGAAAAGCGGTTAGAGCTGTGTCACAACCACGCACACAGGTACAGACAGTCTGTATGTCTCTTTCTCTCATTCTCTCCACCTTGCTTTTTTTTTTCAGGCTGAGCCTAATCAAGCTTGGTACCTACTGTTATGAGGCTAGATTTTGTTTTGTCTCCAGCCATGATGATCGTGGCAATGTAGTGCTGCTCTTTGGTAACTAGGTGTAGGGGCACCCGTCATTTGTTCCACCTGTCAATGCGGCTAAGTGTCAGTACCAGGCCACTGATATTGTAATCTCTAAAGGTGTGCATATGCAGTCAATCTGTCCTAGAGCAGCCTTAATTTTAATACCTGTCCAAAGATATTTTTTTGTTGGTATTAATCAATTTAATCTCCACTTAATTATACAGATCACATAGTGTCACGGTAGTCTACCTCGGGAATGAAGCGGTTGCGCATAGAAAGCGCAGAGCCGCGCGTTACACGCGCTGAAGGGAGCCAGGCACGCAGGTAGCAGAGAACGGGTTTATTAAAGGTGCAGTGCACCAAAAAACATGAGGTACAAAAGACTAGTGACATTAAACACAAACGACCAGCACCGATGACAAGAAACAATGGAAATAAATACAAAAAGACACCCGACCACGTGCACAAGACAAACCAATCACAAGACGACGTTAATTAACTAACTAAATACCCACTGAACGTTAATTAACGGAAGAGAACGAGACTAAACACAAAACAGGTGACAGGTGGCCTAGGCACCTGTTACACATAGTATATGTGACATAAAAAATGTAGCCTGGTAATTTCACCAACTGGCATTCATGGCACATACTACATTCCTGGTGGGCAAGAGCACCAATGTAAGACAATTAATCATTGGGCAGTTTTCTCATGTCCTAAAGGCTATTTCACTGGTAGCAACTTTGTGGCAATTTTTAAAGAAAGTTCAGCATTAGAGGTCAGCCTTTGACTGTCTATTGCTTGCTCAATCAAAGATATTACATAATGGCTCATTACTTGTCTGCAGAAACAGAAAATCTTAAGAATGAAATCCCAAAGCAGAAAGGGGTTTCCTTTCCTGTGTCTTCTTGGTGGACTGTGAGCTGCCTCCTCTTTCAGCAGAGTGCATGTGTCAGCCTGTTAGCACAAGTGCAAAATTAATTTGATTTACCCAATAGAGATTAAGACTTTAGCCAATCTTTTCCCAAAATCAGAGATTAAAAATTTAACTGGTGCTTATTTAAATATACAAGAGTATTGCAGATTTTATTCAGATTTAGGGGTTTAAGTACAAAGTGCTTCATTGTTTTTGTTGTTTTTTTTTTTGTCTTATTTTTCTCCTACAAATCGCGTTGTGCAGCCAAGACCTTAAGTCCTACAGACACCAATCTACAAGACACCAAGGGTAGGTGCAGTTGGTGTGTATCTCAGCAAGCAACAAAATCCACACCTATTGGACTATAGGTGGCGCTATAGTGCGATAAAATGTGTTTCGACTTCTACCCAAGTTCTATTCAAAAAATTTCACAGACAAATCATGTTTTTTTTCAGACTCCAAATAAACAACTTTGCCATTTGGACCTATAAGCGCTGCTCAATTGGATTTTTTGCCAATTAGCATATTCTGCAAAATGAACTTTCGTAAACTAGCCCTAGGTTTTCCAGTCAACCCCCATGTGTTTGGTATTAAAAAATTCCACAGAGCATGTTCTTTAACAATTATTACGTTAAATTATGAAGTCTTTACCTTCATGACCTTCTGATATGTTTGATGGATTTACAGTTGTGTACCTGGCTTTCTCAGATGCCGATAGTGATAATAAAATGCATTCTGTTGCATTTATTCTGTTATATTAACCCCCCCCCCCCCAACACACACACACAAACACATAATTATTTATACACTGCCAGGCCAAAAAAAGGTCACTTGTCAACTTTCGCAATGTCACATTTATTTCTGTCCAGATTCTGTTTTTTATTTCAAGATTTTGCACAATGTCTTTTCCAGCATATTCCAAATATTTTTAATAGGGTTGAGTTCAGGCGGCACAGTGGCTTAGTGGTTAGCACGTTCGCCTATCAGAGCTAGGGATTCCCAGTTCGAATCCCCATCTGGGTGGAGTTTCCATGTTCTCCCCGTGTCCGCGTGGGTTTCCTCCGGGTTCTCCGGTTTCCTCCCACAGTCCAAAAACATGGATCAAGTCAATTGAGTTCTCGAAATTGCCCCATATAGAGTGTGTCTGTGTGAGTGAGTGTGTGCCCAGCGATAGATTGGCGCCCTGTCCTGGGTGTATCTGCCCAGCACCTGAAACCTTCTCCCCTGGATGGGCATGAGGAACCCCACCACGACCCTAATATAGGATAAAGCGGAAGATAATGAATGACTCATTCATTTGTGACAATTATGTCTCCCTGAACCACTCTTTCACAATTTAAGCCTGATGAATACTGGCAATGTCATCTTGGAATATGTCTGTGTCACCAGAAAAAAATGTCCATTGATGGAATAACCTGGTTGTTCAGTATATATTCAGGTTGTCAGGTGACTTCAATATTCAGGCATATAATGTTGTTGAACTATTCAAATCCAGGTGGTGATTGTTTTTTGGCCAGGCTGTGTATAAATTTGTTTAAAGCCACTGACACATGAACATTTTCTGTTATTACAAAAGTCTGTTTTCAGCCTGTATTTCAGCTTGTGTATTTAACTAATCTCACTGCAAAACTTTTCATTGCAGATAAATATCTAGTTTGTGTTTTATTTATATTTGAGTTCACTCAGTTACACTGAAATCCTACTGTAAAAAAGAAAATGCATATTTAGCACTATCATTAATAGGTATTTTTAAAATAGGTCACTTGAAATCCATGCACAAAATATGATTATCCATTTACCATATTGTTTTCGTATAGGTGTTAAAATCAAGATATGTGCTTTCTAATAGGCTGAACTGTTTAGAGAGTAAAATAAGTTTGGTTTTGGCCAAGAAAAGTGGTGGACACACCTGTTAAAACAACCAGTATTGATTTGTCAAAGGAATGATGCGTTGTCTGCCAGCATAAAAAGTAATGGTGGGAAGAAAAAGGGTCTAGCCATTCTGCAAACAAAAAGTTTAGTATATTTTTGCTGAAAATGTCAAGAAAATCTCAAGAATTTCTTACCATATGTGAAGCAACTTTGATTGTTTAAACACATTTCTAACTGTTTTGTAACTGTCTTTTATTAATTAAATTAACTTTCACATATTATATAACATTTAACTTCACATATTTGGGTACCATAACCATATTCCTTTACCATGTACATTTTTTATGTTTTATGTACAGTACCAGAAATAATTTTATCACATCGCCTTCTTGCTCCATTGTCTATTTTCTCCACTCACCATATAGAATGCCTTTGTGGTTTTATATTTACAGACTGTAGTGCGTCTGTATTCTTTTTTGTTAGTCCCCTGTTGGTTCTCCATTCCTATTGGTAAGGTCACAACAGGTAGGGGTATATCACAGAACAGGTATAATTCAGTATAAAGCAGTTCAGCAGTGACACTTATGTGGTGAGGGGGTTTTAGTGCAGCAGTGCTACTGTAGATTCATTTAAACACCTCTGTAAAACTGTTGGGATAGAAATAATGCACCAACCAAATAATAGCTGCTCTCCGGGGCGACTACTGGAAAACAGAGTAAAGGTGCTAACACAGTGTGTTCTGTAGTCCACAAACAGATGGACTACACTCTGTAATTGTAGAACTTCAAAGTCCCTTTTTGCAATAAGTCGAACTAATAACATTGACCATAAATGTTTTTTTTTTCCTTAATTTATTTTTAACTCACATGGCTAACTTTTGCTAATAAGTTTTGCTAATATTATTCACATATGTTTTATTTTCAAATTAGATTGTACTGTAGAGGTGTGAATAAATTCAATCATAACTGCGTTAATCTTAAATGTATCACCCAGCTTTGGCATGTAAGTATTTGTATGAATACTAGATTTGAAAAATAATATTGTGGGTTTTTTATGTTTTATTTTAGGGCCCAAATGCTTTAATCACTTATGCCATCATAAGTGGGGCAGATGAGAGTTTCCGAATTGATCCAGAGTCAGGTGACCTAATCGCCACAAAGAGACTGGACAGAGAGCGACGTTCAAAGTATTCTCTTTTAGTCCGTGCTGATGATGGTCAGCAATCCAGTGATATGCTCATCAATATCACCGTCAGTGACGTTAATGATCACACACCGATGTTCTCTCGCTCTGTTTACTTCTTTGATATCCCTGAAGACATGGTTCCAGGTATGTATCCATAAAATTTAATAATATGACTACTACTACTATTTACACTTAATGTAATAAACATTATCTTAATAAGCAAACAACATATTGATAGCTGTTTTAAAGGATAAGGCAAAATAAAAATTAAAAAAAAAAAAAAAAAAAAAAAAAAAAAAAAATATATATATATATATATATATATATATATATATATATATATATATATATATATATATATAATTTTTATCTTTAGAAGTACAGTGCTTGTCAATTTGGCAGTTCCCTGTTTGGGAACATATAAAGTAAATATTTACCTTTTTAGAAAAGAAATTTAAAAAAAGCATGTGCTGGGCAGACCAGGACAGGGCACCAATCTAAAGCAGGGCGCACACATTATACAGGGGTAATTTAAAGTAGCCAATTGACTTCCATGTTTTTGGATTGTTGGAGCAAATTGGAGAACCTGTAGAACATAAAAATTCCATCAAGATTTGTATTCAAACCTGGATGCCCAGCATTAAGAGGCAAACATGCTAACCACTAAGCCACTATGCCACCCTATAATTTTTTTCATTCATTTTTCGTTTTATATATCAAGACATAAAAAGCCACAGGATTCTTAAAAAGGTATAATATGAGGTAAATACATTGGCATTCTGCTGGTCTGTAGCATTCTAAACTCCATGTCTGTAGTGTATATTTACACAGTGTAAAGGCATCAGCAAGCCTCAGTTAGCATGGTAAATGTTCAATTCATGACAGTATGTTTAGAAAAATATGTTGAAAGGGTTACCAGAAACGAAAACATCTTTTTTTCTAAAATGAACATGGCAGCATGGATTTGCAAAGTTGCATCTGAACAAACCACAAGACTTCTGGAACAATGTTCTTTGAAACGACAAGACCAAAGTAAAGATGTTAAGCCGTAATGCTCGGTCATGCAGTGTCAGATCTTTTTCTCTAACATCACTAACTGATCTCACAAAAATCATTTAGATGTGTCTTAGATAAAGAAATCTGTCTTTGAAGTACAGAGGTTGTAACTGATGTAAATTTAGTCAGCTCAGTGGAAATGTCAGTAGACTTAAAATACATTTCAAATAGGATCTAATAAATCGTAAACAATGTACTTTTATTTCTAATTTCTGAATATTTCACTGTATTAAAAAAAATAAAAACAAATATAATACAAAGTCATAGAAAATGTATAAAATTAAAAAAAAAATTCCATCCATCCATCGTTTTCCATTTAATCCGATACCAGGGTTGCAGGGGGGGTTTCCATACCCATCCTGTGGAGAACGTTTTTGGGCCTGGGGAGACACGGTACCAATCTATCGATGGGCACACACTTCCCCAGACATACTCACTATATTGGGACAATTTATGCAACCTAATGTTACTGACTTATCTCACAAAAATCATTTAAATATGTCTTAAATATAGAAAGCTGTTTTTGAAGTAGAGCGGTTGTAACTGCTGTAAATTTAGTCAGCTGAAAATGTCAGTAGCCTTAAAATAAATTTTAAACAAGATCTAATAAATATTAGGCGCCATAAAGTATATCAACATTACAAGCCATGGCTTAAGTAGATGGTCTGTACTACAGATAATATTTGTGGTACCTTAGTGGGTTAAGGCTGTACTCACATTTCAAGATGGGATTAAATACTGTAGTTGGCTTTGCTACCGCTCCTTCCTGAATCAGGACTCATTTGCCTGACGGAAAACTTATAGAGCAGTCTCACTATTTTCAAGCAATAAAAGGACATTTAGAACCTGAAAGTTTTACTGACTAGTGATACACCACAGAGATATAATGAACATAAAGTAGGTCAAATGACTCTGAGTTAGCGTAACACAATCCCTCATATTGTAAACCAGGATCAAGCTTCTAGTCCATATACTGTAATATCGTCTGTGCCAGTCTAAATACACCACACGTTTATCATGTCGAAAATCAAACCCACACAGTCTGCTCAGCATCAGAGGCTGTGCTAGGGATTTTAAACAGTATGGACACAATGTTGGCATTTTCCCAAACCACCAAAAAACCAAACTGCACAACAATAATAAACTCCATTGGGAGCAGTGAAACAAAGTCAGCATTTGCCGTGTTTTGTGTTTTGCTAAAATGTGGTTGATTTTCCCCTTTGATCCATGTTGTGCTGTGCTCCCTCACTTTTCATTCTGCCTTCATTTTCCCTCTTCAGGCTCCATAGTGGCGGCAATTTTGGCACATGATTCTGATTCTGGATCGAACGGAGAGGTAACATATTCTCTCGAAGAGGAAGACGACAATGACTCCACCTTTCTTGTGAATCCTGTCACTGGAGTTTTCAACATAACACAGGCACTGGACTATGAAACACAACAGTATTACATTATCACAGTGAAGGCAGAGGATGGAGGAGGGCAAGCTAGCTTTGTACGTGTGTACTTTAATGTTCTGGATGTGAATGACAACAAGCCAGTCTTTACCCTGTCTATTTACACCACATCTGTCCTGGAGAACCTGAACCTGGGTTCAACTGTCCTTACTGTTGCAGCCAGTGATGCTGATGATGGTAAGTTGCGCAGAAGTGAATTACATGGTTATTGACTACTAATCAAGATTTTTAAACAATAATTTACAGGTCAAATGAAGCAAGAATGCCCACAATAATGAAATCTCTATCTCTAAGAGATCCATGGCCAATTTTGCTTTTTCCATATTTACCCTTATCACAGTCAGGGAATTTTGGTCTGTCTTGTTTATTACTTTCAATATAGAAGTTGTGAGCTATAGCAGTTTTCTATCAGTAAGGGAATTCTAATCTAATAAATTAGGATGTGGCATGTTTACTGTATTAGTCTTATTACGTCATGTTCTTATTACGTCTTAATAATAGAGGTGTGGCCTAATTCTGTCCTTTTTATCGAGCTAAAATCTGAGTGATGTTTAGCTTAAACATTTCATATAACTGCAGAATTTCTGAAATTATTCAAAACTCTGCAACCCGATATGTGTTCAACAAGCCATTGGCTCCCTGTAGCTGCTGGCATTCAGTACAAATCACTGACTCTGGTCTACAGAACAATCTCTAGATCTGCCCCATTCTACCTTTAATCTATATTTCCAAAATGCACTCCAACTCGTTCTCGTAAAAGGCAGATAAAGTTTGATCATACTACAGTGTTGCTGTTTTTTTTTCCTTAATTACTGACTTGTGTGGTTCACGCATTTGTAAGTCACTTTGGAAAAAAGTGTCAGCTAAATGACTAAATCTACATGTAATGTTAATGTAACCTGCATGGCACCATAGGCTACTCCTTGGCTTTCATTTAGCATGAACGCTTGGTAAACATAGCTGTGTTATTCGAAGCCACAGAGCTGAAAGATGCAGTCGGTCTGTTTCAGTTAAGTGCTCAAGCATTAGCACATACTGCTACATGCATTTCCAAACAGAGTATCATTACATCGCCCATGCATTAGATTGGCGTCAGTGCATTTTTAGGTTCTGTTCTGTTCTTTACTTAGCACTGAGGAGACCCACTGGCAAAAGATTAGCATATTTATTTAAAATATTAACATCTCAGTCACATTTCATTACACTCGGCCTTCTTTAGCACAGAATTGTGTAAAGTTTTAGAGTCTAAAAGTTTTGTCATTGTACAAAACATTTGTGATAAGCAGGTTTATTTAAATCACAATTAAGTGTAATTATGTCCAAGTAAGTCACAAAGAACCTATATAAAATAAAACATTGATAGAAAATTACACATAATTCTAACCTATTATATCTAGAACCCATTTCAACTAATGTCTAGAACTTGTACCCTTACAAACGTTTACTAGAAAATCCAGGTAGCAATATTTGGAAATCTATTTATTATTAAGAGAATTCAAGTAATTTCATGCTTTTAAAAAATATAAATAGTCAGTTTGTGATTTAAACAATGTTAGACTTTATATTGCTGTATATTTCAAGAAAGAGTTCAAAGCTGTTGAGTGCACATGTGTTAAGATTTAAATTTGCATGCAACTGTTCTGAACTAGCGCCATGCATGGGCTTGCTCAAATAGTGTTAGCTTAGCGCCAGGCCGCATTTCTCAGCCTGTGTGCTAAATTGGGGTCTTATGTGGTTATGGTGACCTACATTCTCTCTCATTTCAGACTTCCACAATCTTTACTAGCTCTTAACAAATTTTAATCTATTTTTAATCTTTTTGTCTATAAGCAGCCGATAAAAAGAAAATGGTTTTCTGTAGACGTCAAAGATTTCTGAAAAGGTGCTGAGACATTCCACATGAATGACCTTATGTGAACCATAAGGTTGTTTCGTTTGAGTTATTTCGCTCTGGTTCGCCTACATGGTTACATCAGGGCTTACAACCTGATTTATTGGTGATTATTGACGCTCCAGTTAATACCAGTGTTTAAGAATTGCATAAAAGATTGTTTAGGAACTATGTGGACTGTAAAAATAAAAAGATGCTGCAAAAAATTATAAATCATAAAAGTTTTGAAAAATAAGTCCAAAAAATGAGCAGTACACATTTAAAACCAATAGAACCACAAGGGAGCGTGCTGGGTTTTCTGGCCAAAGAACACAGACAGAGTAGTCACAAGACATAATAACTCATCAAAATAAAGGAATACATAGGAAATAAAATAAATACTTAAGATCTTTAAGGACGTTTTCCAAATCACACAAATCTATATTAGAACCGAGCCAAATTACACAATGGCAAAACCCAACCTCTTTTAAATACCAAAATCTGAGACAAATTGCAAATAACTTTTGGTAATGTTATCCTTAAGCAAAATCCATCCATGTGTTACATAACCAAATTTAATAAAATAAAAGTGATTTACTGATATGAAAAAGAACAAAGAACTTTAATAAAATGTAGTCTTGACACAACAATAAAAAATGAAAAAGCACATAAACATAGAAATTCACAAAATTCTGAGAACACAGACAGAACACATTTTAACAATTATTGCAAAAGCATGTCAGTACTTAAGAGTCATCAATTTGCTTTTCATCAATTTGTGAAATAAATGCTACATCTGTGAAAAGCACCTATTTTAGTAGTCCAGGCAAATAATTATTTTAATATTATTTGATCATGTTTTCAAAGCTCAAAATGTGAATAATTCACAAAACTGATGTAAAATTATCAGCTCAAGATTCTACTAAAACAATGCAAAGTATTAAATTATCAATAATTTCAGATCATTCATCTAATTTTATTATCTTCCTCTTCTAGGGTCATGGGAGGGGTTTCTCATGCCCATCCATGGGAGAATATTTCGGTTGCTGGGCAGACACAGAACCTGAATCCCTAGCCCTGAGAGGCAGACATGCTAACTACTAAGTTGCCATGCTGCCCCAAAGAAGAATATTGATTGAGGCTTTTGTATTACATGACAGACTATTGCTTTAGCATGCAGCCAAAAAAAGAAGAAAAACTTATTAGATTGTCTTGGAAATAGTTAATACATTGCTTTTAATACAAGTTAATACAAGTTCTGTGTCCACTTACTTTAAATACTGACAGAATAAAGAAACAACAAAAAAACTTCATTTGGCAAGGGCTTCATTGCAAAGACTATCATTGTTATTGTGACTAATTCAGCAGTTACTAATTCAATGTTCTTTTCTGCTTCTTAGGTCTAAATTCACAATTAGCTTATAGCATTACATCGGGAGATCCTCAGTGTCAATTTACTGTGACGGATGCTGGAATTCTTCAAACTCAAAAACTTCTAGACCGAGAGACTCAATCTTTCTACAACCTTGTTATCACTGTGAATGATCTGGCATCTCCTCCTACCAACCGCTTTACCAGTACTGCTCAGGTCTCTATCATCTTGCTGGATGTCAACGATTGTGCGCCCATGTTTGTTTCACAGAAGATGGCCTATGTTCAGGAGAATACTGCAGTGGATACGGTGGTTTTAATTGCAAAGGCAGTTGATCCAGATAGTGGTCCCAATAGCTATGTGGAATATTCACTTGGTGGCTCATATGGAAGCAAGTTTAGTATTGGAAATATTGATGGAAAAGTGAAGTTGACTGGAGAACTTGACCGTGAGGAAATTACTAATTATACACTATCTGTGATTGCCACAGACAAAGGTCATCCACCGCTGTCTTCCACAATGGAAGTGATCATGTTAGTTCTGGATGTGAATGATAACACCCCAAGCTTTTCCCAAAATATCTATGATATTGAGATTGAAGAGAACACACTTACAGGAACAGATATCCTTCAGGTGTTTGCTAGTGATGCTGATGAAGGGACCAATGGGCAAATTCGATTCTCTATTGCTTCTGGTAACAGCAACTCGGATTTTAGGATTGATTCCATAACTGGTGTGATATCTGTCATCAAGCATCTGGATCGTGAAACCCATCCTTCATACTCCTTGGTGGTTCAGGCTTCAGATAGAGGAAGCAGCCCTCGGAATGACCATGCTACAGTGAACGTGGTGTTGTTGGATGTTAATGATTGCACACCTGTATTTCAGCTCATGTCATACACCATTGATGTTCAAGAGAACTTGGAAAACCTTCCAAAGGACATTTTAAAGGTGAGTTTGTAGAAACCAATTTGTAGATAACACATCAAGGACTTTATCTTACACCCTGCGCAAGACATGTTGTAATGCTACGTGCGATCTTACACCCCGCAAACCGTCGATTTTCATGCCTTACATCTGCATTTTTTAAATAGCAACAGTGCATGTGAATATATCTATGCTGATGGGTGTGTTGGTCTTGAAATGTGGTGTGTTCATGTTAATTTCTGGTGCATTGCTATCTTGGCAATGCATATGACAGGTGACTGACTGACTGAAAACAATGTAGATAGATGTCAACATTCAGACTTTCATTCCTATCTTGGCAGTGGATTGTCAACACAGGCGCGTGCCCAACCTCAATGAACACTAAAAACATACTGAACACTAGTTCACAAAGAATGCATAAGCATAGTCTACACTATATTTTCTGTACCTCATTGGCCATGGGTTCAGGTAGTTGCACTGTTGAAATAGCAATCCACAAATGTTAGACTGCACCTGGCTCTTAAAGGGAATAGCTCCCATGTATAAATAAAAGAATACATACATGCTCTTTATGCTTTTTGAGACATGCATGGTGTAATTTTACTTTTATTACTATTGCAAAGACACACTAACACCCTAAATCAAGCTGCATGGTTGACAGCTTGCCGAATTAATATTAAATAGGGCTCAATTCACTAAAATCAAATTGAATGATATGTCGAATCATATACAAAAACACATTGATTATATAGACTCATCACAAATGAAACCCTACCTGAAACTCACCAAGAACTAATGCAAATTTCACCAAAACCTATTAATAAATAAAAAGAAAATATCAGACCATTGCAAATCACATCATATCCAGAAACCACTTATTAAATAAAAAACAAATCCAACAAAATGGCTGTTTATCGATGACCAAAAATTATTTTAATTACAGAGAACTCCTTTTATATGAGTTTATTTTCCAGCTGTAAGCTGACAGTTCAAATCACTCATGGTTTTAACACAAAAACAAAACACTATACACTATACTGTATACTGTATTTTGATATTAGTTTTAATTGGTATTAAGACACACTCTCTTTGTGAGTCTTGAAAGACAATTTTAACAAAGCTGTTGCTAACTGTTTACAAAGTCATGTCTGACAAATTGTTTGTCATGTATGGTGTTAAGGAAATCCAATAGCATGTATAAACTCTGACCCATATGAATGCTTTCATGGAGAGGAACTCCTATTTTTCTTTATTGCAGATTGTTGCACATGATGATGATGATAGTCTAAATGGGCAGGTGAGCTACACACTGAGTGGAGGAAATGAAGAAGGCTCATTCAGTCTCATGTCTAGTGGACAGCTCAGACTAGAGAAAATGCTTGACCGTGAGATCCAGGACCGATATGAACTTGTCATCATTGCGATCGACTCAGGTAAGAATGTTTGCTTTGTTTGGTTTTCTCTGAGTTCCAGTGCATTAAGTAGATTGTATTATACCTGTGGGTGCTGAAATGATTAAGTAACAGATTGTTTGTAAGTGTGGCTACATACACATCCATGTCAACTAAATGTGTAGTTGTAAGTGTCGCGCTGTGTAATTGAAAGTCTTTTGTGTGAGGAGTGTGCGTGTGTGTGTGTTTGTGTGTAAGTAGTGTGTGTGTGTGTGTAGGCAGTGGTGGCAGTTGTGAGGTTTAAGTTGTTATTATTCAGAGGTCAGTGGATAACTGTGTGTTTAAATCACAGTCTATTCTGGATAAGTGAAGCTCTCCAACAGCCAAACCACAGTGGCCTGTAGGGGCTCCACCCACATTCCATCCAGGTCATATGACCCATGGTAATGATGGGTATATTCTTTACTGCTGCGGAATTCAGTGGGAAATAAAGCAATGAAATCTCTTTTTATGTAACGGAGTGGAATAGATTTTTTAAATATCTCCAACAATCCCATTCATTCTTCCTAAATCCCATCCCGAATATCGAATCCAAGAACATTGAATTTCAATGCTAAAAGCTGCTGAAAGCAGTTAAAACGGCTTATTTACTGAAAGAAAAAATGACATATTTACGTCCTTTGGAATGAAATGTTTAACAAGTTCATATAAGTGGCCCAGCGATGGATTGGCGCCCTGTCCTGGGTCTATCTGCCCAGTGCCCGAAACATTCTCCCCTGGATGGGCATGGGGAACCCCACTGCGACCCTAATAGAGGATAAAGCGGGAGATAATGAATGAATGAATGAAAGTTCATATAAGTGTTAAGGTGGGTAGATCACTAAATTATGCAATTTAGAAAAGTAGATTATTTTATTTGTCATATGCACAACATGAACAGGACATTTGTGCATTGAAATGCTTGTGGTGAGGCATAGAAAAACACAAGACAGTAACTATTAATAGTAATAATAAGTAATAAATATATACTAGATATACACAAATATATATATATATATATATATATATACAAAATATGCATAAATTGTGTGAGTAAGTGCTTGTGTAAGTGTGCCCAGTGGTAGATAATCCTGGGTGTATCTGCCAAAATGTTCTCCCCTGGGCATGGGGAATCCTTTAGTGGAATATAATGAGCGAATGAATAATGTAAGAAAAGAGTTTTTTTTTTTTTTGCTGTTGCTGAACACATTTGAGTGGATAGGTTTGTCTTGTCTTTGTGTTATTAAAAAAATCACAAACATACATTGTTTTAGTGTGATTTGGGATATTTTCATGCTCGAAGATAAACCAACCACCCTTTTAGCTGTCTTGTAGCTATTTGGCCACTAGATTTGGGTGTACTTGGCTACATTTATATTCCCTTTATTTCTGACCATTTACGAGGCCCAGCTGAAGAGAAAACTTACATTGTGTGATCAAAACCATACTTCACAGGCGACGGTGTACTTTGGTTGGTATGCCATATTTGGATTTTGACTAATGTAGCAATTATTCTGAATGTAGGGGGTTAACAACCAAGCTCTATGAAGTTGTCACTTTTGACCTTTAACCAAACACTTAACCTTGTCTCATCATTACCATCAGATTGGGGTGTGTAAAAATGATTTAGTGCCACAGATCACTCCTGGTGCTTTTATTTCATTATTAAAGTTATTTAAATGGTTTTCCTTATAATTTATGCACAGAGTAACCTAAAATTATGATTAAAACATTTTTGAGGTTGACTTTGGCTTTTTTGTAGCTATCCAGATCAAGGCCTTCATGACTTAGTCATGCACTTTAAAGACAGTTTTTTGTTTGCCATAGACTTTTCCACTTGGATTTGTGCTGAGCAGAACTTAAGCCTTTGAAATCTATTTTCCATTACTTTATACCAGGACCCCCAGAAGGATGTTTTTGATTATGGTGAATTATATTTTAATTTTATATTTTATGTGGCCAAAGACTCCTACACTGATGACCAGGAGAGGACATTTAGCCGAGCATGTATCTGAGCAACTTCCCTTCCTCTAAGGGTTGCCAACTGTGACACCTCTCCATGATATGGTTCTAGGTTCTAATTCTGAGTAGACCAGACAGGGTCTTTTCTGTTTAAAGTATGGAGCGCTGTCTTCCTTCCACATCCAAAAACTACAGGTGAACTGTCAATACGAGCTCTGGAACCATAAGCATTGGAACAGGCACTAAAATACCCTGCAACCCTGTTTAGATAGATGATTTTGCCAAAAGACAAAACACTGGATTGTAATGAATGATGTATGTAAAGTCATCCATTTTGCCTACTGAGCTTACACACAGAGGAATTTGTCCTCCACATTTAACCCATTCATGCAATGAAAAACACACATACACGAGTACTCATACATGAGTGAAGTGAGCACATGTGTCCAGAGCTGGGGGCAGCCCTGTATACGGTGTCCGGGGAGCAAGTGAGGTTAGGTGCCTTGCCGAAGTGCACTTAAGCCAAGGTACTTGGTGGGACCAGGAATCGAACCGAGGCCCTTCAGGCCACAAGGCTGGTTCCTTAATAACAAGCCTATGACTGCCCCAAATACAATGACTTTACATTAAATTAATAATTAATAAACTAATAATTTACAAGGCGGCACGGTGGCTTAGTGGTTAGCATGTTCGCCTCTCAGCACTAGGGATTCCCGGTTCGAATCCCCATCTGGGTGGAGTTTCCATGTTCTCCCCATGTCTGCGTGGGTTTCCTCTGGGTTCTCCGGTTTCCTCCCACAGTCCAAAAACATGGATCAAGTCAATCGAGTTCTCCAAATTACCTCATATAGAGTGTGTATGCGTGCGTGTCTGTGTGAGTGAGTGTGTGCCCAGCGATAGATTGGCGCCCTGTCCTGGGTGTATCTGCCCAGCCCGAAACGTTCTCCCCTGGATGGGCATGGGGAACCCCACCATGACCCTAATATAGGATAAAGTGGAAGATAATGAATGAATGAATGAATGAATAATAATTTACAAATAATAATGCGTTATTTGTTAAATATATTATTCACTTAAGGCAGTTTAGCAAAATGTGTGACATTCAGACCAGGATCTGTGTCGAAATTTAAATGTTGTAAATGTTAAATGTTTTGTTTCAGCTCACATGATTAACTTTGAAAACCTTGTTTCTATTGTGCTTATATTACATTTATTGTATTGGGGTTTTTCATTTATGAGTAGGTGGTTGATCTTTTGTTGTAAATTATTGTGGAATATCTGTAATTGACTTGCTGCTTTATTCCTAGCACACTCATGCAAAAGAGGTTTGCACTCTCAATCTCATCTGAGTTTTATTCTGGTTAAAAAATATTAATAAAATAAGATTTTTACATGCATACAACTCAAAACAAATCTCTTTCACAATCACCTGATACATAAAAAAAATAATAATAAATGGGGGATCGGACAACGATCAGGTTTGATAATTGTACAATGTTGCTGGTTTTTCCTTAACTATTGACTTGTGCTGTTCTCTCATTTGTAAGTTGCTTTGGATAAAAGCATATGCTAAATTACTAAATTACTAAATGTAAAATGGAAATGCATTGTACTGTATGTCAGACCTGGTCAATATAAGTGGTGTAATGCAGCAGATAAATGGCAGGTAGAGGTCAAATCTCCAATACTTCATTAAACAGAAATTAAACGACCTAAAACAGTACTTACAAAGTCAAGAAATACAATATACGGCAGAACATACAGATAACTAGACTTGGTTAACTGAACTGATGGGGTGCATATAAGCAATAGCTGATAACAGATCAAGGCCGATGGTGCATTTGGCACTCCCAATTTGACTGCATTGTTTATTTGTCTGCAGTCCTGTCCTTGTCATTGCATTTTTCAGTTAACTTGTTTAGTATTTAAGTCCTTCTCTCTTCCTTTCTTTTTACTGGATCTTCGTTTGAAGTTGCATTTGTCGTTTGGTTTGTTTGCTGGGTTCTACAGTGTTTCATGTTTATCAAATTAGTTTTTTACTCCCTCTTCTGCCTCGTTGGAAACATTTCTTTATACCACACCAGCAGGCAGATTATGACAACCAATACTAGTACTTTCATTTACTAATACTAATGCATATTCTACAAGAATAATGTTATTTTGGATTTAATTTTTACTGGGGTAGTTGCTGCCATTGTTACACATTTTGAATATATGATCAGCTTCCATAAACATGCTCAACTGTGGTTAGGACGATGAATAATTTTTGCACTTAAACCCTGACTGCCAATGCTTACACTTGTGAAAGATTGCATAGGATTTGTATAATATAAATCTGCTGACCTGCAAAAATAGAGGGAAAAGGAGACCACAGACAAAAATAGTAAAAAGCAGCTATTGTGTCCTAATAGGGACGAGAATATTGAAAACCTCTAATGGCTTCCTGGCTGGAATGGTACAGGATATTTAGCTGAGATATTTGCGGTGGTTGGAGCAAAGAACTCGTTCCTTTTTTGGATGAGGAGAGCAGCTTCTCTCATTCTTAATGATGGCTGAATGTCTTCAGGGTGGAGGGAAAAAAAATAGTCACGGATTTTAAGTTTTTGAAGACTGGTTTCTTCATTATTGCAGAAAGGGATGACAAATGACTGAACCTTATTTACTGTGAAGAACAATCATCTGTCTATATGTCAGAATGGAGCTGCATGAGACTGATCCTGTTCTCAAAGAATGAAAAGAAGAATTTGCTAGTCTTCACAGTGAGACAGCAAGGGGGAGAGAGGATGAAATCAGGATAAAACATGTGAATCAGAAACGTAAGACCATTATAGGCAGGGGTTGATTAAGGACAGTAGATGGCTGATGACAACTAAGAAATGAAAGGCGCTGTACAAGCGACAAAGCACCAAAAAGAGGTATAAAATCAAATGTGTAAAAATGTAAGAAACAGAATAAAGATAGAAAGAATAAAGAAAGAAATAGCCTTTTTTTGTTTATGTATTATTATTACGTAAGTTAATGTATTTTGCACTAATAGCATTAGGACAGTGTTTTACCAAGCCTAACACGGTAAAAAATACAGTAATGAAATAAATAAATAAATAAATAAAAATTATGTTTAAAAAGAAATTCAGATGAAAAACAAGAACAGATCCACTGTGTATTGGCTGGTTAAAAAAGAAACTTCAGTATTTTTCTGAGATGAACGATATGTTCCCATCTTTCCGTGTCCAGATTTTACTTGGGATGAAAAAAGATCAAATTCTGGCTAGTTTTACAAAAACAAAAACAACCACAAACAGCTATGCAATGTAACAGAGCTGGCCCAGGCTTTTATAGGACTCCAAAATTCTGATCTGGGTGTCCCCGGCAATCTCAGCACTGTAATGCTGTTGTTGAGTCTTGATCATTTGCATACCTAATGTAAATCTGACAAACACACAGACACACACACACACACACACACACACACACACACACACACTATATATATATATATATATATATATATATATATATATATATATTGGCACCCTGTCCTGGGTGTATCTGCCCAGCGCCCGAAACGATCTCCCCTGGATGGGCATGGGGAAACCCCCCCCGTGACCCTAATATAGGATAAAGTGGAAGATAATGGATGGATGGATACATATATGTTCGCCTCTCAGCGCTAGGGATTCCCGGTTCGAATCCCCATCTGGGTGGAGTTTCTATGTTCTCCCTATGTCCGCGTGGGTTTCCTCCGGGTTCTCCGGTTTCCTCCCACAGTCTAAAAACATGGATCAAGTCAATTGAGTTCTCCAAATTGCCCCATGTAGAGTGTGATTGTGTGAGTGAGTGTGTGCCCAGCGATAGGTTGGCGCCCTGTCCTGGGTGTATCTGCCCAGCACCCGAGACTTCCTCCCCTGGATGTGCATGGGGAACCCCACCGCGACCCCAATAGAGGATAAAGCGGAAGATAATGAATGAATGAATATATATATATATATATATATATATATATATATATATATATATATATATATATATATATATATATATATATACATATGTATAATTTTTTTTTTTTTTTTTTTTTTTTTTTTTTTGAGGTTGCATTTTGGGGTGCAATGACAAAGGCAATAAGCGTTGCCAACAGATTACAGCAATACAGTTGTATAGCAATATATACACATACACTCTTATCCTTGTGTCCTTTCCTTTAATTGCCTGTAGTCAGTTGATGTGCTTTTTGCCTTCCTCAGTGCTGTAAGAATTGCAGACAAGTCCAGATATTTAGTATGCTTAGCTTAGTCTGTCTTAGTCTTGGCAACATATCTGTAAGCACTCATGTCACTGAATATTGCACATGCAGCAATCAAGCCAGCTTTTGCCTACAATTTGGGCCAAAGACATGTAGCATAAACTTGGGAACATAGAGATCCGTTTTAGTGATGCTTGTCCTAGAGATGCTTAGAGATACAGAGATCATAAATATGCTTGTCAGAAAAGCTCCTATATAAACAGAGATATAGAGATAAAGTAGGACAACAATTTTTAATAAAAGTTAAAACCTTTTGCTTTGTTTAGAATATTAAACAAACTATCATCGTACTACATTTTTTCTGACTTCTGTATGTTTTTATCACATTTTTTATCGGTTATTTGCTTGTCAGAAAAGTTACTTTATTTAGTTCAGATCATATTTGTATTCATAAGAGTACATGTTTGGGCCCTCCAGTTTTCTCCCACAGTCTGAAAAAATAGATTTTAGGTCATTTTAATGATTTATATTGTCCCTTTTTAATTGCTCTAAAGTGAGTGTCCATAGATAGGTTTGTGCCCTGTTCTGGGTGTATCTGCCCAGCACCTGAAATGTTCTTGCCTGGTTGGAACCCAGAGGATTAAGCAAATGATAATAAATTAATAACTGAATGAATTGTTATAAAACTGAAGTTAGCTTTTATTTATATATCAGTACATCTTGCCTTTTTTAAGTAGAAAGTGAAGACAGAGACTCAAAGAAGAACAACAATTTCAAATAATTGTTATATAATATTCATAAACAAATTATCAGTTGTTTTCAAAAAACTAATTTAAGCAAGGAAATTTGAAGGGTGGGTTGATCGTGTGATGTGAACTGTACCCATGCTGATTTTCTAGGTAAGCTCTATTTTGCTTGAGAAAATGCCTATTCCATCATGCCTTCTATTTCGTTACTAAATCTATTCTGACTTCTGTTGTTTTTTGTCACGATTTTCTATTTTTTTTTTTCAGTCTTTGTCTTCACCACCACAAAGTCTGGCTGAATAACCCTTCATGACAGTAAAACTCATCACTATAGGCTGGCATGTCTATCAGCAGTCCAGGCGAGTCTTCTGGCTCACCAGGAGTGCAAAACAATTCTCAGTGGCAGTTTAGGTTACACACAGGCCGGTGCAATGCCTTTCACCCTCCCTTCTAACCTTCAGATGGTTCCTGCCATTTTCTCTTTGTTTTGGATGTCACTCAGCACTCTTTCTCTGCTGAGTACGTTGCTCGATACAACTGCCTTCTTTGAGACATTAGTCATTCCCCGCACACTCTCACTGATGCTTGGAAATGTTCTGAGAGGATATACACTCTCTTTTCCCTACACTGTGCACTGCCTTCTCTATCCAAGGGTCATTGTGTCCCCTGCTCCACCCTGTTTTCATAATATTCCTTGCTGGTTTGTTTGCTTCCCAATAGGCACTAGATCCAGGCTTCATGTTGCTTATTGTGTCTACCCCCCCCCCCCCCTTTCCAAAACCTTTACTGCTCAGCTCGTAAAGTTTGATAAAGGTCTGCACATGAACCTAAGTCTTTTAATTACAGTTCTGTGTTTTCTGAAGAATTTTGGTCAAAACACACACAAATAATAATAAAAAATATATATATGGTGTATAATGATAGTGATGAATTACAGACATTAACTAAGAGTTTATTTAAGCAGAACAGTGTTCATGTGTAATTTGATGTTCAGAACTAAAATCCCAGTAAAGATGTGGATTCACATTTATAATTAAATTAATTTATTTTAATAAATTACATTATTTTAAAGGGAATCCATATAATTTTATCCACAGTTGTAGAAATGTTTTTGTATTTCCAGTCATTGCCGAAGGTATGATCTCATTCTGTAATGTCAGAATGTAAGAGGATTACCATGAGCCATATGCTCGTGGTAGACATTCTAAAACAGACCAGATTACATGTGTGTGTATGTATGTGTGTGTGTGTGTGTGTGTGTGTGTGTGTGTGTGTGTGTGTGTGTGTGTGTGTGTGTGTGTGTGTTTTGAGGCAGGAGGTGAAATATGCTTCATTCAGTTAATGTAATAAAGGCCAAAATCTGTTTATATTGTCATTCTGTAAATTTAAGTAAAAACATGTTCTTAAGTTTTATGGATCAGGGTAATAGGGCAGCATGGTGGCTTAGGGTTAACATGTTCGCCTCTCAGCACTTGGGATTCCTGGTTCGAATCCCAATCTGGGTATTGTTTCCATGTTCTCCCCGTGTCCGCGTGGGTTTCCTACCGGGTTCTTCGGGTTCCACAGTTCAAAAACATTCAATTCTCAAATTGCCCCAAATAGAGTGTTTTTGTGTGAGTGAGTGAGTGTGCCCAGCAATAGATTGTCCTTTGTGTATCTGCCCAGCGCCCAAAACGTTCTCCCCTGGATGGGCATGGGGTACCCCACCGTGACCCATGTAGAGGATAAAGCGGAAGATAATGGATGAATCAGGGTAATAGTGAAGGTAGCAGTAGTTATAGTTAAGGTTTGGTTACTTCTACATTAAAATCCATAAAACTCAATAATTGCATTGTAAAATAGCTTTAAGAGGACAGATGATGATTAATAAATTGTACACTTATTGTACTCTTAGAAAGGTCCAGCATCAAATTTCTTTCAGTAAACTATGAAAGTTCTCCAGTGTAACTAAGTTATTGCAGATGAAAATACACTAACTGAATATTGTTAGTGTAAATGGGATGAAAATAAACACACACTGTACTAATACTGCTTTACAGGATCCAACTGCATCAGACCACAAGAAAGTTTTTTAAACTTATTTAAAAAGTTTTGATCAAATCTGACAGAAAAAAAATGTTTAGTACTCATTTACTCAGAAGATAAAGTGCTTTGTCTCGATTATTGCCAAAATATATGTGATTGTTCACCGAAATTTTTATGATTGTTTCCTCTCTGTGCATAGCTGAAACTGAAATCAGTTTATCGTTGGTCGATCACTAACACGTGGTTTAACCGCAAGATAGAAAATGTACGTAGTCCCTGTAGCGTGTGGTACGGCGGTAGGGCCACAGCATGACAAGAAACATCTTGGAGCACATGCCATTACCATTATGGCACAAAATCCACCAAAACAGATTTGACTACTTCAACCAAAACCATGCTTCACATTTATGCCACTCTTACCACCGCACACTGTACTACTATACCTCTAACAGACAATAAATACATACAGAACTACATAAAGATATTATAGAGCTGGAGGTGTGCATTCATGTCACTGAATATTGCACATGCAGCAATCGAGCTAGCTCTGACTGAACGCTGATTTGCCTCCAGTTTGAGCTTTGCTTGGTGATCTCCAAAAGCAGTTGGCAACTGCCAAAGACATGTAGTGTAAACTTGAGATCATAGAGATCCGTTTGAGAGATGCTTAGAGATGCAAGCTCCTATATAAACACAGAAATATAGAGATAAAGTAGGACAACAATTTAGAATAAAAGTTAAAACCTTTTGTTTTGTTTAGAATACTCATAAACAAACAGGTGGTAAAGGTTATTTTGTTAAAATGCCTGTCTCATCATGTCTTCTGTTTCGTACAAATTTTTTTGTGCTTCTGTATGTTTTTATCACATTTTTCTATTTTTGTCTTCACCACTTACATAACAAGGAGGTTATTGGCTCATCAGAAAAGTTAATATATACAGTTCATATCATATTTGTATTCATATTTGTACATTTTTGTACAATTGTACTCATTTAAATAAAAAAATTTGATTTTTTTTTTAACATACAGAACTACATAATATTATAGAACTTGAGGTGCACACCAGATTAGGCTACTAGCTTTACAATGTTAACTATGCAGAAACAAAATAAGGAGGTTATTTGCTTTCTGGCCATTTAACCTAGCGCACCAACATGATCTAAACAGCTGCAAAGCCAAGCCGATAAGCCGTGCACAGTAAATGTACTTGCTAGGAGGAGTGCTATATTAACGTTAGCATTCCCCGAGCTGTAGCACATATTAAATTAAATGTCCTATTGGCCTTAGACTCGCCACAGGTGAGGCGAATTACCGATACATTTTAGCCAGCCAGTTCGTGCCTGTGCCATGCACACCACAAACGTAAAGTGTGGCTAGAGGGAGAAAAACCTCAAGCCACTTTACATTTTTGCATGTAAATATCACCCTAGTCTCAGACAAGACGTAATGAACTTTCTGTTTTGAGACAAAAATTTTACAGTTTAGTCCACATTGTACAGAACATTTATGTCTGTCCTGGGGGCACAGCCGATACATTTGGAGAAAAAGAATTACATGCTATTAGTTTCAGTCCTTAATTTAAAACTCTGATGGGATTTTTACTTTTAAAATCACGCCGATCTTGGTTCATTAGATGGTGCTGTGTTGGTGCTTGTTGGTTCATGTTATTTTTGTGGGAATGTGGGTCACAGGGATTGTTGTACATTTGTGCTGTATGCTGTGTGTGTTTGCTCATTCGGATGGAGGTGGTTGCCATTTAGGGTAAACGTCTGTCATGTCCTTCAGAGTTCAAAGGCTGTACTAAAACCAAGTTCTGTCAATGCTATTTGCTGGAGTGTGGTTAATGAAAAAGCTATTTCTGTGAAAATGGCAACCCAAAAAGGAGTCTGTTCTATGCAGACTCCACAATATTAACATGATTTGTGTAAACAGGCTTCAACATTAGCTTTATTCAATTATAAGCTTAAAAAAAGGTAGATCATGATAACCTGTCCACTGGAAAAAGTAGATCTCAGGCCAGAAAAGTGTGGGCACACCTGTATTACGAATTGAGTCAATTATGAAACCAACGTTACAGACCAAATCGGTTGGAGAGATTGTGGAACAATCAAATTGGAAGCTCAGGTCATGATGGATTGAGGGTTTAGCTGGGATTATGAGAAGTTCTGTTTTTGCCAAATTTATGATGATCACATCAAATTTAGATGACGGGCCTTCATCCACACAGATATGTTGGAGAGGCAGGCAGATATCCGATTTAAGATCGTTGTGTTGCCAGGGGCAAAGGACAAATGAAGTTGAGTGTAATCAGCATAGCAGTGGTAAGTTGTTGCATGTATTGTATGCAACAACAGTGCAGATTCATACATTTTAACGGAATTATGAGTACATTCACTAAAGCATATTCTACTTTAAAGCACTACAGCTCTGTGAGCAGTACACATGCCTTATAATAGATGACAATTGAGCTCTAGAAGCTGTCAATGAAACGACAGCTAATGACTAAGCCAGCAGAACTATCAGGACTCAATGACCCTCCTGTGGCAATGAACTTCCAGTTTAAATTGATAAAACACATGCTAGAGTTTTGTTCCAGTACTTATTCTTGGTAAATTACAAAAGCATAAATATACCTTTTTAGTATTGCATAAAGTAAAAGTACTTTTGTTGTATACGCATATTTATTTTTATAAAAACTATGAACATTGTAGATTAGCAGACGACAGAATCCATCATAAAGTGTGTCAGTGTGTTTTGTAAAAATATTGTAATCACTACTGACTTTAAAAAATAATTAAGGTCCAAAGTTCAGCAGTAAGTTCATACATTATAACCTGCAACTGGGAAACTAATACTCTAATACCAACACTCCTTCACCTTTCTGCTGTTTGAAAACAGGAATGACATCACATCCGCTTGGATAGTGGCCAATATTGCCCATGTAGAAAGTCAGTGTTTATGAGTAATACATAACAATTGAGTGGAAATACCAACAATACACAGTTCAGATGAGCTCCAAGACACAGTTCATGTACACAGAATGTATTAAACGGACATATATACGAACAGCTACAATTAGTAATATTTATAATTAGTTATAGACACAGAGGAATTTGTCCACATTTAACCAATCATTGCAGTGTAACACTCACATATACACACACTAAGTAAGGTGAGCACACATGCCCAGAGCGGTGGGCAGCCTTGTATATGTCGCCCAGGGAGCAACTGGGGTTAGGTGTCTTGCACAATGACACTTCAGCTACTTCTGCCATGCTGTTATTTGTCTTGTTTGAGTTAAAGTTTAGTATATTATAGTCATCTGTGTTTGCCTCATGTGTGCCTTTTTCATATTATGTAAGCCCCCTGCCACTTGAAAACCACATATTGTAATTTTGAGATACATCTCGAGTTTGTGTTTAAATCTATAGCTGGACACACACTGACTTACACTATATTGGTTGCAGTTATTTAGAGCAGTCAATTCACCTTGATTCCATGTTTTTGAACTGTGGGAGGAAACTGGAGAACCCGGAGTAAACCCACGCAGACACATGAAAAACATGGAAACTAATGATATTATTAATATTATTTGCATATAAATATTTACAGAAATATGTGTTGAACTTATTAATGTTTTTTTATGTTAAAAACTCATCATAACATGATTTTAGTAAGCTGTCCAAATTTCTGCATAAATGAATAAATAAATGGCTTTCTGAATTAATGAATAGTGGAAAACCAGAAAAGAATGAAAAGGTAAGTGTATCAATGAAAGAACAGAGAAATGAATGTGTTGTGTACATGAGTGTAAGTGTGAGTTATCAAAACTAGAACAAAGGAAAACAGTTGTGGAAGTGATAAGAAGGCAGAGGCACTGGGCTGGGTTAGGTCAGGCCATATGGGGATTACTGGGGATTAGTGTAATTAATAACATGTTCATAAAGTATTAACATGAAGCTAAATCCACTTTGCTCCTCATTTGGGTGTCAAAGGATTTTCACATTAGCGTGTTTTTTTTAAACATGAAGCTGCATCTGAGAAATATAATCGATAAGGTACTCTGCTATTATTCCACACAAGATAATTAGAATTATTACGGCATTATCAAGAAAACATAAAAATAAAGATTTCTATGTATATTAACACAATAAAAATAGGAACTACAAAAAATTGTGTAAATAGTAATAGTAAAGTAAAAAAATGGTTTATAAGATATAATTAAGATATAAGATATAAATTATTGCACTTAAATATACTTGTGAATTACACATGTGTTATAAAGAATTATTCTAACCTTTTTGCTCACAGTTTTAGTCAAGCTTATTAGGTAATTGTTTAGTGCATTGCGTTGAGGGAGTTGCTGATTGTAAAGTCTTACAGCAGTGCAGGATATCTTTCCATAGAGCATTGTGGATGAAGACGCCTGTCACTGAAGGTGCTCCCCTGTGTCTCCACCATCTCATGCAGTGGGTGAGAGGTGTTCTGTATTAAGGATGACAACTTAGCTGTCCAACTGTCCAGTAAGCACCCCAGAACAGATTAAATCAACTTAGTAAACATCTTAGATCTGCTGAGACCTCACTGACACACTGTGATATATTTATACATTGAGTGAGTTTATTCTAGACTTTATTTACACTAACCCTAACCATACTATCACCACCCTAACCTTAACATTAGTCATACTCAGGAGTGTATCAGGCGCTTCGAATCGTGGTCTTCTGGGATGAGTAGGTTAAATCCCCTCATCCTTTAGTATTGTTTTAATCTAAAAATATGTGTCTGTGTGTGTGTGTGTGTGGGGGGGGGGGGGGGGTTGCCAAGTCCCTGCTCTTATTTTAAAACATAATTTACCATAATTTGCCTCTCAGCGCTGGGGATTTGAGGTATGTATTACAAATCTGGGTGGAGTTGCCATGTTCTACCCTGTCCGCGTGGGGATCCTCTGGTTTCCTCCCTCAGTTTAAAAAACATGGATTCAAGGTAAATTTAATTATTTGAATTGCCACATATTGTGTGTGTGTGTGTGTGTGTGTGTGTGTGTGTGTGTGTGTGTGTGAGTGTGTGTGTGTGTGTGTGTGTGTGTGTGTGAGTGTGTGTGTGTGAGTGTGTGTGTGTGAGTGAGTGGTTAGTGTGCCCTGTCCTGGGTATATCTGCCCAGCAAAATGTTCTCCTCTGGAAGGGCATGGGGAACCACCCCTGCCCCCCTCCCCCACACGAACCTAGTAGTGGATTAAGCGGAAGATAATTAATGAATGAATGAAAGATTGTGTGCATGTGTCACTCTTTGTCACAACAATTATGAGAAATAAAGTGTCAGAGTGTGAGTGTAAAAATATAAAATGGTTTTCACAACATGATCAAACTTGCCAAAATGTGGCTGTAAATTTTGCAGATGCTTGACAAATGAGCTCCGCTCACCACTCACACTACCTCCATCTGAGCCACTACTAGCTTTAAGGATGAACAAATTGATTTATAGTAACCTATTAGCGAGGCAGTTGTTTCAATATGCTAATGAAGAACGCAACATGGAACTGTTTTATGCAAAGAAAAAGCCATGCTAAAAAATTTTTCAGGAATACCAACAAGTTTCCTCAGCCTAAAGCAATGTGACATGGATCTATAGAGAATAGAAACTTTGGACTCCCTGTATTTACCTTCTTTTCTTGTTCCCCTGTAGCTATTTTAATGTTTTTTTCTTACCAATTCCTAACTTTAATTTAAGCTGGAGTCTTTTGTTTGCTTATAAACTGTGAGTTTTTTCTTTTATATTTACTGCCATTTTTAGAGCAGCATGTGTCCCTCTGTTTAAACCTTTTTACTCTGGTTAGGTCTATAAATCAGTTTTCAACCTGATAAACAGTTAATTCATGTTCACACACTGATATGTGTTTCTTTGTGATAGTTAATCTATCACAATAATCTAATTTATAATAATAATAAAAATTTAAATTTATAATAATCTAATTTATTTGGATTATTCCTCCTCCTGCCTCTCAGTTCATCAATAAGGTCTTAGCTCCTCCTAGAGGTCGGGTTAGTTATGTTTAGATTTAAATCATGTCTATAAAACATTCATCCTTGACATCCCAATTTAGACATGTTGGAAATGCTCTGAACCTTTCACTTCTTAATAATGTTTTCATTGTTGCAGAGAAGTGTATTTCATGCATTTAAATATATGTCTGTTCTCTTTGCACATCATGAATTCATTATGCTGTAAGTTTGGCCTTTTAATTTTCTTTCTTTGTTTTTGTTTTTATAGCTCAGTTTTTTCTTTTTCATAATCTTTTGTTTAACACTGCTTCTTTTTCTCTGTGTGCCTTTTCTCCAGTGATTCTTTAAACATGTATATGCTCTCAATTACTTTAATCATCCATCCTCTTCCTACAGTATCTCCATTTTGTCATCTGCTATTAATTTGATTTAATATCATCCCTACAAACAGAAGGAAGTTTGGGGGGATGTGTTTATCAGAACAGTTAATAACGGTTAGGACTGTATGCACTCTCTCTCTCACTCTCTTTTTCTCACTGTACCCCGACCCCCACCTCAGTGAGATAGTTTTGAGTCACTCACACAAGTTTACAGTGCAAAACAGCTCCAGACCTTGTGCATGATTAGTGCTGCTCTGCTGAAGCCTCCTGCAGACACATTAGCATGCAGCTGAGTCTAGAGAGTTGTCCCCTGCAGGGTACTTTAGTTGTGTCCAATAGATTTTCATAGATTGATTCATTTAAACTCAGTAAGCATTTTTCCAGGGTTATTTAGGGTTGCAGTGGGTAAATTGTTGCAGAGCAGGAATATTTCTTAAACTGGAAATGTTTGGAGTATTTAGCTGTCTGTCTGGAACTTAAAAAATCTACTTATTAATCAGCCATCACCCATTTCGGTTTTAATGCCTTAAATAAAACTCAGTTTAAATAGAGTCCAATAACAACCTGTCTGGTTAAATTAATTATTAATTCCGGTGTACAGTAATGTACTTCTCATTCTACTTTTCATTTATTTTGTTTCCTTACACAACATCACAGATTTTAATTGTTATAGAATGAAGATGCTAGTTACCTTGCTGTCGATAATGGGTTTATCACTCTAAAACTATTATCTGTGCACTTTTAAATTATTGGTTTTTATTCTGATTAATTCTGATGGTTTGTGCAGTAAGTAATAACTTTTCTGATTAGAACTTTTGTTCTGTGTTAATGTATATGAAGTTTTCTGCTGGATAATCCAGCTAGAAATCCATGACAAAAGTGGAAGATCATTATTCATTAAAATTGAGATTCTGTAACATAGCTGAACCAGTCCTGTCCTCAGTTTCCACCATGACGTCCCGTTTTGGAGTGTTTTCAGGGTAAACTTAACTAAAAACAGCCAAGTAGTGACTGGAAAAATGTAGTAAATCCCACATGGCTGTGATTATTCCAGAAATCTTAAGAAGTACATTTACCCTTCTATATGCAGCATCGGTTTAGTAATCTCTTGAATATGGTCCCATATATATTTTTTAAATAAAGCAAATAATACATAAAAAGGAAAAAAATTGTCTAAACATTTTAGGTAGAAATTTTAAAGCCGTTTAGAAAAGCCACCATAATAAAAAGATATATTGTAGCCATAAGATTTATGTCTTACAAAGTATTTGTTTTCAATAGTAAATTATTTTAAATGTTGTACATTTTGTGTTAATTTCTATGAGTACATCATGGTAGATAAAATATACCACTGAAAATAAACAGTTACTCATTGAGAAACAATACACTGAGAAACAAGATTGTTTATGGCAACAAATAGGGTTAAAAACCTCCAGGCTTGAGGGTGGGAGTGATAAAGGTTTTAATAAACTGACACACCATGAAACAATAAACATACAATACTGTGGAAAAGACATAACTTCAAGTGGTGAAAGCCCTGCTTCACAAAGCGGAGGGTTTATATAAAACTTAAGGATGCACGTGACAGGAAACCCAGGTAAATAGAATTAACAATGATTAAGATAATCACCCCAAACAGCAAAAACAATGCCAAGAACACAGACAAATGAACAAACAGCAAACAACAGTACATAGAGGAGTAAAAAATGTAGTCCTAACACTCATCCAATTGTTAACCAAGGGGTTCAAATTGTCCCGAGTCCATTTGAACATACAATACAGAGGTTTAATTACTAATCATTTTTAAACACACATTAATAAAAATGGTTTAAAAAGCTGATCGATGCACATCTTATCTCATTCGATTATCTTCCTAATCCCTGTCCTAATCCTATACTAGAGACTAGGGTCACAGAGGGATTTCCTATGCCCATCCTGGAGAGAATGTTTTGGGCTCTAAGCAGATACACTCAGGATAGGGTGCTGATCAATTGATGGGCACACACTTACACACACAGCCACACATATATAGGGGCAATTTAGAGCAGTCAATTCACCTTTTACACATGTTTTTGGACATAGGGTGAAAATGGAAACTCCACCCACATCAGGAATTTAACCTGGATCCCCAGCGCTATGAGGTTGAATGTGCTATCCACAATAAAATAAATAAATAAATAAATAAATAGTAGGGGGTATGGTAGCTTAGTGGTTAGCATGTTCTCCTCTCAGTTCCAGATCCAGGTTCGAATCCCAATCTGGGTGGAGTTTCCATGTGCTCCCCATGTCTGAGTGTGTTTCCTCCGTGTTGTCCAGTTTTCTACCACACTCCAAAAACATGAATTCGAGATAAATTGAATGTTCATATAGTGTGTGTTTGTGAGTTACTGTTTTTACAATATTCTTGTCACTAGTTATTTATTGTATGTAGCTCACTATACCAATAGACTTTCATCCTTTCATCCATCCACATTCATGTTTGTTTGTTTAATGCCTCAGATTTTTGTGACTTAAAAATAGCTTGTGTTTCTCATCAATTAAGTACATGCTTTGTATCTCTATGCTTTTGGCCACATATACATATGTCTCAAAACATTTGGCCATATATGGTTTTAAGTATGTGAAAATAAGTATATTGATTGCTAGTGTTGTAAACCCCCAAAGAGCAAGCCGAAGTTTCATCAGCAAGAAGAACCTCCCTGTTATGTTTTTATTTTATGGAAGAAACCTTGGGAAAAATTGGAAAACTATATAAATCCATTGAGGGCATCCTGCAGGATTGCCAATCCAATAGAAAACCAGGTTCCATCCAGTAATTATTGTAGCCACAATGCTTCAGCAAAGCCATGGATAAAGAGTTTATGACACCTCCAGGAAATTGGCAACACCTCTAAAGAAACAAAAAAGCAGTTAGAGCTAATAAAGCACAGTATACAATAATAACCAGTAAAAAATTAGAAATAGCAGTGATGAGGATGGTATGATTGGACAAGAGTATTTATTAAAGTTTATTGGGAGAATATTTAATCACTGACTTTATGTTCTTGTAGCATTCCACAGTATGAAAGTGACCACAACACAGATTGTCATCACGAACAGATGACTTTTTTATTAAATCAGCATAACATAACTCCGCCCTCTTTTACCCCTGACATGGCAGACACCATGACATTGACATTACCTGACATTGACGAACAAATGTGTATTATATTGTTCTGTTAAAGAATACTTATGTCAATACAGCCCAGTGAAACACTCACTAAATCACTGTTTGATTTAAATCTCACTTTTATTCTTTCTATTCATTGACCAGGTTCACCGTCTTTGACTGGATCTACAACAGTCACTGTTCTGGTTTACGATGTGAACGACATGGTGCCGCATTTTTCCTCCTCATTCTATCAAACCTCCATTTTGGAAAATGCTCCTACGGGAAGTGATGTCATACTGGTTAATGCCTCGGATGCAGATGTGGGTCAAAATGGAGTCATTAGGTATGGCACAACTGTATTCTTTCACTTATTTACTTTTGTCATGAAACACATTTGCTTGTAATATTGTAGTTTAGAGTGTTTAGTTTGGAATAAGGTAATTGCTACTGTGGCTAATTTGAGCAGTTTTAAAAAGCTATGTGAATGAATTTCTGTTTGAGGGTAATTATTTTGCACCTAAGTGGAAAATAACAATTTACAATACTATTCGGGGCAGCACGGTGGCTTAGTGGTTAGCACGTTCGCCTCTCAGCACTAGAGGTGCAATCACAACTGCATTCAACATCCTTCAACCTTCCTCTGCTACCAATTGTTTCCCCTGGGTTCTCCAGTTTCCTCCCACAGTCAAAAAACACAGATTGCCCCATATAGAGTGTGTCTGTGTGTGTAAATGTGTGCCCAGTGATAGATTGGCGCCCTGTCCTGGGTGTATCTGCCTAGCGCCCGAGACGTTCTCTCCTGAATGGGCATGGGGAACCCCCCCCCCCCCACACACACACACACACACACACACAACCCTAATAGAGGATAATGCGGAAGATAATGGATGGATGGATGGATGGAATACTACTCAAATTCTTCAGGCCAATTGTTTTAATTGACACTGCCATCAAAGCTGTTATTAGTTAATAATAATAAAACTGTTAGTGGCTCCGCTGATGAACGTTTGGAACTATGAAACTGTGAACGTGAATCCAGCCACGACGCAGTTTTCTGTAGTTTCATCAGCCAACAGATGTATCTCATCTTATCTTATTATCTTCACTGCTTAATACTCTACTAAGATTGCAGGGTGGTTCCCCATGCACATCCAGAGGAGAACATTTCCGACCCAGGACAGGGCTCCAATCCATCGCTGGGCACACACTCTCTTACACAGACACACACAAACTATTTAGGGAAAATTTTAAGTATCCAATTTACCATAAATCAATATTTTTGGATGGTGGGAGGAAACCGGAAAACCTGAAAAAAAACACCAGAGGCGCATGGAGAACATGGAGATGAACTCCAACCAGATTGGGATTCGAATCTGGATCCGCAGTGCTGAGAGGGGGACGTGCTAACCACTACACACTACTGTGCCATCCATCATCCCATCAGTCTGTGAATGATGTCCATTCTTGAGCTTGGAAAAAATCCTGTCTCCGGCCTTTATTTATTCTTAAATAGTAAGCTTACTAAGTAAGGTCTGAAAAAGGTCGTTTGACCAAATTTTCCTTTTTAGGAACAACACAAGCCAGGTTAGGCATCAGAAGTCAGAAACCCCAAGTAGGGTTTGGCCTCTGGTAGACTCCTAAACAAATTAAGTATTTAAAGAGTGTCACAGCCCAACCAGTTTCTTAGAACAATGTTCTGGACCTGGTGAGGTCTCTAGGGAGTTGCTATGACTGTAGTAATCTCCCGGAGAAACATCCTGTCTTAAAATAATCTTCTGAGGGATGACCATGTCTAGACCTGACAGTTCAAATCTCTGTGTAATTTTTTAAAGGTTCTAAATGGGCTATTTTAGCTATTGTTGACCTTCCACTATCAAAGATTTAAAAAACAATTTAGATTTAAAAAAAGTGCAAGAAAAAACATCTGTAATGGCACGCAGTACATCACTTCTAAGAGCAAAGTAACACTGATTGGAAGCTCATTTTGGTATTTTATATATTATTATTTGCTTATATAAAACAAATAGAAAAACAAATAGAAACCTGTCATTTGTAAACACCAATATTCATTTCTTTTTTTTTTTTGTAAATTGAAGTTTACAGATTACAATCACTCAAGATTACAGTTTACAGAGTCAAATGTATAAAAAAGAAAAGACCTTAAATATCAAAGGATTCCAAATAGTCACTATTAAAATCTAGGGAATAAACTTCAGTCTCAGAGTTGCTGGAGTAGATGGATGCTAAAACAGAAGACATTATGAAAATAGCAGTGGAAGCCCAATACAAACATTCTTAATCCAGTAATGCACAAGAATATACAGAAATAATGACCCGTTACTTCGCTGAACCAGAAGGATCTTAAATAGGATAAAAGTACTCAACTGATATATGAAGCAGGTAAAAACAAATTTGAGAAGAAACTTAACAGAACATGCGAATAACAAAAGCATGAATGAAAACAAAGGCACAAGCCTCCCATGTTGTTACGTGACGAGTCTCACACAGTATTTTCTTATTTTGTATTTAAGCCTAACTAGCAATAGATGAAGCAGACAGTTTAAGACATTATTGATTTGCAATGTGATGAAAATTTGGCCTAAATATCCATTTTATAAATCCATTTATTTTATCGTAGAAAAACAACCTCAAATTTTTTAATTGTCGTTTTACAATGGGTCATTTTACATATTACAGTGCAGTGAAGCTCCTGTGAAACCCCCGTTGCGTGCTGCTCTTTCTGTCATTATCTATTATCATCTTCGTTAGAGGGTTTTTCAAAATGTGGAACACTTGCTTGTATCTCATCAACCCCCAGCAGGGAATTGTGTGGCTTATGGTCTAAAAAAATACACGGATTTGTGTAAATACATGTCTATGCATGCAAAGGTCTTCAGCATTATGTCAAAAGATCACATTCAAAAACATAAACAGAAAATAAGTATGTTAAGGTTATTGTCAATAAAAATAAATGTGTAAAAATAATTGAAGTGGAAGTTGTTAAATTTAAAGGCAATAGACAAAACAATCAGACTATAAACCAAAATGTCTCTTACAAGTTTCACTGACGGATGGCATGGTGGCTTAGTGGTTAGCGCGTTCACCTCTCAGCGCTGGGGATTCCATCTTCT
This sequence comes from Corydoras sp. C115, assembly GCA_019802505.1. Classification (NCBI taxonomy): domain Eukaryota; kingdom Metazoa; phylum Chordata; class Actinopteri; order Siluriformes; family Callichthyidae; genus Corydoras; species Corydoras sp. C115. The sequence goes on along the minus strand of JAFMOC010000126.1, from coordinate 538,189 downwards.
AATTCAATTTGTGTGGAGTTTCTATGTTCTTCCTGTGTCCGTGTGGGTTCTCTGGTTTCCTTCCACAGTCCAGAAACATGGATTCAAGGTAAATTTAATTCTCTAAATTACCCAATGTAGTGTTTGTGTCTATGTGAGCGAGTGAGTGTGCCCAGCAATAGATTGGCGCCCTGTCCTGGGTGTATCTGCCTATCACCCAAAACGTTTTACTTATACTCGTATGTACATCTAATGCTGTTGAGAATTTTATGATGGTAACATAATGTCAGTATTGGTTTAAAGGATTTAAATATATAGGGGGGGGGGGTCTTTACAGTTTTTTACTTAGGAACATTTTTGACAATTTTTTAGACACAGGTTTTTGGAAATTGGTGAACCTGTGCCCGTCTTTATTTCTCCAAAATGCTCCTTTTATTTGTCTGAATAACTTAGCGTCGATGATAAAATGACAAAGACTTGCATTACCCAGCTAAGTTGTGTTGCATTTGTATTTCAAAAGGTTCAAATATTTATAGCTTGCAGCTCATTTATCATTCATTCATTCATTCATTATCCTCTGCTTGATCCTCTACTAGGGTCGCAGGGGGGTTCCCCATACCCATCCTGGGGGGCTCGTTTTGGCCGCTGGGCAGATACACATAGTACAGGGCGCACTCACTTACACAGACAGACACACACACATAAACACACTATGTGGGGCAATTTAGAGCATTCAATTTACCTCGAATCCATGTTTTTGGACTGTGGAAGGAAACAAGACAACCAGGAGGAAACCCACACAGACAAAGGGACAATATGGAAACTCCACTTGACCCTGGAATCTCCAGTGCTGAGAGGCGAACGTCCTAACCATTAGCAGCTTATTTACTGTTTAAATATTCTAACATGTGCATGGTGCTATTTTTAACTTTTTTAACATTTAATGTTTAATCATTTCTTATGGGGGTATTGAGTATTTGAGGGGTCTTTGTGGGCTTCTTTGTTCCAGATCCCAGCAAAATGCGTGAATTATAAAAAGTGTTTGTATTCATAATAAAGTGCTTGGTGAGAGAATAGAGTCACATATCAATCAAGTATCAAATATAATATATAAATTAAAATACTAATTCACACACATACACACACACACACACACACTTTACAGTGCCTAGTCAGAAAATGCAGGATTTCTGTTGTGAATTTATTAAAACGCATTGAAACAGATTGTTGCATTTGTTTTGGTAATGTTACACTAATGTTGTGTATCCATGTTATGTTCACAGTTATAGTCTGAGTGGAGGAAATGGGCAGTTTTCTGTAAATCCTGCCACAGGTCAAATAATTACCAGCTCACTACTGGATCGAGAAGCCCAAGACAGTTACAAACTTCTAGTGGTTGCATCAGATGGAGGACATCCAATGCCCTTATCGAGCTCAGCCACAGTTTCTGTAGTGATTAATGACATTAATGATAATCCGCCCCGATTCCATCATCATCCCTATGTCACACACATCCCTGCTTCAGCTGCTCCAGGTAGGTGATGTACTTTCTGTGTGTTTGTATGTGGGGAGTGTATTTGAGGTTGTGTCCATGATTTAATCATTGTCATATCAACTATTGTACTAAAAAAACAATTATAGTATGTTTGATTAAAATAAATTAATTAAAATGTGTTGAAAAATATGCAGTGGTGTAGTGGTTAGCATGTTCAACCAATCAGTGCTGGGTTTGAATCCAGATCCAGAATTAAGGTTTGAATCCAGAATTAAGGTTTGAATCCAGATCTAGGTTGAGTTTCAGTGTTGTTCCCTGTGTCTGCATGGGTTTTTTGTCCAGGTTCTCTGGTTTCCTCCCGCAGTATAAAAATAAGGATAAGGTAAATTTGCTGCTCTAAATTGCACCTAAATATTGTGTGTATCTGTGTGACTGAGTGTGTGCTGATATGCAATGGATTGGCACCCTGTCCTGGGTGTATCTGCCCAAAACATTCCCCCTTGGATAGGCATGGGGACCACCCCACGACCCTAGTAGAGGATTATTTGTAGAAGATAATTCGATGAGATGAATTTGTTGAAATAATGACAGTGAAAAACACATTACATGTAGGTTGTATGTATGTATATGTATATATGTTTTTTTTTTTGATCACAGCATTTTTGTGCACAGGTTCATTGGTGTTTGCTGTCACTGTTACTGATGAAGATGCAGGTTCCAATGCAGATCTACGTTACTCTCTTAGTGGACGAAATTCTCAAAAGTTTATCATTGACCCTGTCCGAGGTGCTATAACAGCCAGTGAGAAGCTCACTGTTACTTCAGAGGTCACGTTTACGGTTCATGTTAAAGACAGTGAAAGCAACCCCAAAACAGACAGCACCACTGTGACTGTGCGATTTATGGCTGGAGAAGGCTTCCCTATAATTAAAATAAAAGAAAAAAGCTTGACTTTTCCAGAAAACCAAGCAGTTAACACTGTTGTGACCAAAGTTACAGGATCTTCTGTGAGGGCCGGACCATTATCATACTACATTGCAAGTGGCAACTTGGACCAAGTGTTTCATGTGGATCAGATTTCTGGAGAACTGTCAATCAAAAAGCATCTGGACTACGAGAGAGTAGAAAAATATGTGCTCTGGATTGAGGGAAGAGACCAAAGCTTTCCTCCATATTCCGCCTATGAGAAGATTGAAATTACAGTGTTGGATATAAATGACAATAGTGCTGCTTTTGACAAGGATCCATTTATTGCAAATATTCTGGAGAACCTGCCTCCTCAAAGAGTGCTAATGGTGTCAGCTATTGATAAGGACAGTGGTCCTAATGGGCAACTAGAATATGCTATATCTGATGGAAATAAAGAAAATAGCTTTGGCATCAATCGAGCCACAGGAGAAATCCGCACAACTCGGCCTTTAGACAGAGAAAAAGTGCCACAATACATACTGAAAGTAAAAGCCATGGACCGTGGAACCCCACCAAAAAGCACTGAGGTAAAAGTTATCATTAATGTGCTTGATGTAAATGATAACGCACCACGATTTTCAAAGATCTTTAGTGCTACAGTGCTTGAAAATGCACCTGTTGGTCACATTGTCACAAGAGTAATGACTACAGATGAGGACATGGGTGCCAATGCTATAAGCCGCTATTCTATTACTGATACAAGTCTTCCATTTACAATTAACCCCAGCACTGGAGACATAACTATCAGCAGGTTTTTAAACAGAGAGGATACTGATCATTACATCTTAAAAATCACTGCTCATGATTCCGGCTGGACCGTTAGCACTGATGTAACTATATTTGTGACGGACATAAATGACAATCCTCCAAGATTTACCAAGCCATCCTACTATCTGGATTACCCAGAACTTACTGAAATCGGTTCAATAGTAACTCAAGTTTTAGCTACAGACCTTGATGAAGGATTTAATGGGAAAATATTTTACTTCATGAAGTCCCAGTCTGATTACTTCCGCATAAACTCAAGTACAGGGGAGATATTTATCAAGCAGCAACTCAAGTATCAAAATTCATCCAGCCATGGAAATAACATAAATAGGCACAGTTTTATCGTGACAGCATCGGATCGTGGTATCAAACCTTTAATGAGTGAAACCACTGTTATTGTTAACATTGTTGATAGCAATGATAACCCACCGACATTTCAATCACCTTCCTACTTCACACCTGTTACTAAAAGTGTCAAAGTTGGCACCAAACTCATTAAAGTTACAGCTTATGACAAAAAAGACTTTGGTGTTAACTCTCAAATTGAGTATGCAATGTCAGGAGGTAACAGCTCAAGTAAATTTAGGTTGGATAGACAGACCGGTTGGGTCACAGTTGCCTCTACTTTAACTTCAGACATCAATAAAATGTATTTGATTGAAATAACTGCAACAGATAAAGGTAATCCTCCACTTTCAAACAAAACAGTGCTTACAATTATTGTCACTGATGAAAATCATCACACTCCAGAGTTTTCCCAAAGCCAGTTTATTGCAACTGTGTCTGAAAGCCTCACTGTAGGCACAGCAATCCGCACTCTTTCTGCTAAGGACAAAGACAAGGACAAAGAAATGAATGGACTTGTGTCATATAACATTTCTTCAGGCAATGAAGATAACCTGTTTGCAATCAACAGCAAAACAGGGGTTTTGTATTTGGCTAAGCCTTTAGATTATGAGAGAAATGAAAAACATGAACTGAAAATCTCAGCTACAGATGGTGGATGGATAGCCAAGACGAGTTATGTCACTGTTACCATCCATGTCACAGATGTAAATGACAACCCACCAGAGTTTGACTCTGCCGAATACTTCCCTGTTGTGCAGGAAAATGTGCCAAGTGGCACCACAGTGGTAAAACTCAATGCCACAGATAAAGATTCTGGACCTAATGCTATTTTGGCATATGCCATTCAGTCGTCTGACAGTGACCTCTTTATAATTGATCCCAATACAGGAGTCATTACCACCCAAGGTTTCCTTGACTATGAGGCCAAACAGGTCTATCATCTCACTGTCAAAGCATTCAACATTCCTGATGAAGAACGATGTAGCTTTGCAAATGTCAACATTCAACTTAAAGGAGCCAATGAATATGTTCCTCGTTTTGTTTCCAAGCAATACTATTTTGAGGTTTCAGAAGCCGCACCTACAGGCACAGTGATTGGGGAGGTATTTGCAAGTGATCGAGATTTAGGAGAAGATGGTGTTGTGTACTACTTAATTTTCGGAAGAGGCAGGAAAAAAGGTTTTGGCATTGACAAAAAGACAGGACAGATCTTTGTCTCAGGACACCTTGATCGTGAAAAAGAAGAAAAGGTCTCATTGAAAGTTCTTGCCAAAAATGCAGGGAGCATTAGAGGTGCAGATATAGATGAGGTCTTTGTAAATGTTACAATCCTTGATGCTAATGATCCTCCTGCATTTACTCAAGAGCTGTATGATGTTCAGATTAGTGAAGGACTCTTACCTGGTGGTTTGGTCACATTTGTCAGTGCTGAGGATTCAGATTCTGTGCCAAGCTGGAGCAGGTTTACCTACTTGATTGCTGCTGGCCACAATACAACTGCCTTCAGTATAAACCCACAAACTGGACAGGTGTCTGTTGCAGCTGAGCTGGACCGTGAAACAACACCAGTGTACAACCTGACCCTTTTAGCTGTAGATTCTGGATCACCAGCAGCTACTGGTAGTGCTACACTGATCGTGACTCTGGAAGACATAAATGATAATGGGCCCACATTACTTACTACAAGTGGAGAGGTCATGGAAAATGAGAGAGCAGGAACTCCAGTAATGACTCTCAGCTCCACTGATCCAGATATGGCCCCAAATCAAGGACCCTTCTCCTACAGTTTATTAACAAATGCTTTAGATTCCTCTTATTTCACTCTAACTTCATCTGGAGATCTCAGTACCAACCGGGAGATAGACAGAGAGCATATTGGTCAATTCTATCTTTCTGTGATCATCAAAGACTCTGGTGTCCCACAGATGTCCTCTACAGGAACTGTCCACATCAAAGTCAATGACAAGAATGATAACCCATCTCAACCTCGCTCAGTTGAAATCTATGTTCACTACTTCGGCAACACGTTTCCTGGTGGTTTTCTGGGGATTGTTAATCCTCAGGATCCAGATATAAAAGACACTTTTCAATGCACCTTGGTTCCCCCTGCTGCAAGTCTTTTCAGTATCCCAACAGGAACTTGCAACCTAAACGCAGTTGCTAGATCAACAGATGGCATGTTTGACCTTGTAGTGCACAGCAGTGATGGTGTCCATGGTTCAGTCAGCAACAACATTCGTGTTTATTTCATTGGATTTAATAATGCTACGGTTGAAAACAGCATACTGATCAGGCTTAATTCCCAGAATATCACTGACTTTCTGACTAACCACTACCTCAACTTTCTACGGATTGCAAACTCACAGCTAGCAGGTCTAGGTACTGGAGTGCAACTCTATGGTGCATTTGAATTAAACAGCCAGACCTTTCTCATGGCAGCCATCAAACGGGGTCATGGACAATATGTAAACCCAAATGGCGTGGCTACTTTTTTTCAGAGCATTAAAGACATCCTCAGCAGACAAATTGGAGTTAATATAAATTCAGTGGATTATGATCCCTGCACTCACAACCCTTGCCAGAATGGTGGCAGCTGCAAACGGCGACTTGGTGTCGGATTGGACTTAACTACAGCAGAAAGTGTTCCAGTAATACTAGTTTCCAATCAACCCCTACAACCCTATGTCTGTAACTGCAGGCCAGGCTACACTGGTACCCTTTGTGAAATGGATATAAATGAATGTCTTCCTTCACCATGCCACAATGGAGGAACTTGCCATAACCTTATAGGTGGATTTTCCTGCTCCTGTGAGGAAGGTTTCACTGGAATGGCATGTGAGAGGGACGTCAACGAGTGTCTATCCAATCCATGCAAGAATGGTGCATTGTGCCAAAACTTGCCTGGTAGCTTCAGCTGCCTGTGCAAAACTGGATTTTCAGGTAAAAAACATTATATATACATGTATATATATACATATATATATATATATATATATATATATATATATATATATATATATATATATATATATATATATATATATATATATATATATTTATATTTTTTTTTTTTTTTATTTTTTTTTTTTTTTTTTTTTAAACAAGCAACACGTACAAACATACTTTGTTCACAACTCCAGAAATGTTATGATCCAAGAAAAATATTAGCCTCCGAGTAGTTGGAAAAGTGTTGTAACTCAGGCCTGACTGCTAAAAGCCAGTTGGATTAAGGAGTGCATATCACTCTGACATGTTTAAAATTAAAGAGATTATCTTATAAAGACAAAGCAGACATTATATGTATTTAAATTGCATTTAACTACCTGCTTTTCTGTTAATATTAGTATTTCATTATGTTGCCACTTTTCTAACTGAGTGTGTAATAAAACACAAAATTGGTAATAGGTTTACTTTATTATATGTATATTAACTGCTGATTCATTAAATTATTAGATTAATTAAAACTAACCTAATTAGGATCTGAAAACATATCAAATAATAAAAAAGGTTCAATTAGTAATAAAAATAGGTTAGCAAGTCTAGTCTGGCACAATCAAGCATTCATTCATTACTGTCCTGTTTTGATATGACTGTGACAAATCACCATGAGCATTTATGTCTGCAGCCCAAGATTAATGAGGCCTGCTAAAGAATTATACCTATTGACTTACAGTAGTTTGCCTGCCCTCTTGCTGAACTCCTAACTTCCTGTTTTTCAGGCCTGATTGTAGCAAAGAAATATTAACTAGAGATCAAGGAGATCTAGATCTAGAGATTTTGAGTATTCGTGACTGTTCCTGTTACATTTGCATTGTTTTTTAACATATTTTAAGAATGTGCGTATTATAGGGCCCCAATTTTAAAAAGTTTGAAACATTCAATAATCTTTAGTGTTTTTTAGGATCCCCTTGAATGAGCAGTGGTCAACCATTTACCATGTCACCCTCACCTCACCTCATTCATTTTCATTTGTGTTGTTGCATGAACTCAGGAAAAACCTGTGACTCCATCATCAATTACTGTGAATGTAACCCCTGTTTTAATGGAGGTTCCTGCCAGAGTCGTGTGGAAGGCTATCACTGCCATTGTCCATTTGGTAAGTCATCAGTCATGTTGTAAATCCAGGGCCATGCTTTAAGCCTAGCGGTAGGTCTCTCACATCTGCTAAAGGCAATTGTTTTTTGTAATTACACTTTCTTCAAGAATGATAAATGTACCTTTCACTTCATTTTCTTATTAGTTTTATCTGATTTAAATCCAATATTTAATATACATTATATTGCCAAAAGTATTTGCTCCCCCATCCAAGTTAATAGAATTAGATGTTCCACTTCTATGGCCACAGGTGTATAAATTTAAGCATTTAGGCATGCAGACTGTTTTTATAAACATTTGTGAAAGAATGGGTTGCTCTCAGTAGCTCAGTGAATTCCAGCTGTAACTGTAATATGATGTTACCTGTGCAATAAATCCAGTCGTAAAATGTCCTTGCTCCTAAATATCACACAGTCAATTGTCAGCTGTATTATAAGAAAATGGAAGTGTTTGGAAACGACAGCAACTCAGCCGCGAAGTGGTAGGCCACATAAACTGACAGAGCGGGGTCAGCGGATGCTGAAGCACATAGTGCGAAACGATCGCCAACTTTCTGCAGAGTCAATCACTATAGAACTCTAAACATCATGTGGCCTTCACATTAGCTCAAGAACAGTGCACAGAGAGCTTCATGGAATGGGTTTCCATTGTCGAGCAGCTGCATCAAAGCCATACATCACCAAGTGAAATTCAAAGCATCGGATGCAGTGGTGTAAAGCATGCTGACACTGGACTGTAGAGCAATAGAGGTGAAATGAGGAATCGCGTGTCTTCTGACAATCTGATGGATGGTCCTTGGTTTGGCGATTGCCAGGAGAACGGTACTTGACTGACTACATTGTGCCAAGTGTTAAGTTTGGTGGAGGAGGGATTATGGTGTGGGGCAGTTTTTTAGTAACTGGGCCTGGCTCCAGAGTTTCAGTGAAAGGAAGACATTTTGGACAATTCCATGCTCCCAACATTGTGGGAACAGTTTGGAGCTGGCCCCTTCCTCTTCCACCTGCACCAGTGTACAAAGCAAGGTCCATAAAGACATGGATGACAGAGTCTGGTGTGGATGGACTTGACTGGCCTGCACAGAGTCTTGGCCTTAACCCGATAGAACATCTTTGGGATCAATTAGAGCAGAGATTGTATTTCACACACCTGGGCTAAATCCAACTCTTAATAACTATTTAATAGTTTAAAAAAATCTTAATATGCAGTATATAGAGCCATTACATTTCAGATCAAAAATCACCAACAATAACATTATAAAACTGCAATATTATTTAGGAAAATAATACCAACGAAAAATACTGATTAAATCCTGATTATTTGACACAAAATCCATCCTCCTTTTTTTTTTCCTCACAAAGAGTTAAATAAGTTGCATTAAGAAGTCCTTTTCTATTGCCATCGAATTTGATGCTGAAAGTCAAGTTGCATTTCTAGATTTAATTCCAACTAATGTGGTAAACTCTCTGACAATCCAATCAAAGAACATTAATACGCTGACGTAATGTGTGCTTGCTAGAGATCCTTCGGTTGTCAACTAAAAATTTTGATTGGTTAAAGGAAGCAACAGGTTAATTGACACTTATTTAATGCTACCGGGCCTGCAGAACATATTGTAAAGGCCTTGTTTTTGACCCTGGCAACAAATTATGCTCAAATGTGATTGGTTAACTGCTGTATAATTCATTCATTATCTTCCGTTTTATCCTCTATTAGGCTCGCAGTGGGGTTCCCCATGCCCATCCAGGGGAGAATGTTTCGGGCGCTGGGCAGATACACCCAGGACAGGGCGCCAATCTATCGCTGGGCACTCACTCACTCACACAGACACGCACGCATACACATTCTATATGGGGCAATTGGAGAACTGAATTGACCTGCTTTGTGACAATGTACTGTTGTAAAAAGCGCTATATAAAAAAAATAAATAACTTGATCCATGTTTTTGGACTGTGGGAGGAAACCGGAGAACCCAGAGGAAACCCACGCAGACACGGGGAGAACATGGAAACTCCACCCAGATGGGGATTCGAACCGGGAATCCCTAGTGCTGAGAGGCGAACGTGCTAATCACTAAGCCACCTAAAATTAAAAAAAACCTATGAAGGAAAGTGGACATAATTTAATGAGTAAAAAAAATCAGGTTGTGATTAAGATTGTTTAAGCCAAAAAAAAGGCCCAGATGTCCCGCCACTTTTTAAGGTAAAAATTAGGTACCAAATTAGTGATTTTTTTAGGTCTTATTTGTTCGTTTTATTATTATATTATTTTTACACACAAAAAGATTACACTGTGACAACTATGTACATTTTTTTTATTCAGACACTGAAAAAACATCATATTTTATAACAGCATTGTATCTTGCTTTACTCACTGTGGTTGTTTGTTTTCTGGTACATTTAGAAACTCTAAAGGAAACATTTAGGAAAGCTTATTTTCACCCTTGTACACACTTGTAAGTAAGCTACATATTTTTCTACACAGGTGTGTTTGGAAAACATTGTGAGCTGAACAGTTATGGATTTGAAGAGCTCTCCTTTATGGAGTTCCCCAGCTTGGACCCCAACAATAACTACATTTACATCAAATTTGCCACACTTAAGGATAATGCCCTACTCATTTACAACCATGACAACCATACTGGTGATAAAGCAGAATTTCTTGCCTTGGAGATCTATGAAGGTCGGATAAGATTCTCCTTTAACCTGGGTAGTGGCACCTACAATCTCATGACCATGGTTCAAGTTTCAGATGGGCAGTTCCATACAGTCATAGCCAGAAGAGCTGGAATGGTAAGTATTTTAAGCTGTATTTTAAAACTAGCCAAATAACTGCATGTTTAGAATATGTAAATAAATAAACTTATCAAAATGTATTTAAATATGTAATTTTAATGCATTCAAATCTTTCTAATTATTTTTTCTAATATACATTAATGCATGAGTCTATATATAGATATAGTCTAGATATATTCACAATGAGTCTCCTTTTGAAAAAAAGTCTGATAAACAATTCAGTAAAAAAAGAAAACTGGAATCTAAAATTTGTCAATTACTTGTTCTGTAGCCATTTATACAACACTAACCAGAGACTTTTGTTTAGCAGGGGAAAAACACAATAGATTTATTGGTTTGTCATTTAATAAGTTCTGACATAAATAATAGTTTCCTGATGGGAGAGTCTGTTGCTTAGAAACATAAACATATGGAATAAAGTATGTAAAGTATTATGAGGCTCTGTATAATTACCACACTATTCAAAAATTCACAATGCCAACATTATAATGAGAAAGATAAGGTAAGAAAATCAATGTATAGTGCAAACAAACAACGGTTATTCACAAACACCTGTACTGTAATGTGTTAAGTAAAAGGCTGTGCGATATTTGCAATACACACATAGTTGCTATATTGACATTACAGTCCAAGAAAAATATCATTTTCTAATGAAGTAAATAAAAAATATTAGCTTAAACAAACTGGATTCTATAACCCAATCAAAATGCCTAGTGGCACAGCATCATGAATGAGATGGGCTGTCACGCTCGGTTTTAAATAGTCGTTCTTGCAGCTACATCTCGTCACGCTGTATCTCGTTCTCTGAAATACTGGAGAACCTTCAGGAAACCCTCGTGGACACGGGGAGAACATAAAAACTCCACCCAGATTGGAATTCAAACCTGGATCCCCAGTGCTGAGAGGTGAACATGCTTACCACTAAGACATGGTTCCCCTCTAGAAAGAATAATAAACAAATAAGAAATTAATGCATTAATTAATTTTTAAGATGGCTGGGTGCAATCAAGGCATTAAAATCTGATCAGCAGATAGAAGTGATTGATAATACTGCAGTTCGTCTTGTTCCTCCATAACTTACTGACATCTGAAAATCAATAGCTCATACTCATACACAACTCAGAACCCTCTCAAAGCATCAAACCACAAACCATACCCAGCTAACAAATTGTCTTGCTCTTCTCAAGAACAAAATTTGCTGCATACACAAACCTTTAGTGCATTACTTTGCCCAAGTCAAATCTGACAAATCTTTTGTTTTGGAATGATGCAATTGCCTTGTGCTGAAACATATCAATGTGTGCTGTTTCCAAAAACAAATGCATTCTGTACAGACAAATACAGTTCCTTTGCATCACTGAATGTAAATTGTGCAAAAAAAGCAAAGTCAATATGAGTAAATATTTGAATAAGACAATGATTTTGTAATGTACATTATTTATAACAACTTAGAATCAGATTCTAAGGGAGACTGAAAACCAACACAAAATAATAAACAGCAAATCACAGAATTACTTTTTAATAGGTTGTTGTCAACAATTTTTTTATTATTTTAAGCGAATGTTTTACTTTGATCCTGTAGCCTTCTAAGATTCTTGTACAGATTACTTGCAAAACACTTATATTTTTGTTCATCTGAAGAGCATCAAGCTTTGTTTAATCAGAGATCATGGAATAATTTTGCATAACAGACCCTCTGTATGCTGCCATTTCCTTTCCAAACAAAAGCGGTATAAATTTACCCAGGAGTGCGTTTTTACACAGTATGCTGGCATTCCAGAATCAAACAGATGGCTAGCAATGTCCAATGTAAAGTTTTTGGTGTGTTAAAATACCCATTTATACAGAAGTCAATCTGGCTCTGTGGCCACCTCCGACTGCCAGGGGTTAATTTTGACATGTAAATTCCCTGATCAGAGCCAAGTGAAACTGGCAAGTCAATAAGTACATGATGGAAGCTTATAAAAGACATAAATTTGTCAGGTCATTATAATATATGATATGACCAAAGCATGTTAAAGGAATAAACCATCCATTTGGGGATGTAAAGGACTTTTTTTCTGTTTGAAAAAAGTATATAGATTTTAAGCAGATGGTAAAGTCATATGCAACACATGCTTGTCCCCCTGTGCTTAAGGTCGTGCTCTGAGAGTCAAGGCTACATTTGTTTAGTTAAGACGTTCCAGTTTCTGCCCAGAGGCAGTTGCTGACTTTTTTATTGCCATGTTATGACTTTATTTTCCCTGGTTTCATGCACAGGGAGAGAGAAGTCATGATCCAAAGTTACATTACCAGCACAATAAGAGCACCATTTGTATAAATCTGTACTAAATCCTAACAAAATTAACTTTTAACAGCTAGTAAAAAGCTAAAGATTTTTTATATTTTTGTTCATTTTCTCATAAAGATCTTTTTAAACTAAACTATGGTTCTTAAACCGGAATCATCTTGTGGTAGAGGCTATGATACTGAAATGAAAAACCTTTTTACGACTTGAAGTTTTAATATAAAAGTCCATATATTATCTTCTGAGATCTTTTGTTAGTGCAACTGAAATTTTGTCATAGCAAGCGTTTTTAGTGTTGAAGGTACTATTGGAAAATTTGATTTAATGGAACTTAACAGAGTTTTTAGAATTAGAACCTATAACTAGCATGCTTGACATTTTGTCAAAGAAACTACATGCTTTCATGTACAGACATATATACAGTACCAGTCAAAAGTTTGGACACACAGACTTATAGATAAATTGTCTATTTTCTCCACTCTCCATATAGAAGGCTTATGTGGTATTATATTTACATACTGTAGTGCATCTGTATTCTTTTTTGTTAGTCCCCTGTTGGTTCTCTGTTTTCTATTGGTCAGGACTATCACAGAACAGTTTAGTGTCAGTTCTGCAGTGACACTGATGTGGGGTTTTAGTCCAACTGTGCTGCTGAATTTAAATTTAAAGACCTCAGTGACACCACTGGGATAGGAATAACCCATCCATCCATCTATTATCACCCTCTACTAGGGTCGCGGGGGGGGGGTCCCCATGCCCATCCAGGGGAGAACGTTTTGGGCGCTGGGTAGATACACCCAGGACAGGGCACCAATCTATCGCTGGCCACACGCTCACTCACTCAGACACATACACACACACACACAAATACACTCTATATGGGGTCATTTGGAGAATTCAATTGACCTTGAGCCATGTTTTTGGACTGTGGGTGGAAACCGGAGAACCCGGAGGAACCCACGTGGACACAGGAATTCGCTGAGAGGCAAACGTGCTAACCACTAAGCCACTGTGCCGCCCCTGATAGGAATAATGCACCCGCCAAATAATACCTGCTCTGTGGTGCTACTATTGGGGTCCTGACCATTAGAGAACAGAGGAAAGGGGACTAGTAAAAATAAAAAAATTAAAAATAAATAAAAAAAGAAGTTAAACATACACAGCAAATAAATTTTTTGACCTTCAAATTAATGCATATACACAACACAGTTCTGACCATGTTCATACAGCTTCTGAAAACAGTTGTAAGTGTCTAGTTTTAATGAATTGCATTTAATGTTTCACTCACTTGGTTCTGAATGTATTTCTACCAATTCAATGTGAAAACATTTACTCCAATACATACAGTACAATGCAGTAAATATAACCCAAAAACTATTTATTTGTTCATTTGCATTTAAGTTCAAGTTAAAATTATTTATTTATATAGCACCTAGTACAGTAGCTGTACAGTAGCTACAGCTTTACAGTGTTAAAAGCCTGAGACCCCCAAAGATCAGGCCGAGGTGACAGTGGCAAGAAAAAACTTCCTGTTATGTTGTTATGTTTTCATTGCACTTTTAATGCACTTTTAAGCATATTAGCATTAGCATTTTTATAATGTCCCTAAAATGAAAATTATTTAATAAGCTAAATCTACACAGTCAGTAGCATCACTGCAGTTGTACAAATTCTATTTACACAACTTGTAATGCTACATTAACGAAAGAGTTTAAACCCTTACCAAGAATGAGTGTGTGTGTTTGTGTGTGTGTGTGTGTGGGTGTATTTTGAAAACTTCAAATGTATATTCTTACCAAGAGGGCTTAGTTATAAAACCTACAATCTGGTTATAGTTTCATTCATAATATTTCAAAATCAAGTTAACAGGTTAGAAATGCTTTTAAATGGATAAAATATGTCAGATCATGGCATGCATTTGAAAATTACAAGTTTACACATTTAATCTGAATTCTGTTTATTTGTTAAGGCGGCATCACTGACAGTTGATTTATGTGGAGAAGATCAAGACCCTGGTTATTGCACAGTCAGTAAAGTAGCTGTTCATAATGATTGGTAAATATACACACACACACACAATTTGTTTTTATGCATTGCTTACATGACCATTTATGTATTTCATAGCCTCTACCCAAACTTTAACCATAATTAATACTACCCTAATATTAACCATAACTTAACCATTACTGCACAAAATGATTTTATTTTAAAACTGATTGATTTATATTGTGAGGAACAGCTTGCAGTTCCTACAATTACACAAGGTCCCCACATGTGTGTATGTGATAATGTTATAGTATAGAGTATAGCAGCAATACTGTGTCTGAGCCAATAATACAAGAGAAACATACAGTGACACAATATCATCACATCAGTCACAGCATTGCTGAGAATAATCCGCCACCAAAATATTATTTGCTCCGTAGTGACCCAGAGGAAGGTTGCTGACAATTAACTATATAATGTTGTTTTGTTTTTCTCTCAGGACTTTGGACGTGCAGCCAAATCTTTTATCAGTAGGTGGAGTTCGTTCCATCGAACCACTCCTCTATAGGAAAAATCAGGTGAACTCACATGACTTTATTGGATGCATTATGGAGTTTGCCATTAACGGACGTCCTTTGGAGCCATCGCAGGCACTTTCATCACAAGGGATCCTTGACAGGTATGTTATTGCATGTCAAGACTGAAACCTTTAGCAAAAATAAGTCTTTAAATTAAATGCTATATTGATACAAGGAATGGGACACCTGTAAATTATATCATGAGAAGCCTATTGTAAATTGGTTTCCCTTTTGCAGTGATAGCTTAAATTATTCTTGGAAAACTTTCTGTAAGAATTTTATTGTGTTAGATCATTTGTGAAGTCAGATACTGTTGTTGGAAAAGAGGGCCCATTTCATAATTTTGATTTTATTTTATTCCTAAGGTGTTTGTCGGAGTTAGGTTTAGAGTTTGTAAGGGCCAGTCAAGTTCTTCCTCATCAAACTCATCCAATCATGAATTTATTGTTTTTGATATGTGCATTAGGGTGTATTTATGCTGAGACAAAAAGAAAAAAGCCATCTCAGAATGGTAACCACAGTTAAAAGCAAAAAATGATTGATTGTCAATGAGACAACCTGAATATAAGGGTTAAGAAATGTGCCCCTATAGTTATTTCCATATATGTATTTTTATATAGTTTGTGGTCTTAATAAAATTACAATGATGCTTTGTAATTCCACTGGTTCTAATCTCCAACATTCCAGTGTTCAAGTGTTAAATTCAAAAGAAATTTGATGCTTACACTTTTGAAAGTGGAAAAAAAACCCACCATCTGTTGTGCACCAAACCCATTGTTCACTCTCGCTATAATTGCACTTCCTTCTTTCTTCTATTCTTTGTGTTTTTAATGTTTTATATATATATATATATATATATATATATATATATATATATATATATATATATATATATATATATATATATATATATATATATATATATACATACTGCTATATTTGATGTTTCTACTTATGTTTGATTACATTTGTATCAGATTAAATGATCTCTCTGAATAGGAGCCTTGTAAACACTTTCTCTTTGTTTTCCTCAAGCCTCAAGATGATCTCCTATCCTCATTGTTGCTCCTGTCACAGTTACTAATATGCTAATATGTGCTATTTGCACTTTGGAATAAACCACACAAAAAGAGCCCCTTAAGTGTGATGACACATGATGTCTAAGTAAAAACAGCTAGCTCACAAATCCGAATCAGGGCCATGCGCTTCAAACACAATAGTGGGGGGATGAGAGTGAAGTTGAGGTTACCACCCCCATAATATTCATTCATTCATTCATTCATTCATTCATTGTCTTTTGCTTAATCCTCTACTAGGGTCGTGGGGGCTTTCCATGTCCATCTAGAGGAGAACATTTTGGGCGCTTGGCAGATACACCCAAGACAACGTGCCAATCTATTTATGGTTACATTCACGCACACAGGCACACACACATTCTATATGGGGCAATTTGGAGCATTCTATTTACCGTGATCCATGTTTTTGGACTGTGGAAGAAAACCGGAGAACCCGGAAGAAACCCACACGGACAGGGGCAGAATATGGAATCTCTATTTATATTTGGACTCGAACCTGGAATCCTTAGCGCTGAGAGGTGAAGATGCTAACCACTAAGCCACTGTGCAAACCCCTCCCCTCCATAATATTGAGCAATGAAAATGGGAACATAATTGCCAAGAGTGGCAACACCTACATAACTAGTAAAAATAACTGTAGATATTTTCTATATACTGATTAATCTTATTCATGCACACACACACACACACACACACTTTGAATTTTGACAACATATACTTTTATTAAAGTCCAAAAGCACATTTAGATCGTGAGTTGTGTCGCATTCTTAAAATGGGTGTCAGTCTGTTAAATTCTTTGTGTTTTATGTCTTTGTGTGTGTGTGTGTGTGTGTGTGTTGCAGATGTCCAAGGATGGAAGGAGCATGTGTTGTTAACCCCTGCAGACACGGTGGAACATGTTTTGATATGTGGTCATGGCATCAGTGCCAATGTACCGAAGGACTCACAGGCAAATTCTGCGAGAAATGTAAGGGGGTTATATGTCTGGTGTGTGTAATTAAAGCAGAAAAGTTTAGCATCACAGAAAAGGCTTACAGATACTGAAGATGGTTTAGTGTTTAATGTGGATGTGGTGGTGGGGGGTGAAAAGAATGAGGACCGTAGACAGGATTGCACCACAACACAAACTGATTTTATGTACACGGTCATCAGATGGAGCCGTGTCAGAGCAATACAATAATAGCCTGGGTTGGGGCGTACACCTTGGCTGGAGAACATGCCTACGTAGCCTGCAGGTGACATTCTTGGACCGCATGTGTCCTCATCCACGCCTGGGTTTGGGCACCAAATGTAACGACGAACAGGATTGCACCACAACAGGAACTGACTTTATTGGCCGACACCTACACACAAACATACCTGGCTTTACAAGTCAACACACATGTAGACATGCCATAACCACTATCCCACCAGCTCTGTCACATCTAGATGGAATATCTTTCCCTAAGTGCCATGCCCACTTATAAGTGCCACCAATCCATCCCCAGCGCAACAACGTCCCCACAGTGGACCAACAGGGAAATGAATTCAATGGGACAGACTGATATAGAATGATGGGGTCATGAAGAAAATTTATTGTAGAATGTTGGGGTAATATGATTTTTAAGGATAAGTAGACAAGTCAAGAGAAAGTAGACAATGAAGTTTTATATTGTCAGGTAGAAAAGAATTGGTAGGTGTTACATGTGGATTTGTGGGGTAAAGAGACAAATTTACAGTTTTACAGCTACATTTTTCTCTCTCAGTCATTTCTGCAGATTCAGCACTCTCTCTTGATGGGAGTGGCAGATTGGATTACTCGTTACGTCAAAGTTGGAAAAGAGACATGGTATTTCAGCGATATCTGCCCCATACACACACCAACTTGCACACACACAAATCCTTACACACCAAGACACACACTCACAGTCCTTCAGAGGCTAGTAGTCTGGAGGTGAAGTTCCGCACTCGCAGCAATACCGGGACGGTACTACACATACAGGAGCTGTCAAACTACACTACTGTCAGAGTGAGTGCTTTCCTCTTATTTCTAATAACACTGCTGTTCTGTTAAAGATATGAACATAAAGTTCATAAAGAAAATAAAGATAGAACAATGTATGTGCATGTGTAAACATGCAAGTACCTTGATTTTGGTCTTTACTTCTATGGTAAAACATGTACAGTGTACAACCCACTAATCAATAAGGCATCCCTGAATGTTCTTCCTAACCCAAGTTTGAAAATGAATAGTTCAAATTAACTTTATAGTATAGTTAATTTAAATAAATTTGATCAAATATTTTTGTTTGACATATGGGTTCATGGTACAATGTACCTCAAAAAGTTCCATGGTAAAACAGCTTCAAATCATATTTGCTGTACCTGACAGTAACTAGCTTTGCACCAAAATTTGGGGATTTGTTGAAAAAAATGTGTTACGATTTTTATTTTGAATTGTGTGTTTACTTTTTTTTTACCAATGAGAAAGAAGGAAAGCTAATTTACTGTCTATATCACCTTGTGTACATTTGCTATCAGCAATATTTAACCCTCCTAAAGCATCTTAAAACTATTTTGCTGACTTAGATTTTGCATGAAAAAAATAATCTTTTTAAATTTTAAAACACTTATTCATTTTAATACATTTGAATTCATGTATGCATCTAAACTAATTTAAACATTTTTTTTAGCTAAAAAATGGAAATCTGCAGTACGTGTCTGATGCAGGTGTGGCAGGGAAGGTTGAAAGAATTGTGGCGGATGTAGTTTTCTCAGATGGTCAGTGGCACACACTATTGATGCAAAGGAATGCCACATCAACCACCATTCTAATTGATCAGTCCATCCTGCGCCTCATCACTGTTGCCACCCAGGACTTTGGAGGACTGAATGTTGTCACATTATCACTTGGAGGTGAACCATCTCGAAACAATCAGCAAAAGACCATACCAGGTAAAATCATCAAAAACTTAATTAAACCTTGATTCAAGTATTTTTACATCATTCACAATGTCTACTGCAATTGACGTAGCAGATTTTTTGGCAAGAAATTCCAAAGGATTTGTGACAAGTAATGAACACTTCAATTAATTACCTGAGTTTATAGTCAATTCATTCATTATCTTCCACGTAATCCGCTACTAGGGTTGCGGGGGGTTTCCCAATGCCCATCCAGGGGAGAACGTTTTGGGCACTGGGCAGATACACCAAGGAAAGGGTGCCAATTTATAGCTGGGCACACGCTCTCTCTCTCTCACTCTCTCTCTCTCTCTCTCTCTCACACACACACACACACACACACACACACACAACCATAAGGATTAATTTCATTCATTCATTATCTTCCGCTTTATCCTATATTAGGGTCGCGGTGGAGTTCACCATGCCCATCTAGGAGAGAACGTTTTGGGCGCTGGGCAGATACACCCAGGACAGGAGGCCAATCTATCGCTGAAGGAGTAATTTATAGCAGCCAATTTACCTTGAATCTATGTTTTTGTTTGGACTGTGGGAGGAAAAACCCACACGGACACAGAGAGGACATGGAAACTCTACACAGATTGAGATTCGAACCCAGATCCCAAGCGCTGAAAGGCAAACTTGCTAACCACTAAGGGGACCATGCTGCCCTCAAGTTTATATTCATCCTGTATAATATACATTCCTGAGCTAAAATGAGCCAAGCTCAATATACATTAAATGAATGGTTAAATAAACTTATTATTACAAAGTAAATACAAATGAATAAAAAAGACCCATGAGCTGAGATGAAATTAACTTCAGGACTTTAGTTTTAATACAATAAATTGTTTATTACAAATAAAAATGAGAAAAAAAAGATTCTTCTTGGAATTGTTATCATTGCTAAATTTACTTAAGGTTAAATGTTCATGTGTTAACAAACAATGTAATTAACTTTTATAAAAAAAAAAAGTTTTAATAAAATTATAGATGTTTATTATTAGAATAAGTTTTAAGTAAATACAATACAAAATCAGAATTCTACACATTTTGCTCCAGTTGTTAATTTATTGAATATTTTATATATTTTTATGCATATGTAAAGAAAAATGTTACAAATAATTTTTAGTCAACAGTAAAAGCACATAAAATAACTGTAATTAAATACTGTAAACTATTTTAAAAAATTGTGAAACTTTTGTAATAAATTGAATTAACATTAAAAACCGTCTGTTAATATTTGCTTTTGGAAAACCATGTTCTGTAGTCTGTACTGAACCTGTACAGCATTTTTAAAAACATCAGATAAAATCTTTGGCCCTGCCCTCTGAAGGACCCATGTATGTAAAATCCTGATGTAGTTAATCAGATGGTGAGTGATCAAGTTTCCCTGCACCAGTATAAACAAATGTGGTTTACGCATTAAAAAGAAAAACCTGAGCTTGATTTAGTTTTTGAATCTTACACACAGACAAGCAGGACATTTTCCCATATCTAATAGTCCTGTTTACATATAACAAAAAAATTCCTGTTTTTCAATCTAGAATGGATGAACTTTGTAAATAACACACATTTTAATACATTATACACACATTTTAATTGGTATTTGATTTGAAAGGGTTCGGCAAATTTTTCATCCCCTCTGCCTCCAGCTATTTATTTTTTTAACATTACATATTTACTGCCAGGCACAGTGGCTTAGTGGTTAGCACGTTCGCCTCTCAGTGCTAGGGATTCCCTGTTCGAATCCCAATCTGGGTGGAGTTTCCATGTTCTCCCCGTGTCCGCGTGGTTTTCCTCCGGGTTCTCCAGTTTCCTCCCACAGTCCAAAAACATGGATCAAGTCAATTGAAATCGCCAAATTGCCCCATGTAGAGTGTGTTTGTGTGAGTGTATGCCCAGCGATAGATTGGTGCCCTGTCCTGGATATATCTGCCCAGCACCCGAGACGTTCTTCCCTGGATAGGCATGAGGAACCCCCCCCCCCCCCCCCCCGACCCTAATAGAGGATAAAGCGGAAGATAATTGATGGATATTTACTGCCAATGCTAAGACTAAGAGCTACTATTTTTAAGTTTAAGGTTTTTTTATATAGTGCTATGCTTGTTGTGTGTATCATTTAATAAACAATCACGTAATCTGTTGTGGATTATTACAGTAAATTAAAAGGATGTTAAATGTGCTGTTATACTGTATTTTAGCTCATATACAGCCATGTGCCTACAACTGAATTCTATTATTTCTAATATAAAAAGTACCATCAGTCTTCATGAAGTGATATTATTAATTTATAATAATATGTAGATTTTTTCTTAGTAATATCTCCTGTAATTGCAAATGAGCTATTGCTAATTGTAATACTAATACATTTACCTACATTTTTGGCAGGTTTTGATGGATGCTATGCTTATATAAAGTACAACGGCGAGCTCCTGCCATTTTCTGGTGATCATCGGACTGTGTCTATCTCCATATCTGGTGGAGATGAATCTGTAAAAATTGGCTGCCGTGGACCAAACATGTGTGCTAGTGCTCCGTGTTGGGATGGCATGATGTGCGTCAACCAGTGGTTTAGTTACCAATGTGTCCC
The DNA here is from genome assembly GCA_019802505.1 of Corydoras sp. C115. NCBI lineage: Eukaryota > Metazoa > Chordata > Actinopteri > Siluriformes > Callichthyidae > Corydoras > Corydoras sp. C115. Next base: position 516,283 of record JAFMOC010000126.1, on the reverse strand, counting down.
CCCGGGAGAATGCACATCCAGTCCCTGCCAAAATGGTGGCAGCTGTGTTCCAGGTAACCGTGGGGGCTTCAGCTGTATGTGCAATGAGCTGTACACAGGAAGAGTATGTGAAAATTTGGTGGCATGTTTGGATGTGACGTGTCCAGCTGGAACGGTGTGTAAAGTGAGTAATGCTGATGGATTTAGTTGCAGTTCTCCCACCAGTGGTGGAGAATTTGTGTTGCCAATTTGGGCAGTCCCGGCAATTGTGGGAGGCTGTGCAACAATCCTGGCTTTGCTGGTGCTTGGACTCATTTTACACAACCACTGCAAGGGCAACAGGACAGCGGCAGGACCAAAATATGAAAACAAACCAAAAAAGAAAAAGAAGAAGAAGGGAAGTGAGAATGTTGCATTTGATGATCCAGATAACATTGGAGATGTAGACATGGCAGTACGAAAGCAGCCAGAAGGCAATCCCAAGCCAGATATTATTGAGCGTGAGAATCCTTATCTGATCTATGATGAGACAGATGTCCCCGATAGTGGGGACACAGTACCTAGTGCACCAGAAATTGCAGAAATTGAGCACTATGACATTGACAATGCCAGCAGCATTGCTCCCTCCGATGCAGACATTGTCCAGCACTACAAACAATTCAGAAGCCACACACCGAAATTCAGCATCCAGATCCAACGGCACAGTCCTCTGGGTTATGCTCGCCAGTCACCGATTACACTGGGTGCTACAAGTTATGTTTATCAACCTTCCTACACTCAAGCACTGCGCCAAACTTCTCTTACCCATGCCCCTTGTCCAACCCCTACCGCTCTTTCTCGACATAGCCCTGCTCATTTCACTAAACCCGCACCATTTTATCGCAGCACACCAACTCGGGAGATGAATCTTAACCTAGGACGAAGAGATGGAAGCCCTCTGGATATTCATGCAGATGCCTGCCAGTCTGCCATTTTTAATTATACAGCATCACGACTCGGACGTCGCAGCAAAAGTCCCCAAACAATGGCTGGTCATGGGTCAAGACCTGCAAGTCGCCTGAAACAACCAATTGAGCAAATTCCATTAGAAACCGGGCCTCCCATAGGATTATCTATAGAGGAGGTGGAACGTTTAAATACGCCACGCCCAAGAAATCCTAGTATCTGCAGTGCTGATCACGGGCGCTCATCATCCGAGGACGATGCCCGCCATCCGTTGTCTCGAATTCGAAATCCGGCGGATGGAATTCCTGCACCTGATTCATCCTCTGAGAGTGATTCCCATGATTCATTTACTTGCTCTGAAATGGAATATGACAGGGAAAAACCTGCCAATTATGGGTCACGAGTTCCAAAACTTTCACAAGTTAATGAGTCTGATGCAGATGATGATGAAGATTATGGAGGAGGAAGAATCAGGCAAAGGAGATATTCAAGCCGTAGGGCTGAAGGTGGGGCCACAGGAGGCCATACTTCTTTTAAAGAGCAACAGCATCACACTTTACCCCACAAACTAAGTCAAGGTTCGGGGAACTTTAACTGGGACAGTCTACTTAACTGGGGACCAGGATTTAGTCATTATGTAGATGTTTTTAAAGACTTAGCAATGCTTCCAGAAAATTCAAATGCTGCTACCGATCTTGAAATGAACAGTGGTGATGGTTCAGTTACTATCATTGCTGAGGGAGAGACAGAGCAATATGTATAACATGTTCTCTTATTTTGGACCAATCACGACTAGATGGACTAAAACCACCTGAGAGAACTATTGAATAGCAATAATTAAAGCTTCCATTCTTATATTTGCCATTGTTTTGGTATTTGTAACAAGACGAGCTTAAATGCAGTAAGGCAGAGCGATACACCTGTGACCTATCTCTGATTTTGTCTCGCTAAGTAAAAATAAACATATGTTGTTCTTCAGAGCGATTTCCTATACACAACTGGGTCCAAAATGTCTGTTAAAAAACAGATTTCATTTCAGTTTTTTACTGATGCTTAATGTTTAAGAATGAATTTTGTCTTTAGTTTAGATTACTTGTACTTTTGTGAATGGCTAATTACATTGGATAGAAGGTAAATCACATTTTAAACACTACCTATAGTAACAAAAAAACATCAATTAAAAGTTACAAGGTGCAGATTGGATGGAACAATTATTTAATTTTTTTCTCCAGTTTTTTTTGTTACCAATTATTTTTGCAGATGTTAAATAAAAATCTTATTGAAGCCATAGGCTAGGCATTGACTCAGACTTTTGGACCCTACTGTAAGAATTAATTTTCCTTCGCGGATCCCATAGACGTCTATAAAATCTTTAAGGCGTCCTTGATGACCCATGCACCTCACATTCTTCCATGCAGCAAGAGCCAGAAGGAGGATGTGGCTGTTTAACAAGCACGGCCATCTGAACTCAATCAAGACCCCGTTTGCACTTATTCCAATTGTAAGCATCAAGAAGGGTCCAAACATTGGCTTGCACAGCTGAGAAATGTTTGCAAAAACTGACACAATTTAATCATATTTTGTTCCCTTATATGCAGATATAAGAGATGATGATGTGAAAAAACAGTGTTTGAAACATTCAAATAAAGTTTAAAGGTCAAAGTATTGCATTATGCTCACTCTGAAATATTATAAAAAAACTTGACAGGTCAGAAAAAATGTAAATATTCTGTCTTTCAAACAAAAAATCCCTATTCTGTCTTTCAACAAAATCCCTTAGATATGCCTTAACAGTAGTGACATAATTGTTTCCACAGTTGGCCTTCGCACTTGGCAGGCATAATGTTAGATTTTACATGCTTACTAGGTATAATCAAAGTTCCTTTTTTTTTTTTTTTTTTTTTTTTTTTTTTAAATGCAATTTGCCAGTAAATAATATTGGAAATAGCAGACAATGCTAGAACCCTCCCTCATTGTTATTTCCCAATTAGTTAATTTGCTCAACCTAAAACTCAACAAAAGCTATATGCAACATTTAATATAACTTCTTCTTAACTATTCAAACATCAGTTCTTGGTTTGATTGTAGTGTTATGTAAAGGAACAACCGTGGTTTCTGCACAAACTCTAATTATATTGAATGACTAAGATTGACTGGAATATTGGAACTCTGGTTTTCTCATCCAACACCAGTTATAACACATATTTCCAATTAAATAAGCATGTATTATTTAAAAAAAAATTCCACCACAGTGTGTTGGTTAGATGTACAGAAGCCATTTACAGTAGTTTGAGCCATGTATAGAGGCAATGCCTATATAAGAAACTATTGCTTAGTTGGTTGCTTAGTGGCATTCATCTAAGGCAGAGCGACATATATGATTGATAAGCCATTCCGGGACAGGAATTTCTATTTACATTAGATCTCTTGAATATAGTTATATTTTGATGTATGTAACATAGACCCAGTTTAATCAATGAAGTTCTCTCTCAAACAGGTAACACTGGATTTATTTTTGGTTCCATATCTGATTCTTTCTAAATAAAAATAATAGTGTTTGAATCGTAATAAGGGGTATTCAGAATTTTGGACCTGATAGAAGTAGACCTGCTTGAGTGTATATGTGTGACTGCCATCTTCCTTGAGGGAATTCATAGCTCATGACTGAAGCAAAGTGATTTGATGTGTAATAAACTCTGAACCTGTGTACAAATTGACTGTGGAAATTTAATGTTTGCTGTTAGTCGTTTTTGATGTTTTTTTAATGAAGGCTTTTTACTTTTTAATTAACTTAATGTACTTAAGCAATGTTTATATGGGTATTTTTCATATGCTGGAAATAATGATCTTACTTTCAAAGTAAGATTGATGTACTTATTTTTATTTTTTTTATATATTTGTTACTTAAGTAACATCAGTATTTCATTTTTTTATAAAACCATAACATACTGTATGCTTTATATGTGTAAGAGCCAATAACAGAATAAAAATATTTATTTAAAAGACTGAATTTCAAGCCTAATGCAATGCCACATAACTGCATTACAAGTTAACTTAATAAGCAAGGGCATGACACCAACATGCTAGCCTCTGAATGTGTTTTGAGGTTTAAATTATGTGAACTCTGTGTAAAGTTCATCCAGTCCTGAATGTGAGAGCAAATCCGTGGTAAAGGTAAGGACGCGTACGCAGAGGAATAATCTATTTAGCCTAATGTTTGTTAAAATCTGGGTCATCCTTTGAAAGCTGGGAGGCAGCTGCCTTCCGATTGCAACCCAGTAACTGAGAATGAGAACTGAGCAACACAGATGCCAATATTTTCTACTTTGTCAACAATTTCTAAATGTGCTGAGCACAAGCATGTAAGATGAGCTGTGTGTAGAAAGTTTAAGGAATGTCTGAGTTTTTCATAACTTAGAAAGACGAGTGAGCAAACTAGAAGACAGATGGAGTGAATGAAGACACAGATGGTTCAGAAGTAAAATAATTGCTGAGCTAATGTTACAAACACACACACATACACAGTAATAAACTGATAACTTTGATACTGGTTATACAGTACTCTTTATAACAAAAAGTATGTGAAAACCTAATTTAAAACCTTTTACTTATTCAGTAAGGTTTAATGTCATTTAATGAGCTGGCTAGTTAAATTCTCATCCAACACATTAAAGTATCACCTGTAATTGAACAGACTTTTAAAAGTCTGTCTAGGTTTCCATGAAAGATAAAAGCTGAAAATGTGTGGTGTGACACAAAACCCATATTAATGTGTAGGATTTAAAACAAAGATGTTCATTAAGCTGATATAAATACTAAATAAATTAGTCTGGCTGTATATTGCAATTCCATTTTTTGTAATTATAAAGGTCATATTCATTCATTCATTCATTCATTCATTCAGGCACTGGGCAGATACACCCAGGACAGGGCGCCGATCTATCATTGAGCAGACACTCACTCTCAAACAGGCCGGTTCCTTAACCTCAAGCCAACACTGCCCGAAGAAAACACAGTTGTTCCTATTCTTCACACAAGCAACATTACTTTAATTTTATTACAAGATTACAAAAAAGTTTTTTCATTTATTCATTTATTCATTAACTTTCACTTGCCCATCCAGGGGAGAACGTTTCGGACGCTGGGCAGATGCACCCAGGACAGGGTGCGAATCTATCACTGGGCACGCTCACTTACACAGACATGCACACAAACACACACTATACAGGTCATTTAGAGCATTCAATTTCCCTTGAAACCAGGACTGTGGATGGAAACCTGAGAACCCAGAGGAAACCCACGCAGACCCTGGGAGAACATGAAACCTCCACCCAGATTGGGATTTGAACCCGGGATTTGAATCTCCAGCGCTGAGAGGTGAACATGCTTACCACTAAACCACCGTGCATCCTGTCATTATCTTGTGAATTTAAAATTTAATGTAAATTTTCTCATTTCGTGTGGCGTACAAACATGCAGTCTGATTGCCTGATTTCCTGTTTATAATCTAATATCACCTGACCTTTCGGTGTGTGATCCATTTGTTTAGTTTTAGTGAACTGGTTTTATAAGTGCAATTCAGTAAGAGAAACAAAGCAATATATTTGCATTTTGTTTTTTATTTGACTTGTTGATCTGGAATGTGTTTCCTAGCATGTACTGGCTCCAATGTCACAGGGTGGAAGCATCGATAATTATTAACATCGTCAGACAATAACTGTGTTCTGTTTTTGTTTTGTTGGTCCTCAGTAAAGCCTTTAGCATTGTAAACATGTCATTTTATTGCACAAGATTGGAGTACATGGTTGAAATTTTCCCCCTTGCTGCTTTAGGTCCAGTTTGTTTGTCTTAATGGTTCCGAATGTCTAAAATATTCTGAATGATCTTATTGTGAAAAATAAAAAAATTGCAAAGTCCATAATAAATCAATATGGTAGTATAGTTTATTTTGTTTACTTGTTTATTTTATTAGTAATAGTAAGTAATAGTTTTCTTTTATATTCTTTTAATCTTTTATATTATCACTGTTATTAGTAACGTTCTTTATTTTTACGATACAGTGTAATGGGCTCTGTGGAAGCTAGATGGAAGCAAGGGTGGGGTAGAACTACTGTTTCCAGTAGGCGCCCCGTCCAATCACATCTGACTAGTTTCAGCTGCTACAGTGCTTATTTAAACCTGCACTTGGCACAGTGTCTACACTACATTCTATGCAACCTAAAATCTTTGTAAGGGAGAGCTTTGTAGATAGGGTTTTTGTGGAAGGTCTGTGGTACGTCTCAGGCGGTGCTAATAATTTTTATTATTGAGAGTTTGTTCCTCTGGTACAATTTTCTTCTGCCTCCCATGGCGTTCTAAATACTTTGTGCAGTCCTTTAGCTTTAGTCCTTTAGTGAGTAAGTGTCTTGTGGCCCCCTTTTCACCTCTCCCTCTCTGTGTGTGTCTTCATATTTTACTCAGCAGCTCAGTGTGTGTATGCTTAAATAGGACCTGCTTCTAGCTCTCCTTTGTTGGGTGTTAATACAGACACTGCTTAATGTTCAACCTCATGTTTTTTTTTGCTGGTGAGCTGGAACAATTCGGTTCAAAGCCTTTTAGTTTTTGTTGTTTAGCACTTGGTCGACACAGTGGCTTAGTAGTTAACACGTTTGACCCTCAGCTGGGAAAAATGAGTATGTTGTGCCCAGTGATAGATTGGCGACCTGTCCTGGGTGTATCTGCCCAACCCCCGAAACGTTCTCCCCTGGATGGACATGGTGAACCCCTCTGCGACCCTAGTAGAGGATAAAGCGGAAGATAATGGATGGAGGGATGGATGGATTGTGAGGGAATATTTAATTCTGAATCAGTAGCATTCCTAGATTTGGTAATGATAATTACTTTGAAAATTTTTCCCAGTTAAATCAATAATCATTCATTCATTATCTCCCGATTCCAGGGGAAACATCTCGATGGGCAATACACCCAGGACAGGGCGCCAATCCATCGCTGGGCACACACTCACGCACACAGACACACTCTACCTGGGGCAATTTTGAGTATTCAATTGACTTGATCCATGTTTTTGGACTGTGGGAGGAAACCGGAGAACCCGGAGGAAACCCACGCAGACACGGGGAGAACATGGAAGCTCCACCCAAATGGGGATTCGAACCGGGAATCCCTAGCGCTGAGAGGCGAACGTGCTAACCACTAAGCCACCGTGCCGCCTTAAATCAATAATAAGCCATTAAAAATAGTAAAAACGCATGTTTATTAACATACTGTTTTATTTTTAATACTATTAATTTTTTTCAATAAGGTCCTAGTAGTTTGTATTAAAGCATACATTTGGTCATTGTACTAAGTTTTTGTTTTAAGCCTAATTGGGGGTTCTCTGTATACAGAGCTACTTTAGAGCTTTGCATATAAAAATATAGAAAACATTTACTCTATTTACTGTTCAATAAAGGATTTATGTTCTGATGCTGTTTTAATATTATTTTAACTGTTGCATACATAAAAACAGCATTAGCAGGTTTAACTCCTGTGGGGTGGTATAGTTAAGATATTTTTTTTTAATTACAGTTCAAATATTAAAGGCTGGTAATATAAGATATTTGCGTTTGTAATAACACCATGTGCCAAAATTAAGTCTAAGGTATGTTTACTTTATTGTGTGGCACCTTGTAGTTTGTTACTCTCTAGTTTGTGTGTGTTTGGGTATGTGTTTGTTTTATGGAGCACATCTGGATCTTATCATGACATTATAAAGTGCTGTTTCAGCACTGAAGCATTGTTGACTACACAGCAAACCCCTGTGTGTGTGTGTGTGTGTGTGTGTGTGTGTGTGTGTGTGTGTGTGAACGTGTTCATGTGAGTATATTGTTTTCAAGTGTACATTGTGTGTGTGTGGGGGGGGGAGTGTGTATATGTGCATGTACGTGTACACCTGTGTGTGCATATGTGTATATGTGTGGTTACTGATGTGAACACGTTTCTGACCAATAGATGAGATGTTTTATTTATGTTGACATTATACACTGCCTTAACATAATTGTCACACACTCTAATATTTGGTTGGACCGCCTTTAGATTTGATCTCGGAATGCATTCACTGTGGCATTATTTCCACAAGCTTCTGCAGTGTACAACATTTATTTTTGGCCAAAATTGCATTAATTATGAGTTCAAAAGTGTTGATGTTGAGAGATTCTGACTTCTTCGGCACATTACAAAGATTCTCAATGGAGATCAGGTGGTGGGCAATTTATGTTTTTAATAATTATGTCTCATGCTCCCTGAACCACTCTTTCACAATTTGAACCTCATGAATCCTGGCATTATCATCTTGGAATATGCCTTTGTCATCGGGAAAATAAAATCAATTTATAGAAATAACCTGGTCATTCGGTATATTTAGGTGTTTAACTCATTTTTTGGGTACATAACATTGCTAAAACCTAGACCTGACCAACTGCAGCAACCCGAGATCTTGTGTAAATATAGGAGGTGACCTTTTTTTTGTCCAATCAGTGTATTATGATAATGTAGTGCGAGAGCGTGATGGGCGGAGTCTGTAGACAGGTGGCAGACTTAGGAAGCAAATCGGGTAAGCAGTTGCACCTGCCGGGGGTTGAGGCTGCTAATGATGTCTCACCACTCAAGAGTTTGACATGTGGCATAGCACACACTCTTCTCACCAGCCTTCCTCTGGTCTCCTTTTACGGTCAGCGATTATTATCAGCCTTAATCCCTGGCAGGTGCAACCGCTAACCTGACCTGCATTGTAAACCTGCCTCCCATCTACAGACTCCGCCCATCATGCCCTCGCACCACAGATACTTAACTGACTTCTTCAGAAAGTTTAAACCTTGGTAAATTGAATGCAAATCTGCACAATTTTTAAATATGTTATAGTCATGTAAGTTATATAGTTAGCAATATGGCTCATTGCTAATCTACTATTATGTAAAACAGGATTAAAATAGTTAAAAAATTCAAATTACAACCGTTTTACAACAATTATAAACCATTATTTATCACAAATAATTTTGTTATTTAGTAACAGGCAGCATTAAGAATTAGGTAAAATAATTCTTTAGATGATGAATTCATTTTAAGAACAGTGTAAACAAAGCCTACAAAGCAAACCTCTATACCTAATTATCATGCTAATATGTTTGAGCTAATTTAAATATATAGTCATGAGTCTGATTGTATGTGTGTGTGTGTGTGTGTGTGTGTGTGTGTTACCTATACAGATCCACACAGTTGCTTTGATTACCACGAAATTTTAAATACTTTCTCTTCGATACCCTGCAGAGTTGTATATACTCTTTACAATCACAAAAAAGTGGCACAAGGGGCTTAAATTTAGTGATCTTTAAGGCTTGTCAGTGTACCATTGTTATCCTGACAATGTTATTCATGGGTGTGCTTTGGGAGTCACATGCAACAAACCAATCAGCCTTTTCACTTACTATTTCCTTTAAAAGCCTGGTGCGCAGTGTGACAATTAAGTGTACATTAATGGTTACATCATTTTCAGAACATATCATCCCAAGCAGGGCAAAGCCAGGCTAAGTGGCATATAAAAAACTATGATAATTAATAAAAAAAAAACATGTATAGTACAGATTTTGTCAAAAGTGCATTCTGCGCTCCTTAATTGGTTGATGGTTCATTCATCCATGGTCCTGTGTTATTGTTTTACGTGTATTGGTTCATTAGTCATTGTCTATTCCATGCACCTGTGTTCCATCACTTGTTCTCATTCTCATTCTTTTGTGTAAAATCTCCTCCTTCCCCTGTCTTATCAGGTTGTCATTATTTTGATTTGCATCAACCACAGCAACCACACGAGACAGATCATCACTAGAGACCAATAAAACCTTGCAGAGTTAATTTAAATAAACATAAAATGCAATATAAATGATCTTTGATGTTGGGTGGTGGACACATTTTGCCGTTCTGGTGGATTTTCTAGTAAAACTAGATCAACCATAGCTCTTCTTTACCAACAGTCATCGCTGGAATTAGGTATCTAGTTGGTGGCTAAAGACGAATGGCTGGCTGACACACTGCAGAATGATTTTTTAGAGTACAGACTATACAAGCATGCTGGTAGCAGGCAGTTCCTGAGCCACCACTTGGGATTCACCTTACAAGTGTGTCAGCAATTGGGTGTTCCATTTAGATTCTACAGATTATTCTGTAATGAGGTAATGTTTTCTCATGTTGAGAACCAATAAGCTGAGACATGATTTCCTAAGCAAAAGAATGGGCTTTATTTACAGGACTTTATTAAATCAGCTTTTCTGAAAAAGTGGGTCGCAATAATGTTTGGAGGCAAAATGGCAAAACAAACCTGGAGTATTTAAATTAGGATTTTCTTTCATTGAGGACAAATTTAATATTTTTTAAAATTATAAATTGTTTTTACATTCATGTTTTATGTTTTGTATGTTGAAATGTGTTTTTAAATGTTGTTTTTCAAATATAGATTTGTTTGTTTTGTATTCTATACAAGTTCAAGTTATTTATTTATATAGCACTTTTTACAACAGTACATTGTCACAAAGCAGCTTTACAGAATAAAAAGCCTTTAAACCCCAAAGAGCAAGGCGAAGCGACAGTGGCAAGAAAAAACTCCCTTTTATGTTGTTATTTAAGGAAGAAACCTTGGGAGGACCAAGACTCAGTGGGGGACTCATCCAGCAACAACAATGTAGGGCAGCTATCTACAGATATTTAACAAATGGAAAAACTCTAACAACTGGAAAACTATATGTGGGTCCATTAAGGGCGTCCTGCAGGACCGCCAGTCCAATTAATATTCAGGTTCCATCCAGTATTCGTCAGCAGAGCCATGGATGATGATCTCCAGGAAGCTGGGGGACACCTCAAAAGAAACAGACAAGGAAGGCAGTTAGAGCTAATAATAAAGCACGGCATTTAATTAATAAGTAATTCATTGACACAGTGCAGCATGTGACTCCGGCATCACTGACTAGAGCAGCATAACTAAAAGAGGCAGACTCTACATAGTTGAGATGGCTCCCCGGAACAGCATCATTTCAGCGCCAAACCCCCCCATTAAGGTGGGTGAAGAGGTGAAACGCCAGCATACACTGATCGCAGATTACCACCCCAACACAGCCAAGTCTGAGATCTACATCTTTATCTACAGGGGATTAATTAAACGCCAGATTAAATAAATGTGTTTTTAATTTATTTTTAAAGATTAATAGTGATTCAGAATCACGAACAGTAACTGGAAGGCTATTCCAAAGTTGAGGAGCCTTGTGGGAGAACGCTCTTCCACCAGCAGTAATTTTATTTATTCTAGGAGCTAAGAATAAACCAGCACTTTGAGATCTGAGCTCACGTGTTGGCTAGTACAATTGAATCAGCTCACTCAGATACTGTGGAGCCTGATTATGTAGAATTTTATATGTTATCAATAAAATTTTGTACTCAATACGAAACTTAACTGATAGCCAGTGCAAGTTTGATAACACAGGACAGATATGATCAAACTTTTTGGTTTTAGTTAAAACTCTAGCTGCAACATTTTGCAGAAGTTGTAATTTATGTAATGATTTATTAGAACATCTTGTCAGAAGTGAATTACAATAATCTAACCTTGAGGTAATAAAAGCATGAATTACTTTTTCTGCATCTTGGAGGGATTCTATACAAGTGCTTTGTGACTTAATGATTTGCAGTTGAGAATAAACACTAAACACATCTGTAGACTGGTGTCTCTGGTGTCTCTTCAACCCTGTGGCATGAGAAGTTCCAGCTTTTGAAGGCATTACATGATCATCAGTGGAGCTGCCGGCAGGTGCATTAATAGAATATAATCAACTTTTTTTGTCACCAGCTCAGCCTAACCCTTCAGCGTTGCTGCACAGCTGTGTTCTAAACCCAGATTGCATGAAACACTAGTGCAGCTTTTCAGACATTTGTGGAACATGTCTTGAAAAAAGCTAAATTATTGTCATCATTATAGAACTTAACTTGGAAATAACAAACAAGACACCTCATAATGAATCAGGCTTAAGCGCAGATGTCCGTTAATGCAGACAAAAAGGCAGGACTTAGCTACAATAAAGCACTACAACACAGATTTCCCAAACTTAGGAATTTAAACACACATGCTGAGCGATGGTATCTGTCACCTCCATGAGTGTACAGATTCATCAGGCAGAGACGTGTATCTCTAATCATAGGCTGCTTTCTCTTCCACAGCCGCTGCACTACCGTCACAAGTTATCTATCTGCGATTGAAACTGCTCTTTATGCTGCATTTCTGCATAATTAGATGTTTTTACAGCCATAAAATACTTATTGACAGGTAGGTTAATTCAGACGGAGCATTGGCAAGGCCTATTTGTAAAATGCCTGGAGTGCCTCTGACCAAATTACATGCAAAAGATTAACAAGACAGACTATCGTAAAAAAGACCACTTAAAGACATCACTTGCTTATGAACCCATGCTAGCTAGAATATGTTGGCCTATAAGCAAACACAAAATGAGCTTAACAGAGCCAGTGCAAAGACCCTTCACAGAACTGACTAAGATAAATACCAGACCTGCTTCCAGGAAGCTTCCATGAGGTGGACAAGCAGACACACGGCGGACAAGAAACCACACAAAACAGGAGAAGAAACTGCAGAACCGATGCACCAAAACAAATTTTGGGCAAAAGGAGATTTTTCGGAAACTGTCCATTTTATAAGTTACACTTACTGTAAAGATACAAACTGAAGTCCGTCTGTTGGTGTTCTACAGTACTTACTGGTTTAGTCCCCTTTACCCTGTTCTCTATTACCTGGGTGTATCTGCCCAGCACCCGAAACATTTTAATTTGAATGAATGAATTTAAAATAATGTGTAAATAAAGCCTTTACCTGAGCCTGTAAAATTCTGTCTCTGATCATCATTCGTACCGACCCTGTTACACTCGTGTAGCCACACATACAAACTTACCAACAATAACATCATTAAATTTTTGCACACAGAATCCATCCCCAATTTAATTAGTTATTTTATGAAGTCCTTTTGTATTACCATCAAATCTAATGCTTAAAATTGAGTTCCATTTCTGTAATAAGTTTTACTTGGCTGAAAATATCTGTTTATCAAAAGTACTCTCCAAACAGAGGGTGTGAATACACTGACATAAGGTTAGCCTGCTAGAAGTTCTCTGGGATCACCAACTCAAAATCTGATTGGTTGAAGCATTAGGTTGATTGGCACTTATTTAATGCTACCAGCCACAAAATTCATTCTGAAGGCCTAGGCAGAATATTTAAAACCTGGCAACCAATGATGCTGACATATGATTGGTTAAATGCTTGAATAAGAAAATACACATGGCGCAACTGGGAAAATGCTATGAAAGGAAGCAGACTGACCATTTGGAATCATTTAATTATTATATGTAACTATTCATGGACAAAATATAATTAACATCAATCTGTAATTTAGATATTTTAGTGCTTCTCTGAAGAGATTATATATATATATATATATATATATATATATATATATATATATATATATATATATATATATATATAAATATATATATATATATATAAACTGACATTATTAAACACAAAGCCTTACAGATTTCTCTGCTTACCTTAATGGCTCTTTACAGGAGTGCTTATTAATGGCAATGTCTTTACCAAACTCCACTACTTGTTTAATTAAGAGTAAAAATTAAAATCTGGTTACTTTTTTGGCAGTTGGTATAAGACATAAATTTCCACAATAACTTTCATTGGCTAATTGTCACCCATAGCTTTTCTGGGTTTTCTGCCTCAGGCATTTTCCCATGCCCACTATCTTTTCTCCTTTTTGAAATCTCCATCTTTTTTTCCGTCTCTGCCCATTCATGCTGTCAGGGAGCAACGTTGGTGAGTTTAGCTCACTCAAAAAGGCGCCTCTTCATGCTAATCGTCTCTCAATAGATCTGTCACCTCCTACTCGAATAGAAACACTTTTTCTGCTGATGATTTGTCCCTTCCTAATCAAATGCTCTCAGTATTTCCTCGAAAAACAAATTCAACCAATTGGTAAAAACGTGTCTAGGGTACACAATAAAGTTTTTAACTGCTATTAATAGCTTTAATATTGTACAAAAACAATGTGATATCAAGAACACAACATCAGCAATCAAATGCAGTCACTAATATCATATTTGTGTTTCTATTATATTATCATACTATATTATACCCAACCTCATCACAACTTGTAACTATAAAATGGTTTTAAATATAGACAATAATTTACGGAAAGGTAAAACATTTAGAAACATTAACAAATTTTATGACAAATGTGAGGGATCATGTTCAAAATGTTTTAAATCACTATAGGATTTGCTGGATTATATTAAGTTTATATTTCATTAAATATTTGCTACATCAAATTTTTTCTCCCTTTTTTAGTCCAAATTAGCTGTATATTGTGTAGTATCTAAAACAAAATGATGGAATTTTAAAGTCCATACACATGCATTTTATTCCTCAATATTTGGACAAACTATGTGATATTATAGCAGTGTTTTATATCTAAAGAAAGGGAGTCTGAAATGCAGGGCTGTGTTTTTAACTGAGGTAAATAAGTACAGTGCACTTATAATGTTCTTATGGACTGTGAGCTGTGTTAATTGTGTCCGTGTGGACTCGCCAGTGGTGTATTTTGGTTCTAGGGGAGCAGAGACATGCTTCATTAAATTCTAAAGCTTTTGATCTTCATCATCATCAATTCAAACATGCCCAATTAGCGAACCGTAAATAAAAAGTCTAATTAACATAAATTACAACCATACTGTTGTTTGTGTCTGAGAGCATAACATTTTCATGTTGGGTTTGGCAGAGGAATGTTGTGTATTAGATGAAATTGCAGTCTGAATTAAAGCAGTGGGTCAGGTACAAGGTGTGTGAGGTACAGGTCAGGCATTAATTCAGATTAAAATTAAATCTTAAAAGTGTAATCCTCATAACCAGTTAGCTGCTGGGTAGACATTTTAAAATCTGCACATTTCTCGCTTAAAGCTAAAATGGGAGCAAGCCACCATTTTACTTGCTATAACAAACCACAAATTTTTTTTTTTTTATAAATCTGATTAAAATAAATACTTTTTACATCATATATGTATATTAAATGAAAATACAAAAAAATTACAATGATTTTTTAAAATCTTTTTAATTGTACACAAAGACCTTCATTTGAAAATAATCTTTAAAAAGTATTTGGCTTGGTTATTTGTTGACAAAATCTTTTAATTAAAAAATCCCAGCACCATGTTTCTTGAGAAAGACCAATTATCTTCTTTAAGTTGGGTTAACACAGTTCCCAAGATTTCTCTAAACTTTATTTTCATTAGCTTACAAACCATTTAGAAACTAGACATATTAATTCTGAAATGTGATGGTGAATAAAATATTACTGTATTACATTTATTAAAGTGTAGCACATTGGCATAGTTGTTCAGCATTTTTGCCTCTCAGCACTGGTAATCCAGGTTTGAATCCTTGATTACCACAACATTTTTTCCTCCATACCTAGATTTTACAATTGGCTCAGTTGGAAAAATCATTTTGCATTTAGTATTAAAAGCCTGCCCAGCGATAGATTGGCGCCCTGTCCTGGGTGTATCTGCCCAGCGCCCGAAACCTTCTCCCCTGGATGGGCATGGGGAACCCCCTCGCGACCCTAATATAGGATAAAGCGGAAGATAATGAATGAATGAATGAATATTAAAAGCCTTAAGTGAGAATTTCCAATTTAAATTGTTCTATACAGTCTTGCGGCGGGGTATAAAAAAAACCAAAAGACAGATTTACTAAACTATTTCTAAATGATACTAAATCAGATTCACATTCCTCCTTGCGATTGAGCAGCAATAATTTTATCCATCCATCCATTATCTTCCGCTTTATCCTTTATTAGGGTCGCGGGGAGGTTCCCCATGCCCATCCAGGGGAAAACGTTTCAGTAGCTGGGCAGATACACCCAGGACAGGGCGCCAATCTATCGCTGGGAACACAGTCACTCACACAGAAACCCATTCTATATGGGGTAATTTGGAGAATTCAATTGGCCTTGTTCTATATTTTTGGACTGTGGGAGGAAACCCGAGAACCCGGACCCAAGAACCCCACGCGGACACAGGGAGAACATGGAAACTCCACCCAGATGGGGATTCGAACCAAGAATCCCTAGTGCTGTGAGGCGAACGTGCTAACCACTAAGCCACTGTGCCGACTGCAATCATTTTATAATAATAATAATAATAATAATAAGAAGAAGAAGAAGAACAAGAACAACAACAACAACAACAACAACAACAACAACAAAAACAATAATAATAATACATTTTATTTTTGTGTGCCTTTCTTGACAATCAAGGTCACCTTACATCACAAATTAAGCACAATAAAATACAATTTAACAGAGACAAAAAAAAAATTATTAAACCAGGACAATGCATTTATAGCCATCAAAGTAAATAGGCTAATCTAAACAAATAAGTTTTAAGTTTAGATTTAAATTGTGAAAGTGAATTAATATTGCGAAGCTTAGGTGGAAGTGAGTTCCATAGCTGCTGAAAGCTCTGCTCCCCATAGTGACAAGGGTAGCAGGGGAAACAGTGAAGTAGATGGAGGAGGAGGATCTAAGATTACAGACAGGTGTAGAAATGTGAAGGGGTTCTAGATATATGGAGGAGCAAGATTGTGAATAACTTTAAAGGTAAGAAGAAGTATTTTATAATTGATGCGTTGAGTAATAGGAAGACAATGAAGTTGTTGTAGAATAGGTGTATGGAAGGGGTATGTGTAATTATACAAACAACTGAGTTTTGAACCAGCTAGTTTATGTAAAGTTTTACGTGGGAGACCAAGCCACAAAGAATTGCAAGGGTCTAAACGGGAAGGGGAAATGGAAAAATTTTCAATTGAAAAAGATTATGGAATTTACTTAATATGGATTTTTTACAAAGTAAAATAAATTCAGGGTTGTTACATTTTAATCTGACAAAAATTTGAATTGAACCAAAATTTTATTTCAAGAATAAAATCAGTAAGGGAGGAACACAAGAGTGTGAAGTTTGGTTGAAAAATAGAGCCGGGTGTCATCTGTGTAGCAGTGAACAGGAAGTGAATAAACCAAGAGGGAGAACATAAATATTAAACAACAGAGGACCCAAGACAGAGCCCTGGGGTACATCTAACTGAAACTGAATGAGAGGTAAAAAACTTGGTCCTACATAACAGAATGTACTGAGTGTGGCCAGAAAGGTATGAATGAAACCAGTTAAGGGGTGTGTTAACAATGCCAATAGAAGACTAAGAGGACTAAGGATGGTATGTGAAATTGTATCAAAAGCCGCACTTAGATCCAGCAGGATGAGAATGGAAAGAAGACCAGAATCAGCAGCAAGAAGTAGGTCATTAGAGATTTTGAGAAGTGCTGTTTCAGAGCTATGAAGAGGACAAAAACCATACTTTATGAATTTCTATAATGATAAGATTGAAAACAAATTGTAAACCTTTTGAAAGATATAGAGTAATCAACAATTAATATACTAGTCACTGAAATAATAAATGCTACAAACATATGTGGTGAGTCAAATGCTGCCCTCGACTGGCAGTGAGGAGAATACTGAGGCAGCTACAATAAAGCCACAAAAATATTAATAAATAACACAAAGCGAGAGCGCACACGTGGCAAAGAGCAGATGTCATGTAATTTCCTTTTGCTAAATTCTCATAAACCTTAAGTTTTCATAGTTGGATCCAAGCACAAAAGAAATAAATTCCCTAAAACAGTGTTAAATTTTGATGACTCTCTGATCAGACCCAGTACATCTGTAGATAATTTAAGGGTCGCGGTTGATTCAGATCTTTTTTTTTTTTTATTCCACGCACATAAAAAAATTGCTATAATTGCATTTTTGTTCCTTTGTAACATCTCAAAACTAAAAATATGACTCCTCCTTCAGGATGGAGAATAACTAATCCATGTTTTTACAGTGTTAGATTATTGTAATGTACTTTAGGCAGAACATTTTATTATATCATTACATAAACCCCAACCTATTCAAAATGCTGGAGGTAGAGCTTTGGCTAAAGCAAGTAGGTTTGATCATTTTAGCCTAGTTTTATAAAACTTCAAGTGATTTCTTCTAAGGATTCCTATTGATTATAAAATTATTTACCTATTTACCTGACTACCACTTGCACCTGCCATTTTGTGAGGTCCACGTGGAGCCCACCATGTTGTATGTGGGGCAGGATTTGATAGTTTGCCACACCAATTATTATGGTTACTACGGGTTTCCCCGCATGCCTTGCAGGTAGGGAATATAAAGGGGTGTGCAGGCTGCGTTCAGGGAGTAGAGAGTGGAGTTTAAGAATTTTTAACTGTTCTGGTTGAGTAATAAAAGTACATGTTTTGCTGAAACGGTTACCCGACTCATTGTCTCTTCCTCACTGCCGCTACATTGGTGTCAGAAGTGGGGAAAAGTGATTTTCATGTTGTAGGCGACAGATATAAAAATCTATTTTTTGAGTGAGAACCCTGTGACAAAAGATGGAAGACAGAGAAGCGGGAGTCTGAAGCAGATTGAGCTGGCCAGTTTCCCCTGGTAGATGTCATTCCGGTGGTCAAGGCGAGGTGGTTTCGATTTTCAAACTACAACGGCGAGGGTGACTGGGGGACCTATGAGTCACTGCTGGAAATGGTGGCAAGATGCGCCCGTTGGTCTAACAAGGAGAACAGTGATCCAGACCGGTGCATCTGTGTCTGAGGAGGGGGTGGCACTGGATGTGCAAGGAGGCCTTTCCCCCATGTGCAATGAAATAATTGGCAAAATATCTTCTAGCCGTGGAACGGCGGGATCGTGGTGAAAGGATCACTAGCAGCGAGGATGGTGCAGTTCGTGAGAGAAAGGTATCCTGCATTTCTGCGAGCTGTGCCATCAGAGCTGGCTTTAGACTGTTTTCTGGAAGCTTTGGGACCTGACGAGTTGAATCAGCATTTTCTGTTGGCGTGGCTTTTTTGGCTGGTGAAGGCGGTAGCTGGGACAGCTGACCTCTAAGGGGGGCCATGTGACTACCAAATGCATCCACTATTTTGTGGGCTCCATGCGGACAACACCAGTTGTAGTTGTAGAATGTTGTGCTGTAACATGGGCACTATGCTTAAGGTACACGTTGCGGGTGGACAAATAAGTGTGTGACACACGAGAGATGTGCGATACATGTGGAGAAGAGTAAAGCGATTCAGAGTTCCTATTACTACACGAGTCTGTGTCTTTCATTAGCACCAGCGACACATCTACATGGTGTCAGAAGTTTGAGGATCATGTCACTGGGGCTAAGACGGATAGACCCGTTGGTTTTTGATGACCACGTCACCGAAAACTAGTTTTGTTTTAAGCGTGAGTGGACCGTATATTACAGCTCAAAAAAAGTGCAGGCTTATACGCTGCTGATGTGCTGATAAGGAAATTTGACGAGGTATGTCTGCCTGCAAAAAACATCATTATAGACAGACACACGTTCAACACGTGCAATCAAAAGCCAGATGAATCTATCCAGATGTATCTATCGACTTTAAAAATGCTTGTGGTGCGCTGTGACTTCGGGGCCCTTACAGACGAATTAATTAGAGACCGACTGGTATGTGGAATTAAAACTGACGCCCTACGTGCTCGTCTTCTTCGGGAACAACACCTTACGCTGGCGTCTGCTGTGAGCTTAAGCGAATTACACGAGCAGGCAGAGCAACACAACAAAACATTTAGTAAGGAAAACAAAGTATTCACACTCCAACTTCCACAATGCTGCAACTGTGATAGACACCACACACCTGAAAGAGACAAATGTCCTGCTTTCAACAAACGCTGCAACGCATGCGGCAAAATAAACCACTTCTCTAGATGCTGCAGATCAAGGAAACAGCCAAGCCATACTAAATCCACACACCCTCCAGCTCAACGCAGGGGATAAACACACAGAATCAATGAAGTTAAAGCAGAGGAAGCTCCAAGATCCACTGATACTCTGTATTGTCAAAGTGTGGATGTCCCCTCTGAACGTGGAGAAATATTTACAAACCTGACTGCCACCAAAAGTGCCCATCATGTCAAGGTAAAAATAGACACTGGGGCAAAATGCAATGTGCATCCACTCACACTAGTACACCACATTGACTCAACAGCTGAAATCGACCGTTCTAGTACAGTCAACTTCCTGGCTTATGGGGGTCAAGTCATTAAAACTGTTGGATGTGTGACTATTGATTTCACATGTGGACAACTTGTGTTTCATGTGGTGGACCAAAACACTAAACCACTGTCGGACTAACGGACAGAATTAAACTCTGTCTTTTCCATTTTGGACCTGATGTCCATGCGATACAACTGAGACACGCGGAGCTATCAGAATTTAAGGACGTATTTGACTGTGACACCATAGGAAAACTTCCTGTTGTTTACAACATGCGATTGGATACATCAGTGCATCCCACCATCTGCGCACCTAGACGAGTGCCTGTTGCTATGAAGGACAAAATCATCAAAGAATTAGAGCGCATGACGAAGCTCTGTGTCATTGCTCCAATGGAGGAGGCTACTGAATGTTTCTCGGCTATGGTGGCTGCGCGAAAGAAGGATGGGATCAGTGCGGCTGTGCATTTCAATAAGGCCCTACTCAGACCTCATCACCCAATGAGAACAATAGAATATGTCATATCCGATATGCCCAATGCTAAAATTTTCACCACTCTAGACGCAAAGTGTGGATTCTGGCAGATAACCTTGGATAAGGAGTCTTCCAGGCTTACAACATTCATGTCCCCTATTGGCAGATATGCCTTCCTGCGTATGCCTTTTCATTTCAACTGGCAGTGAGGTGTTCCAGAGGTGTATGGAGCAGCTTTTCGTTGGGCTTCCATGTGAAATAGTAGTTGATGACCTCCTCATCTGGGGCCGAACACTACATGAACATGACCAGTGTCTCCGTCAAGTCATGAACAGAATACGAGCTGTGGGTCTTAAGCTTAATCCTGACAAGTGTCGTTTCAGGCTTTCAGAGGTCTCCTACGTTGACCACGTTCTCGCTAATAAGGGCATCAGATCTGACCCTGCCAAGACGGAAGCTGTGCGACTCATGCCTCCACCTCAGGATCTTCAGTCATTGCAGTGCTTCCTGGGTATGACTAACTACTTCTCCAAATTCATTTCACACTACAGTGAGATAACAGCTCCACTGCGCCAGCTTCTGCACAAGGACACGGAATGGGCATGGCAAGATCATCATGCCACTGCATTCAATAAGCTGAAAGGCCTTTTCACGAATCCACCACTGTTCCAGTATTTCAACACTTGGCAACCGGTTGTTCTGTCTGCTGATGCATCACAAAACGGATTGGGTGTGTTTTTTTTGCAAAATTACTGGCCAGTCGCATTTGCCTCACGTGCGCTGACTGACACTGAATCACGCTACGCCCAAATAGAGAAAGAACTCCTGGCCCTAGAGTTTGCTTGTCACAAATTCCATGACTACATTTATGGTAGACCAGTCACTGTTGAGACCGACCATCAACCTTTGATCACAATCTTGAGAAAACGCTTCACACTGCATCAGCTTGGTTGCAAAGTATGATTTTGAAATTGCAACGCTATGACTTATAGGGTATAACTGCCGTTTATAAAAGGGGCAAAGAACTGTATGTCGCAGACGCCCTGTCACGGCTCACTTGCCTTCCACTGCGCACGCAGAAATCCAGGAGTACGACGTTATGACTGTGGAGGTGCTGTCGACCCAGAGGATCGAGGATCTCAGGCGTGAGACCCTGGCGGACTCACTGTCCAAGAGCCTTGCAGAGAATATTAGGACTGGGTGGCCAGAATCATCATGGAACCTACCCCACAATTTGCGACAGTTCTTTTCTATGAGAGATAAGTTGACCATCAGTGACGATCTGTTACTCCGTGGACAGCGAATTATTATACCACATGCTCTCCAATCTGAATACTTGCAGCTACTCCATCAGGGGCATCCCGGTCTAGAGGGAGAACGCAGAGCAAGGGAGACAATATTTTGGCCTTCCATGTATGCAGACATTGAGAGACTGGTTTCGGTGTATGCACCATGTAATGCCCTCAAGCCTCACCAGATGAGGGAGCCCCTACACCTTCATGAGATCCCGGATCTCCCTTGGACCGTGATAGCAGCTGACATCTTTGAGTGGCGGGGAAGAGAACACCTCATCCTTGTGGACTCTTTTTCTGGATGGTTTGAAATTGACCACCTGCCAAACCTCACAAGCAGCACAGTGATTACTAAGCTAAAACAACACTTTTCCCATCATAGTGTCCCATACAAGCTTCTTACTGACAATGCCCGGCAGTTCACAAGTAAGAAATTTCAGGACTTTTCAGGACTCCCAAAGCATGGGACTTCAAGCACATTACAAGCAGCCCAATGTACTCACAATCCAATGGCCTAGCAGAACGGGCTATTCGCTCTGCAATGCATCTCCTGGAGAAGTGCAGACGCGATGGGACCGACATTTATGCTGCCTTGCTCAGTATACGTAACTTGGCAAAGGATGGCCTACCATCACGGCTCTTCTCCAGACGCACACGGACCATGATACCAGTAACCAAGAATATGCTGCGACCTAAAGTAGAATGTCAGGCACATGTTGCCTTGGTAAAGGCCAGGCAGAATAGAAAGACGCTCTATGACAGATCTGCAAGAGCACTTCCACCACATTGTAGAGGACAAGCTGTGAGAATGCAAACCCATGCGACTATGACAGACTGGCCACCGTAATCGGGCCAGCATCGCAGCCAAACAGCTACATGGTCCAGTCACAAGATGAGGGACATGCACCTGAGGTTGTCACAGTGCATGAACCAGATCCTCCAACGTTTCACAAGAAAAGTACTGCCGGGTCGTCTACTTGTGAGAGAGAACCACGAGCCACTTGCTCTGGTAGAATTCCAAAACCCAACCCAATATATGCTGACTTTGTGACATAATCTGCTGTGACCTGTTTGGCTGTATATCCCTGTTCAAACATTTTATATTCAGCCGCAGAGGTTTAATGCATATGTTCATTATAGCTAATGTTCTGGTTAAAAGCAACTTTGAGAAGAGGGATGTAGAATGTTGTGCTGTAACATGGGCACTATGCTTAAGGTACGCGTTGTGGGTGGACAAATAAGTGTGAGACACATGAGAGATGTGCGATACATGTGGAGAAGAGTAAAGCAATTCAGAGTTCCTATTACTACACGAGTCTGTGTCTTTCATTACCACCAGTGACACATCTACAGTAGTATCAGTTGCAGAGCTAGGCTAAACTGTGGTAAAAGTGCTGGCATTCCACCTCCTTATCCAGCTCACCATTAGTAGAGAGTGTCTTTTTGCTGCTACAGTCATACCTTACTCACATACTGCACTGTGTTGAATTCTTAATGATACCTAGTTACTGTGTCCTCAATCCTTTAACCACATTATTTCTTTCTTTTTTGAGATGACATCAGTCCTTCATCCACAACATTGCCAGTGCAGTACAGCAATATCCTACAGCAAGTTCTATATAAAATGGACTATATAAAGGACTTTAAATTAATTCATATAAACCTATGTTGACATAACACACTTAATTCTAATGGACTGAAACTTTGATTTCTATAAGATGGATTTTCAAAATTTAATGTTCTTGGTTTGTGACCAAACAATTGAATATAAGACATATATAATAGATACAATACTGTTATTTTAAACCGGTTAACACTCCCCAGCCACTCAAGGAGGATGTGTCTCACACTGAGCCTTGGCTTTGGCTTGCTCTTTTGAGGTTCAGGCCTAGAACATTGTGCTACTTCAAGACAATGTATTATTGTTAAAAAAGTTACATAAATAAACTGAACTTGAACTTAAACTACCCAAGTGGTATGCATGTGCTTTATAAAGTCAATAAATTCAGTTATATCCAGGGAACTTGCACCTGGGTTTAGTTTTGCAAGGAATTACTGGACTTAATCAGAAACTATAACTTTTTTTATTTTACTAATAATGAGGATAAGCTACACCGACTGTACTAGCAGTACCATATGATTTTTGGTTACCCATCCTAGGGGTTTCTCTTCCCGTATCCTAGGAAAGATCCATTGAGGAGCACCAATATGACCCCAGGAAGTGTATCTCTGAAATTAAATGATTAGATAGAATAAAATAATAGAATGTGTTTTTTGTAATTATTATGTGTTGTTTCTTCAGCATGATGTATTTGTTTTCTGCCTGGTTTACTAAATTCCTGCTATGAATTTGTGATTGTAATGTGACAGTAATTTAAAAAAATTAATGTTTAGAAAAAGGTCAACACAAAAGAAAACATTATTGTGAATGGTATATTGTAACATACGATTATTTTTAAAAAGCCAATACTATCAAACTTGCTTAAACCCCACACATAAAAATTCTCAAATAAAAGCAGTACCTTAATTAAATTTATCTAGCTTTATAATTTCATAAAAAAACCTCATGAATATTAAAGAATACACTCACACACATGTGGACAGATTACTTTTTATCTTAAACAGATTTATTGAGGAAAATAAATCCCTATTAATTACAAAAAAGCAACAGATCTTTGAAAAAGAGGGGGAGGGGCCTTCCTTCCTTCCTTCCTTCCTTCCTTCCTTCCTTCCTTCCTCCCTTCCTCCCTCCCTCCCTCCCTCCCTCCCTTCCTCCCTCCCTCCCTCCCTCCTCCCTCCCTCCCTCCCTCCCTCCCTTCCTTCCTTCCTTCCTTCCTTCCACAAGAGCCAGACCCACATCGGTTTTCTCTGCTTTTAGTCCAAACATTAGCCCAAATCTATAATGCAATTATTAAAATCTAAAAATTCAACTGAGAACAAACATTTTCATCTCTGGGTTTGGCTTTACTTGATGTTTTACGCCCTTATTCATCCAATTTTAATTTATTATCAGCAGTGCAGCAGGAAAAGGTTATAAAAACATGCCAGATTTCACATTTTAACTTTACATGGTTTTCTTGGTGTACTGTTAATGTCACTGGTGCTTATTATGGCAAATATAACTAAAACTGAATTATCTTTTATATTTAGGATGAAAGTTCAGAAAGCATAATAATAAGAAGAAGAAGAAGGAGGAGGAGAAGAGAAAGCATCCACAGTATTTCTTACATTTATTTTGACTTTCATTTAAATGCAGACAGTATAAACCCGAGATATTTCTTGTTTTGTCTGTTCAGCTTAATTTCCATCCATCCATTATCTTCCGCTTTATCCTCTACTAGGGTCGCGGGGGGGTTCCCCATGCCCATCCAGGGGAGAACGTCTCGGGCGCTGGGCAAATACACCCAGGACAGGGCGCCAATCCATTTCTGGGCACACACTCACTCACACAGACACGCACACAAACACACTCTATATAGGGCAATTTGGAGAATTCAATTGACTTAATCCATGTTTTTGGACTGTGGGAGGAACCTGGAGGAACCCCACGCGGTCACGGGGAGAACCACCCCAGCTTCATTTCATTTTTTCATAAACATCCAGTTCTGCATTCTGTCCTTTGACAAATACAAACAAAATTGTAAAGATTTTACCACTTTTCATTCATTCATTATCTCCCGCTTTTATCCTCTATTAGGGTCGCGGTGGGGTTCCCCATGCCCATCCAGGGGAGAACGTCTCAGGCGCCGGGCAGACACACCCAGGACAGGGCGCCAATCTGGGCTGGGCACACACTCACCCACACAGGCACAGAATTCAATTGAATTGAAGAATTCAATTGACTTGATCCATGTTTTTGGACTGTGGGAGGAAACCGGAGAACCCGGAGGAAACCCACGCAGACACGGGGAGAACATAGAAACTCCACCCAGATGGGGATTCGAACCGGGAATCCCTAGCGCTGAGAGGCGAACGTGCTAACCACTAAGTCACCGTACCGCCCTCTCATATAATTCTTTTTTTTTTTACCACTTATAATATAATATTGCTATTCCTTTTTAGCCTAGATTTTTTCAACAAGGATTTAACACAATTTAGGGATTTATGTGTTATTTTGTTAGAATTTTTCTGCGAACAAACATTATAATGTGTGAAAATATGGGGTAGGCCTCAAAATTCTAACCACATTCTTGAGGACGGGTCAAGACTATACCTTTTTCTTCTGCAGCTATGTAATGTGTGCAGCATGTGGTTTTACATTGTCCTAAATAAAGTGCATAAACGTTCCTGGAAAAGATGACGTCATGAATTCAGCATATGTTGCTCTAAGACCTTAATGTGCTTTTCTGCATTAATGCTGCAATCACAAAAGTGGAAATTACATTTGCCAAGGGCACTGACACAGACCCATACCATGACAGACCCTGGCATTTAGATTGTGCTCATAATTTTTTTTTAAAGAAATTCTAGAATACTGATTTATCTTACCACAATACACATTTTCACTGTGTAATGATCCATCTCTGATGCCTCTTAAGTAGCATTTTTAAATGTATTTTAGTGCTTGACAGGTTTACCAAAATAATAACTTTCTAGTTTGATTATATCAGATATTAAATTAAATATTATATTTTAGTTTATTATTCAGTGCTATCTGAGGAATAAAAAATCTAATTACACTTCTTATTTCTTAATTTATTTATGATGCACACTATAGAGGAAGAAATATGCAAATACTATACAGTCATTCTTTGATGTTCATTGTATTTATATAAATTTTTATAATTCTATTTAAATACATTTTCTCACATATCCTTTGGCCATTTTTGTTCATGAAAGAATCTTTTTCTCATTAAAACATTTTTTTAATGCAATGGTAAATTAACAAATTAAACAATAATAAATACAACTAAGTGAAATTTGAAAAAAACTGTACTTGTTTCAAGTAACTAAAATAAAAATAATAATAAAAAAATAAAATACCAGGGTAGGTCTAGCCACCTCCTACAACCATTTCACCACATCTTAGTTTAAGAAACTCAAGACGTTTAATTAAACATGGCAATCAGGCAATCTGTTTGCTCCTATGAGAATGGATTTTGTGTGGAATTTTCATGAAGTCAAGTTCCAGAAAGAGTGTTTGGAATACATCAAAGGTATGTTTAAGATGTCTAGGATAAGCAAGATTAAGCACATAGGTCAAACCAAAAAGAACAGCACAAGCCATGGTCTATCAGTCTTGTGATGAAATATCTTTCAGTTCTGTGATGACCTGCACCCCTTCAATTAGAATTGCAAAATCTTTTGGGTTACCAACAGAAACTCCCTTGTTCCTCCTTACAATGACATTTACATTTACATTTAGTCATTTAGCAGATGCTTTTATCCAAAGCAACTTACAAATGAGAACATTACAAGTCAGAAGTAAATTCAAAGTAAATTCATCAAACCTGATTGTTATTTGATGCTGCGGCCCCCCCCCCTCCCTTTTTTTTCCAACAGGTATTTGTTAAAAAGATGCATCTTCAGTAGTTTCTTAAAACTGCTTAGTGATACTGCCTTATGGACAGAGTTGAGAAGATCGTTCCACCATTTTGCAGTGGTGAACGCCACGGAGTGAGAATTAGCTCCTCGTGGAGGTGGAATCGCCAGTCGGCAATCATCACTGGAGCAAAGTGAATGAGTCGGAGTGTATTTTGAAAAGATAGACTGAAGGTAGGAGGGGGAAGATCCAGAAATGGTTCTGTAGGCCAGAGTCAGTGACTTGCACTGAATGCGAGCAGCTACAGGGAGCCAATGGAGGGAAATGAGTAATGGACTGACATGAGTTCACTTGGGCTGGTTAAACACAAGGCAGCAGAGTTTTGAATTAGTTGAAGAGGTCTGATTGTCGAAGCTGGGATACCGGCAAATAGCGCATTACAATAATCAAGCCAGGATAGGACTAGGGCTTGAACAAGCAGTTGTGTAGCATGTTCAGTCAAGAAGGGTCTGATCTACCTTATGTTGTAAAGAAGGAATCTGCAGGAACGGGTGGTTTTGATAACATGATCGGGTGGTTTTGATAACATGATTTAAGGTGGGAGTCTATTGTGAAACCAAGGTTTCGGACCGAATCGGTTGGGGAGATAGTGGATTCAATTTGGAAGGTCAGGTCATGATTGATTGAAGGTTTAGCTGGGATTACGAGAAGCTCTGTTTTTTCTAAATTTAATTTGAATTCATTTGGCCTTCATCCAAACAGATATGTCGGTGAGGCAGGCAGTTATCCGATTACAGATCGTGGTGTCGTCAGGGGCAAAAGACAGATGAAGCTGAGTGTCATCAGCATAGCAGTGGTAAGAGAAACCATGCACCTGGATGACTGTGCTCAGTGATGTCATGTACAGTGAGAAGAGGAGAGGACCAAGTACCGAGCCCTGAGGCAGACCAGTGCGTACTTGGTGAGAGTTAGAGATCTCCCCATTCCATGACACTTTGAAGGTCCTTCCTGTGAGATAGGATCGAAACCATTCAAGTGTCATATTAGAAAAGCCTAATTCAGATAGAGTGGACAGTAGAATCTGATGATTTACTGTATCAAAAGCTGCAGAAAGATCTAGCAGAATGAGGACAGAGGATTGAGATTTAGCTTTGGCAGATTTAAGTGAGTCAATCGCAGAGAGCAATGCTGTCTCCGTGGAGTGACCACATCTAAAACCGGACTGATTGGAGATTGTTCTGATTAAGAAATTTGGAGACCTGTGTAGATACCACCTGTTCAAGTGTTTTAGAGAGGAAAGGTAAAAGAGAAACAGGTCTGTAGCTCTCGATCAAATTTGGGTTGAGCGTAGGCTTTTGAGTAGGGGTTTGACTATGGCCTGTTTGAAACAATTTGGAAAGGTACCATATGTGAGAGAGGAGTTAATGACGTGTGTGAGTGCTGGTGTGATGGAGGAGGCGATGCATTGAAGAAGGTGTGATGGGATGGAATCAAGGGGGCAAGTAGTTGGGTTACTGGTAAGAAGAATTTTGCAGATGTCAGATTCTGCGACAGGGGAGAAGGAGGAGAGGGTTGGATGGCTGGATGTGTGAGATGTAGTGCTGTGGAAAATGGTGAGTATGAAAGAGTTTGCTGATGCCCTCAATCTTTTCTGTAAAAAAAAAGGTAGCAAAGACATCAGCTGACAGAGAGGTGTTGGGAGGGGGAGAGGGAGGAGATAGTAGTGAGTTGAAGGTACTGAATAAGGTGCAGGCATCTGAGATGCATGTTACTTTGGACTGGAAGAACAAGGATTTAGCAGCAGTTACATCCTTTGAGAAAATGGCAAGTGAGGACTGGTATGTTTATAAATCTGAAGACAGATCAGATTTACGCCATTTTCTTTCGGCGGATCGAAGAGAAGTGCGTTGCTTCCGAAGTGTCTCTGTGAGCCAGGGACTGGATGGAGAACTGTGTGTTTTCCTGGTGGAGACTCCCATCATGTACTGGTCCACTTCTAAACCTTGAGAATCCTGCAACACTATACTTATTACAGAAAGTCAAACTGGCTACACAAGTAAATATAAAATATAATACTTTATTGCATATTTACAAATGCTTGCTACAAATAATTGGAATTCTCGTTTATTTTTACACCATATTGAAAGGCTTGGGGGGGGGGATCTGACATGATGCATTGCCTAAATGAAGTGCATGCTGATATTTTGACCATGACAAAACAATACAGGACCATAACTGGCAAGGCATCTAAAAAGCAAACAAACACAAAAATGGTGTCTTTGGTTAAGTATTACAAGTACTTACATCTAATTCTTTAATGAGGCCATCCACATTCTCTCCAAAGTATTCCACCAAATACTAAATTACCCCATCTCTTATATTTTGTATAGAGCAATGCAAGTCCTTAAAACAAAAACAGATCATATAATTCATCCATCCATCCATTTATCCTCTACTAGGGTCGCGGGGGGTTCCCATGTCCAGGGGAGAACATCTCCCCTGGACATTCTCATAGAGGGCACCAATCTATTGCTGGGCACACACTCACTCACACAGACAGACTCACTCTGTATGCGGTAATTTGGAGAATTCAACTGACCTTGATCCATGTTTTCTAACTGTGGGAGGACACCGGAGAACCCGAAGGAAACCTACGTGGGGAAAACATGGAAACTCCACCCAGATTGGGATTCGAACCGGGTATCCTTAGCGCTGAGAGGCGAACGTGCTAACCACTAAGCCACCGTACCGCCCTCTCATATAATTCAGTCTACAAAAATTAATAAATGCACATGCAGACATTCATTTATTGTCAGCAGCGTACAAAAGGACTTTGCACTCACAGATCAATGCCGAAACAGTTTATTAGAACCAAAAGTATGTTCTTCAGAGAGAGGAAAAAAAGATAAGAAACAAAACATAAAATACCGTGTGGAGTAATCTGCAAAAAGAACAATTGCCAAAAACCAAAAACCAAAAAAAAAAAAAAAGAACTGGACAAACTGCGTAGCCTGCGATGAAGACGATTGCCGACACAGAAGGTCTTCTGGAGAAGCAAAAACAAGCTGCGGTCTAAACCTAAAGAGAGAACACATGCTACAAGTGAGCGTAATATGACGTGAAAAAGAAAACTGGAAACAACGCTTATAAGCAAGAAAACAAGAAATAATCAATCACGGAACAAGGAACAGGTGATTCAAATTCAGGTGATGGACAGCGGTTAGAGGTACCAGGTGATATTTCCTCACCAGAGTGCAAAACAGAGAGAGCAGGAGAGACACTTATAGCTTCTTGAGGTCATATTTATGCGTAAAACTCAAAGGGATCACAAACTTTGTTAGATTTGGTTAAATGAGTACTTTAGATATCCCATTGCTGAGCACGTCAGATTTTTATTTTACTCCCACCAATATGGTGGGTTCACTACCCACCAAATTGCGTCAACACTAAATATTAATTCCACAGAAACAGAAGCAATGCTACATACCTAACAATTCAAAATATTAAAAACATATTTGACATCCTGAAATGTCTTCAAACACTAAACGATTTAAAATGAGCTCTAAATGACCACTTACTGAGTATGAAATAAAAACATATTTTTACAGTTAGTGCAACAAAAACATCTCATAAATACAATACCTTCAGTGGTTCCATTTGAGTTTTTATTCTTACTCCAAGTGCTCCACCTTTAGCCTGAAACAGTGTTAGTAATTTAGAAGTATAAAGATCAAACATGGGCATAAACTTAAGCGCCAGTGCACAGTGATTATTTGTATCTGTGATACAATATGAAAAAAATGTATATTCTCTAAAAATTGCAATAAATAACAATTAGGGTCTATTGATTCAAGATTCAAGAAATGTTTATTATCATTTATATCACATGTGGTACATGGGACAAAAACGAAATTATGGCTCACAGACCCCTTTTACCCTGTTCTTTGGAACTTAAATTTAAATTTCAAAGATATATATATATATAATATAATTTTATATATATAATATAAAATATACTACTACTACTACTAGAAATATAAATATAGAATATAAATTTAGCAGCATATAAGATGTGAGATGTAGCTGAAACTACTGTATGTATATGAGTATAAATGGTACATGTAAGATGAGGTAGATGATGAGGTATTTGGTGTTGAATGATAACGTGTTGTGTGAATGACTGTTGTTAGTGGGTGGGTGTGCTGGGTGAGTGGGGTACTTCATGATGCAGGAGGCCCTTTTCTTGCATCTGGAGGTGTAGATGTCTGTGGTGGTGGGGAGACTGACTCCAATAGTGTGTGCAACCTTCACCACCTTCTGCAGAGCTTTCCTGTCTGCAGCAGAGCAGCTTCCATGCCACACGTTGATACTGGAGCACAAGACGCTCTCGACCACACATCTGTAAAAGGAGGTGAGGACTGAGCTCCTGAGTCCGGCTCTCCTCAGCCGTCTGAGAAAGTAGAGCCACTGATGTGCCTTCCTGACCAAGCTGGAAGTGTTGGTGCTCCAGATGAGGTTGTTACTCAGGTGCACACCCAAGTACCTGTAGCTGGAGACCACTTCCACCACAGATCCCCCGACGAGTAGGGGGTGTGGGCGTGTTTGCTCCTTCTGAAGTCCACAATCATCTCCTTTGTTTTTTAACGTTGATGCAGAGGTTGTTCTTTCTGCACCAACCCTCCAGGTGTTCCACCTCCTGTCTGTAAATGGACTCATCACTGTCTGTGATGTATCCAACCACTGCTGTGTCGTCTGCAAACTTCACAATATGACAGCTCGGATGGATAGGTGAGCAGTCATATGTTAACATTGTAAACAGGAGGGGGCTCAACCCACAGCCCTGAGGGGAACCGATGCTGAGGTTTTTCATCGTGGAGGTGGTGTTGTGGATCTTCACAGACTGCGGCCTGGTCAGGAAGTCCAGGACCCAGTTGCAGGGGGAGGAGCTCAGTCCAATTAGCGACAGTTTATAGGTCAGGGTCAATGTGATAATACCTAAGCCAATGTGCCTAAGCCTAAGCCATTCTTATCTATCTATCTGTCTGTCTGTCTGTCTGTATCACTAATAAATAAATGGAAACGTTTAACATCAGCCTATCTAAACTTCACAAAAGAGCACTTATTTTCTCTCAGATTTTTTGTGGTCTTTTTGAGGAAGTCTTTTCAAACTGTTGCTTTTAATTCACCTGCATGGTGAGGCCTGCTTTCACTGAGAAATGTCACCCAACTATCATCATTTTAGTGGTACCATGCTAATTAGGAGCTAGCCAAACTTCTCAGAATTTTACCACATTCACTCTTTAAAGACTAGATCTCTATTTTGTCTACTTCATTTTCATTTGCATGCTTTAAGAGCACATTAAAACAAACAACTTTCAATGGAAGCTACACACAACTGCCACATCTGCATTGTGTAAAATAGAATGTTTGGCCAATAAATGACACTGATGTTTCATCCATCCATTATTTTCCGCTTTATCCTCCACAATGGTCGCGGGGGGGGGGGGGGGGGGTTTCCCATGCCCATCCAGGGGAGAACGTTTCGGGTGCTGGGCAGATTCACCGAGGAGAGTGCACCACTGGGCACGCACTTACTCACACAGACATACACTCGATATGGGGCAATTTTTTAAGAATTCAATTGACCTTGATTCATGTTTTTGAACTGTGGGAGGAAACCAGAGAACCTGGAGGAAACCCACGTGGACACGGGGAGGACATGGAAACTCTACCCAGATTGGGATTCGAACCAGGATTCCCTAGAGCTGAGAGGCTAACGTGCTAAAAACTAAGCCACCATGCCGCCTCTTAATGTTTCATAAAACATTTATTAATTGATTTAAATGTATTACTTATATATTGTTTATATAACAGAAACCCAAAACTGAGCAATTAAAAGAAATGTAACTGCAGCAGCACATCCTGTTCTGCTTTTGGCAATGATGTGCCAAAAAGGGCTTAGCTAAGGTTGTTGTACTGTATTATTGCATTAGGGCAAATTTAAAACATATGGGCAAAGCTCTGCACTACAGAAATGGCCACAAACAGTTCTACAAACCAGCTATATTTTTTGTAACATGATTTAAGATGAAAAGCAAGCAAAACTAATCTTTACTCATTAAAATCAATCTAGTATACTTCTCATCAAACCCTAATAAAAGTACACATACTTAGTGGCTCAGAAAAACTGTACTGCAAAATAAAATACAGGCATCAAAAGAAAACCCAGAGTAAGTAGCCTAGTGAAACAAAACTGCAGTGCTCCCTGTTCTCATGTTCTCATTGTGTCGACATGGGTTTCCTCCCATCTCCTAAAACTAAAATATGACTTACATAAAACTAATTTGAATTTATGATTGTTTAAAAAGAGATTACTCACTAAGGTTTCTTACTGCACCATTTTGATTTTCTATGGTTTTAAGGTTAGTCTTTTTTTTTTACTTAGAATGCTTTTGTTTAATTAATAATGTAACTAAAGCAAGTCATTTTATTCTGAACTGTGTTAATAGGCATAATACATCTATATGTGAAATGTATGTGTTTAACTAGAAAACCTGAGGTAATTTTTTTTTATGCTGAAACTCTTATTATGTGAAGGATGGTAAATACACAACATGAGTGAATCATAAGTTTTTAATGTTCTGCTTAGCATTAGGGCTGTGAGGAGTGTTTGTGTGTGTGTGTCTGTGTGTGTGCAAGTGAATGTGCATGTTTATGTTAAGACCTCTTAGATTTAGGAATGTTGTTACCAAAAATATTTTGGCAACTTCATTCTGTATTACACACACACACACACACACACACACACACACCCACTAAACTTCAACCTTTACTACTGCTAACCCTAACTTTTAACCTTAGCCATAAGCTTGTATATGGAGGAACATTCATCACAATTAGCCACACATGAATGATGACTTTTCGTCATCATTCTCCATCTATCAATTACTTACTGTTGTCTCAGCATGTCATAAGTGCATGCTGATGTTGAAGCACCATGTGACATTCATCAAGATTCGGTGTATATTTGGAAATTAGAGTTAAGGTAGGAGGGAGAAGATAAAGAGATTGTCCTATATACAGTAGTCTGTTCTTGTACTAAATTCTGGCAGAGTCAATGGAGAGTAGATGAGTTTTTCTAAAAGCAACTTGAGCTTGCTTGGGTTGGTTGGGATGGTAAATTTCATTTATTTATTTAGTCATTATGTTTTACTTAATCCTATCAAACCCATGAATATACGCGAAGAATGTGGAAACTTTACCCAGGTTGGAATTCAATACTGGATACCCTGTGCTGAAAGGCAAACATGCTAACCACTAAGGCACAATGCCACCCTCAAGAAAAATTGGCATTGTCAAGTTTTGTCTGCATTGTCATTCTGATACCTAATGCTCTGGCCCCTGGGATCCAATTTTGCTTGGCTTTGTTTGCTGAAGCATCTAAAAAGGTAGCTAATCTCATGTGTTAAATCTGAGAAACTCCAATAATCAAAGCATTTTGAAAAGTTGGTGACAAACATTTTATCATGTGCATACAATTATTGTCCTGATGAATGATCCAGTTTTAGCCAAGCTTTAGCTGCAAAACAAGTTAAAAACACACATACACATGTCCACCACTGCATCTAAAAGTCTGTGTTTTTACCAAATGTAGTGCAGTAAATAATAAGCCGATCAACTCTACTTTGGTCTCATTTTTTTAAAGATAATTCTTCAGAAGGCGGCAAACTTGAAAAAAATATATATATATTTAAAAAATGTTAGAAAGAATAGGCCTTACTTGGTAACCCATGTTAACAAGCTATACTTGTTCAGCTTCTTTTCTTTAGTGGTGCAATTAAATTATATGTCAGATATACTGTAAGTAGCAAAATTCTGCATAAGTGATAGTAAACTTAGTAATGTACTATTTGTTTTATTATCTACTATTTCATATTTTCTAAATATTTTTAAGGCAACTCCAAAAATAAATACATTACATTATACATTACATTAAATACATTAAGAATAGTGGTTCAAAGACAATTACAAAAACAAATTGTATCACATATCACTATTTAAGAAAGCAATCAAAACATTTTTTGGGGTAAAAATTTTTTGCCTTGTAATTTTTTTTTATATTTTTAATCAACATAATTCTTTTAGAATACAACTGTACATTATTAATTAGAGTTAAATTACAAATAATGTTGGTGTGGAAATTGTTACTGGGTTTTTTAAATATATTTTTATCCATTTATAGGAGAGTATTTTTGAAAAACATTTAAATCATATTGTATATTTGCTTGTTTTTTATACTTATAATTTATATTGATATTATTTAAAGAAATACAAATTAATAAAGTTGTTATGCTAAGTAAAAAAATATGACACTTAGTGTTTTGTATGTGCATTTGTAAAACGAAAAAGCAAAAAACCTATCAATAATAAGAAAATTGTTTATTCTTACTTTACTTTACTTTACTTTACTACGACTGTTCTTATTGATGCCCAGCGATGGATTGGCGCCCTGTCCTGGGTCTATCTGCCCAGCGCCCGAGACGCTCTCCCCTGGATGGGCATGGGGAACCCCACCGCGACCCTAATAGAGGATAAAGTGGGAGATAATGAATGAATGAATGAATGTTCTTATTGAGTCTGAAGTAAATGTACTTGATAACTTTAGAAAACGATAAAATGTATTTTAGGTTTAATTAATGAATATTTGACACATGAATTTAATTACTTGTGTTGCAGTATGTTATATTCTAATTTATGCATACTTAAAATAGTGTCATTTTGTTAGTTAATTATTCATTCATTCATTCATTCATTATCTCCCGCTTTATCCTCTATTAGGGTCGCGGTGGGGTTCCCCATGCCCATCCAGGGGAGAACGTCTCGGGCGCTGGGCAGATAGACCCAGGACAGGGCGCCAATCCATCGCTGGGTACACACTCACTCACTCACACACTCAAACACACTCCATATGGGGCAATTTAGAGAACTCGATCCATCTCGATCCATGTTTTTGGACTGTGGGAGGAAACCGGAGAACCCGGAGGAAACCCACACGGACACGGGGAGAACATGGAAACTCCACCCAGATGGGGATTCGAACCGGGAATCCCTAGCGCTGAGAGGCGAACGTGCTAACCACTAAGCCACCGTGCCGCCCTAGTTAATTATATTTGTAATATTTAAAAATGGATTCTTATACTATTTACTAACCACAATTCATTTGTGTGACAGCAAGTAAACTTGTAGTGTTGCACAACATAGATTAGTGTACTCTAGAATACAATTTTCACTAGGAGTAAGTTCATTAATTTATTCATTATCTTCCACTAAATCCTCCACTAGGGTTGTGCTGGGGTTCCCCATATCCCCATACTCATCCATGGGAGAATGTTCCGGGTGCTGGGCATATACACAAAGGACAGTGCATTAATCTATCGCTGAGCACACTCACTCACACAGACACACACAAACACACTGTTTATGGGGCAATATAGAGCGTTCAATTTACCTTGATAGCATGTTTTTAGACTGTGAGAGGCAACCAGAGAACCTGGGAGAAACTCACCCGGGCACGGGGAGAACATGGAAACTCCACCCAGATTAGGATTCTAACCAGGATCCCCAGCGCTGAGAGGCAAACATGCTAACCACTAAGCCACTGTGCTGCCCCTAGGGGTAAAATATTTTTAAAAATTAAATTATTAAACAAATTTATTTTAGTCAAGCATTTATTTTGAATGTTTTATTTATATCTTCATTACACCTTTTTTTTTTTTTTTACCAAAACTGTTAATGTAAGACTATCTTAAAAAATGTCTTTATAAAGAATACCTTCTTTTTTTCTCTCATTTTTATCATTTACTTACTTACAAAACTTACTCCTTTTCCTTACATTTTATTTTTATCCATTTTTAAAATCGTTACCCAGAATGAATAACAATAATTATCTGGCAATGATTGAGTCTTCTGAGCTAACTTGATTTCTTTTTTCTTAATTTTAATGTTTTGATGTTTTTCTTTGTATTTTTTTCTAATAGTTTTACTTTTAGAATTTTCTGATTGTGTTCGTACTAGCTTCAAATTCCTAAACAGAGAACATCTGTTTTAATAGACCAGCAATTGTCACTGCTTGATTTGCTCTGCTTCCTTTCTGCTCACATAAACGCCGCTCACACATGGCTCTGGTCATGACTGGACGTTTGCTTTTAAAAGTTTATCAGTGCCTAAAGCTTTTTTCCATTTTGTATATCCATGCTTGGTAAATGCTAAATCTCTTATTTTTGAGAGATATACAACGTAGAAACAAAAGCATGTATTTTCTTAAATACTCAAGCCATGGCCTGGACAGATGCCACTCTGGATTAAAAGCCCATGCTGTGGGTCCTATATGTGCCTCGGAAATGTTTTTAAAACTAGATGTGTACATAGAAGAGACAGAAGTTGGACCATTGGCAGTAGATTTTATTCAATTTCCAAATGATTAATTATAAGCTTTTTTTTTTTTCATCAGCGCAATGTTTATTACATTTAAAAAAGTTCTTTTTTTTTTTTAATATGGAAAATATTGGTTATGGTTACAAGCCATGCAAAAGATAAAAACACAAAGATAAAGACAAAAATTTAACAAAATTTATAAAACTA
Source organism: Corydoras sp. C115 (assembly GCA_019802505.1). Lineage (NCBI taxonomy): Eukaryota > Metazoa > Chordata > Actinopteri > Siluriformes > Callichthyidae > Corydoras > Corydoras sp. C115. Next base: position 478,236 of record JAFMOC010000126.1, on the reverse strand, counting down.
TACCGAGCACTAAATTAAAAAAAAGTTCAGCTTGAAGTTTTACATTGATTTAAGTTAAACTCATAAATGCACTAAAACTAAATAAATAACTCATAGTTAGAAACTGAATATGTCAGAACTTGTAATACAATATGGTACGTTTATATAACACAATAAGCCAAATTGTGATTGTGATTTGTGATTTATTTAAAAAAGAATGGCAGAAGTTAATAGTCTTTGTTTGCTTTGTGACTGCCGAGAGAAAATTGGTCATCTTGATGTTTTGCAACAACACAAATACAGTAGTTATGCTTTTGAAAAAATATATGCCAACAGAGTATATAATGAACAAAAATATGAACAAAACACAACACATTTTTTAAGCAAAGAAGAAGTGCTCACTAACACATATTTAGACAAATGTATGAATAATAGTTGAGATATATACGAAAAAGTCTTAGATCTTTGAGTTCAGCTCATAAAAATGGGAGCAAAAACAAAAGGGTTGTGTTTTTAATTGTTTGAAACTGGGATGATAGAGGATTATAGTGTAATTTTAACAGTATGAAAATGGAACAAAGTAAATACATGTAATCATTTTACAGCTAAAACCCAAATAGCATCTTGTAGTGGCATAGCCAGCGCAAATACAAAATATATAGGACAGCCACTTCAGCCAAGGTGAACTGGAGAAAATACAGGTTTGTTGCTCAGTTCAGGCAGGTGTGTTGAATATTATAGCTAGCAGATTTTTGGAGCAGTACATTATAGCCTAAAGAGTGGGTTTTATTAGCCGTGAGTCAGTAAAGTTATTTGCAGGTAATTTGACTGGCACCAGTCTTTTACCTCATCTCACTGAAGGTAAAGTGCCAACATCAGACTGAAGATTTCAAATTGGAGCTGTGTCTGCAAAGAACCAAAACACCATTTTTGTCACACCCTTTTTGTTTATGTCTTTCCCTGGAATCAGCACTCATATTTTACAGTTTGGTATGATGTTGATGTCTTAATTTGCTCCAGCAGAGATTCTTAAACTAGGTAATGTAAAAATGTGACTGTGGCAGTGTTGGTGAGATACTAGTTAGTTACTGGGACGCACAGACAAAGAAACAAGTGAGGTAATTAATTCACCTGCCATGTATTCTGTAAACTGTTTTTCTGTGTCTGTGTAGTACATTAAATGATAGAGAAGAGGTCTTGACAGAAGAGCTCTGGGCAGAAGAAGAAAAAAATGAATCGGATGCCCTGTGTGTGTGTGCTATATGTGTGTGCATATATGTGGATATATGTGTCAAAAGACAAAGAGTTTTGTAATGACGATTGCAACGTGGTCAGTGTAAAGTGCAACATTAAAAGCCAGTTTCAGTGTAGAGCCCATACATGTCTGTTTAAAGCATTTTACTTTAGAGTTTGTTATATATCAATTTCCCAATATGCTTAATTACTGCTGAAACAGTACAAGAAATATATCTGGCCCTGAAATCCTCTTCTGAACCCTTTTCAGTCATGCATAAGCAACAAATGCAAGCCCTATTTAAGATGTGTAGATCTTGCCATAGTGCAGATGTAGGTAGAAGATTTTCAGATTCTGCAATATCGTGTCCAAAAAGCATTTCAATCATTTCAGTCTCAACCTTTGTTGCTGTCACAGTTGTGCCACCCTGTTTAAAATTGGTACACAGGATAACAAATAATGTTATGGGTCCATTTGAGTAAATAACCAAACCAAAAGGCTGGCTGAAAACAGTCAATATAATTACTACTGGATTTCACTTTGTGTTATGTCGGGGCGCGATGCCCGAATAATGGCGGTGCAGCGCGGTGTGGTGATGAATCACAGAGCCAGGCGACCAGGTAAGCAAACACAAAGCTCTTTAATGGCTAAATGCGGGAGCGCTGCTAGAAGGAGCCGAGAGCAAGGGACAGCAAAACCGCGCGTGCAGCGGGAACGCCGCTGAGGACACGATAACGTGTGACACACCCCGAAATATGCAGAGAACATGCAAACAGCGGAAAAGCCACTGAATGCCGAGAGATACACAGAAATAATAATAATCACCAAAACACCCGACGTGACGCTTGAGCAGGAGCTCAAACGAACTCAATGCTGACCTACTGGCTGCACGGCCAGAATCCCTCAAATGCAGTCAGTAGGTCGCACGTGATCAAGTAGGACCCAATCCCTGCCCAAGGGGGTGGGTCCTACCTACGGAATCCTGGAACGGCCGAAAACCGATACACGGGAGGCAAGGAGGAGGCCCGAAGGGTATGAAAACCCTGTGACCCCATGTGGGAGATAATGGGAAGTAGACCCTTGTGGTGTCGGCGGTGGTGCCTAGCTGTGCTGTGGGCACGAGGGTGACGGGACCCCTTAAGTCTGCGGGGGCGCCGTGACCCTTGGTGCGTGCGCGGAGGACCTGGCCCCTGGTGAGCACGAGGGAGGTCTACACATCTGAGGGTACGGGAACGCCGTGACCCCTTGTGAGTCCGAGAAGGACGTGACCCCTTAATCCGGCGGAGGTGGCGCGACCTTTTGTGCAGGTGGCGACGTCGTGGCCTCTTGGGCACGGAACGGCGACGCGGCCCTAGGAGTGTGCGAGGGGGGCGAGACCCCCTGGAAACCCGAGAAACCAGTCCTGGAACGGAGACCGGAGCACACGCGATAGCCGGGGGGAACCGAGAGGACATAAGATAGACCAGAGTGGAAACACGATTGACCCGAGCGAAAACACGCTTAACACGAGTGAACACACAAGTGACCCGAGTGAACGCCGAAGTGACCCGAGTGGACGCAAAACCGGCCCGAGTGAACGCACAAGTGACCCGAGTGAACGCCGAAGTGACCCGAGTGTCCGGAGAAAAAACTCGAGTGGACGCACATGTGTCCCGAGTGACCGCAGAATCGTCCCGAGTGGACGCACTGGTGACCCAAGTGGACGCCAAACTGACCCGGGTGGACGCACTTGTGACCCGAGTGAACACACTGACGAACCCGCGTTGGTCCATGATTAGGGCAGCCGGCCCAGGGTCCCATGCGAATTTGTCCGCCTCTAAAGTTCTTGGTCCGGTGGTCTCTTTGTTCCGAGCGGGTTGTAAAATGTCCTGGACGGAGGACGGGTCGTCCATATTAAGGGACCCATAGTCCAGCGCGGCGGTCTTAACGTCCGAAGCAGGGATCCATCTATCCTGTGCGGGGCCCACAGGACTCCACTGCCTCCTCACCAGACCACTGGACTGCCCGCTGGGGACTGCGCTGAGCGTCATGCCACGACCTCCAGTCTCCTTCCCTTCCGCCACCTGGACACACAAAGAGAGAGCCAGTACTTTGTCAACACTATGGATTATAAGGTCCTGGTTGACCGAGACGGAATCTGAACCCCGACCGCATACTAAATTGACCCCGGACGTCATGCCCTGCGGAGAACCCCGTGGAGTACTATGCGGGGCATCGCAAGGTGAAAAGCCGGGCGCTTGAGGGGCTCCACTAGGAGCCACGCTAGAACAAAGTGCGTGGAGGCGGAAGCGGAGCGTCACCTTGAGCCTCGCGAGGCGTAGTGCAAGGGGCAGCGCGCGCGGCAACGCGGGAGGCGACGTGAGGGGAATCGCGGGGAGAGCAGCGAGAAAACACGCGTTTAGTCGAACCCCGAGTAACAACGCGTGGGGAGGCGCGTTGGGACGCGTGCTGAATGTCACCCTGTATATCCCGCGGCTCGGTGCGGGGGGAATCGCGAGCGGAATCTCGAGGAGCAACCCGGGAAGAACAGCAAGGGGCAACGAGAGGGACGGCGCCAGGAGCAACGCGGGAAATAACGCGTTGGGGCGCCTGCAGCGTATCACCCGGAGCGCAGCGAGAAGCAGTACGAGAGGCCGCGCGAGGAGAAAAGCGAGCGGAATCGCAGGAAGCGACGCGCGGAGGGCTGCGAGGGGCTACGCGAGGGGCATCGCGTGGAACACCGCGAAGAGACTCGCGTTGAGGATTACCTCGAGATGCAACACGAGGAGAGACTCGTAGAGGTGGAGTCTCCACCGGAACGTCGGGAGACGCAGCACGAGAGACCGTGCGAGGGGAACCGCGAGTGGAATCGCGGGAAGCGGCGCGCGGAGGGCTCTGAGGGGCAGAGCGAGGGGAGTCGCGGGGAACACCGCGAGGCAACACGCGCTGAGGAGAAGCCTCATCCAACGCGTCGTGAGACGCAGCCCGAGCGACCGTGCGAGGAGAACCGCGAGTGGAAACGCGGGGAGAGACGCGCGGAGGGCTCTGAGGGGCAACGCGAGGGGAATCGCGGGGAACAACGCGAGGAAACACACGCTGAGGAGAAGTCTCATCCAAAACGTCGAGAGAACCCCCACAAAGTCCAGTGTGAGGCGGAGTGGCGCAGGTGCGGCGCCAGGCGGCACAACGCAAGGCGGCGCGGCGCGAGGCGGCTCAGCGCGGGGCCGCGGCGCAAGGCGGCTCAGCGCGGGGCGCGGCGCGAGGCGGCTCAGCGCGGGGCGGGCGCGGCGCGAGGTGGCTCAGCGCGGGGCGGGGCGCGGCGCGAGGCGGCTCAACTCGGGGCGCGGGGCGGAACCCGAGCAGTGAGGGATAACTCGCTGAACGGGGCCCCCGTGGAGCAAAGCGACTCCTGAATCCAGGAATCCTGAACTTTCTCTTAAACGGCGAGAGAAAGTTCGCTATGTGGGTGAGCCCTGGGCCCGAGAATCTCGCACGGCGGGAGGCGCGCGGAGGAGCGTGGATGCTCGCGCTTCGACTTGCGCCGCGGATTCCCGTCCCTTACGCAGTGAAGCTGCCTCCTCACCGCGTCCAGGTGCTCACCCGTGGAGCCGGCATCTGACCCCGGGGCGAACCGGGCTAAGAATGCCGACTCAAAACGGCTTGCTGAGGTGAGATAGACGTTCCCGGTGGCCACTAGGCCCTCGGCCCACCTCAGCGCAGGACCCAGGAGACGGGAGAGGTAAAACAACACCCTCTCTCGGTCCGAAAGCTCTCGACTGGTGACCATGTCAAACACCCTGCAACAGCCGATAATATACGGCTTGACCGAAGCCGAGAGAGGGAGGATAATCTCCCCATACTCCGGGACCCGATCAATGCCCCTCCTCGTTCCAACCTCCGAGGAGCGAGTACTGCGGTTCGAACTAAACAGCGTGGCCGGCCCCAGGCTAAGGAAGCCAATCGCCACAGACGGGGCAACTACTGGCATGGCTAGTGCCGAGTTAATCAGCCTTACTGCTGCAGCCGGGGACTCGGCTAAAGGCAGGGCTACAGCCGAAATAAGAGAGCAGGTGCTGCAGCTGGAGGAAGAGGCTAATGGCGGGGCTAACGCCGATTTAAATAACCAAATGCGGAAGCGGAAAAGGCGGCTACCGGCGTGGCTAACGCCAAACTAAATAGCCCGATGCAGCAAAGAACGTGGCTAGTGGCGTGGCTAACGGCGATGTAAATAGCCGAATGCTGCAGTTGAAAATGCGGCTAAATGGCGTGGCTAACGCCGAGTTACATAGCCGAAATGCTGCCGCAGAAAACGCACTACCGAAGCGGGCCAGCGCCGGAGCTAAGACCGCGAACAGCCGGAAGCTGTGGCTAATCGCGGTTAGCGCCGAAGCTAACGCAGCTGCCGATAGTGGAAAAACAAACCCGGGACGAAAGCCGGGAAACGCGGCTAAAACGCGGTTAGCACAGGCGCTAACGCGGCTCGCGCTAATAAACAAAACAAACCCGGAACGAAAGCGGGGGGGACGCAATCGCGCAGAAATATAGTAAACGTGTTCGCTTACCCGGAGGAGGAATCCTGGACTCTGCTGCAGTTGGGGGAGGTCAGCATTCTGTTATGTCGGGGCGCGATGCCCGAATAATGGCGGTGTAGCGCGGTGCGGTGATGAATCACAGAGCCAGGCGACCAGGTAAGCAAACACAAAGCTCTTTAATGGCTAAACGCAGGAGCGCCGCTAGAAGGAGCTGAGAGCGAGGGACAGCAAAACCGCTGAACGCCGCTGAGGACACGATAACGTGTGACACACCCCGAAATATGCAGAGAACATGCAAACAGCGGAAAAGCCGCTGAATGCCGAGAGATACACAGAAATAATAATAATCACCAAAACACCCGACGTGACGCTTGAGCAGGAGCTGGCTGGCTGGCTGCACGGCCGGAATCCCTCAAATGCAGTCAGTAGGTCGCACGTGATCAGGTAGGACCCAATCCCTGCCCAAGGGGGTGGGTCCTACCTACGGAATCCTGGAACGGCCGAAAACCGATACACGGGAGGCAGGGAGGAGGGGCCCAACCCTCCTAACCTGACACTTTGACTAGATAAAATGCATTTCTCCTGGACAAGAATCAGCTTACAACTTTACAACTGGTAGCCAACCGCATGTTAAAGTATCTTAACATCTGGTACACATTGGATGAACAAAATGGGTTGGATGCCACTTCCTGGCATTGCTGAGTAAGGACAGAACAAAGGCTTTGATTTTTTTCTCCTTCCTTTTCACCCTCTCTATTTTGCTTATTTTTCTCTTTCTTACTTATCTTCTATCCAAGACAGCCTTTTCTACCATGTAGCATTGCTAGAATGACATGTTACCCAATGTGCAGCTGTTAGGCATTATTTGATTTCTTTCCAGTATATTGCTCAATGACATTGAGACTGCACCATTGGTGAGTCTAACTTAACTGTCAGCTCAAGGAGCATTCCTAATTCCAATTAACTTAATGAGTAGTTCTGAATCTGTCAGCTCATAGAGCATGCTTAATTCTCTCAACTCCGTAAGGGAGTCTGACTTTGGCAGCTTGTATTATTTAAAATCAAATGAAATAAAATCAACTTCTTGTGTATGTTTGGATCTGACATGATCATCCTGGAACACCTAGTTGTTTGTATTAATACAATAAATTTTCCCAATATATCCGTTTTTCTCATGACACATGTTTCTCCCTAGTTCTCATATGCAGTCAGGTTCTATTTATTTTTTCTTTTAAGGTAGTCATTTACATATACATTAATTACATTTAGTCAATTAGCAGACACAGTTATTCAAAGTGACTTACAAATGAGAACATCACAAGTTAGTAGCTATGAAGAAAACCAGCTGACTGATCTATCAACTATCTGATCCTGCACCCAACCCCACCTTTTTCTACAACAGATATTTGTTAAAAAGATGCGTCTTCAGTAGTTTTTAAAAAATGGCTAGTGACTGCATTACAGACAGAGTAAGAGAAACCATGCACCTGAATGTCTGTGCTCAGTGATGTCATGTATAGTAAAAAGAGGAGAGGATCAAGTACAGAGCACTGAGGAACACCAGTTAGTATTTGGTGAGAGTTAGAGATCTCCCCATTCCATGACACTTTGATGGTCCTTCCTGTGAGATAGGATCAAAACCATTCAAGTGTCGTATAAGAAAAGCCTAATTAAAATACAGTGGACAGTAGAATCTGATGATTTATTGTATCAAAAACTGCAGAAAGGTTTAGCTGAATGAGGACAGAGGATTGAGATTTAGCTTTGGCAGATTTAAGTGAGTCAATCACAGACAGCAATGTTGTCTCAGTGGAGTGACCACACCTAAAACCAGACTGATTATGATCAAAGAGTTTGTTCTGATTAATAAACCTTGAGACCTGTGTAGATACCACCCATTCAAGTGTTTTATACAGGAAAAGTAAAAGTGATACAGGTCTGTAGCTCTGTGTTGGCTTTTTGAGCAGAGGTTTGACTATGGTCTGTTTGAAAGTATCAGGAAAAGTACCAGACATGAGGGAGGAGTTGATGATGTGTGTAAGTGCTGGTGTGATAGAGGAGGCAATGGATAGAAGAAGGTGACAAGGTATTAAGGTATTAAATAAAGACCGGGCATCTAAGATGCATGTCACCTTGGACTGGAAGAACAAGGACTTAGCAGCAGGTACATTCTTCGAGAACATGACAAGTGAGAACTGGTATGTTTCTGAATCTGAAGACTGACCAGTCTTACACCATTTTCTTTCAGCGGATTGAAGATTAGTGCATTGTTTCCGAAGCACTTCTGTGAGCCAGGGACTGGATGGAGAGCTGTGTGTTTTCCTGGTAGATATTGGACTGACCTGGTCAAGACAGGAAGCCAAGGTGGAGCCGAATGTGCTTGATTCAGTGTTAGTGTCAAGGGTTGAGAAATTACTGATGCAAGGAAGGGATTTAGTAACAAAGTCAGCATAAAGTGTATTAGAGAAAGAGCTAAGATCACGACATACCTGAGTGGTGTTACTGATGATCAAGGGAGGTGGAGGAAGGGAAACAGACCTGCATGAACTGCATGTAGTCATCATTAAAAAAAATGTTTAAATGTTATATTGCTATGTTTTCCTCCTATATAACTTGGTTGAAATGTTTTATTTGGGTTTTGACAAGTTGTTTGCTAAGTTGTTTATCAAAATTGCATTAGTAACAAGTTGCAGTTTATAATGATTATGGTTTTCTTGCATAAATTTAAAGTAAACCAATGCATGGTAGCTCAGTGGTTAGGGTGTTGAGCTATCAATCTGAAGGTTATGAGTTCAAATCTCAGGTCCACTTAAGATACCAATGTGGGTCCTTGAGCCCTTAACCTTAATTACTCCAGACATGATGTGGCCCGGCGGCACGGTGGATTAGTGGTTAGCACTTTCGCCTCTCAGCACTAGGGATTCCCGGTTCGAATCCCCATCTGGGTGGAGTTTCTCCCCGTGTCTGCGTGGGTTTCCTCCGGGTTCTCTGGTTTCCTCCCACAGTCCAAAAACATGGATCAAGTCAATTGAATTCTCCAAATTGCCCCATATAGAGTGTGAGCGCCCGAGAGGATCTCCCCTGGATGGGCATGGGGAATCCCACTGCGACCCTAATAATAAACAATACATATTATTTTATAAAATCTTTTTGATTATACTTCTAATTCTGGACTAAAGCTAATATATATATATATATATATATATATATATATATATATATATATATATATATATATATATATATATATTTTTTTTTTTTTTTTTTTTTTTAAACAAAACAGCATAGTGTAATTCATGGCTTTAACTGGCTTAATTACAAAGAAAGGCAAAACTTGAACCAAGAGTGAAGTTCTCTCTGTACAAAACACTAGCTTGTAAAATATTTATGGTAAAGCCATAGACATACAAGTTTAAAACCTCTCAAGTAGAGTAAGATTTACCCTGGGTTGCTCTGAAGACAAGTTCAAGTAATTTATTCATATAGCACTTTTTACAACAGTACATTGTCACAAAGCAGCTTTACAGAATGAAAAGCCTTTAAACCCCCAAAGCGCAAGCCGAAGCAACAGTGGCAAGAAAAAACTCCATGTTATAAGACTCGGTGGGGGTTTCATCCTCCTTGAGCGGCCAGGCAGCAACAAAAGTGTAGGACAGCCATGTACAGACACAGCTCTACCAGTTCTGGCATTTTCCTTTAAGTGGGAGTTCAGTAACATTTACCAGACCACTACTCTCCCTTACCACCCTTTTTGGGCTCAGTCTACAAATCGTGTTGGCTTGAGTTGAGAGGAAAATCTAGACACCATATTTTACGGCACTAATCTTACACTGCTCTCAGCCCTTTGCACAAGCACCAGGTGACCTAGTCCTTTGCGGACTTTAAGCTAAACTAAGCTTGTCAAGCTACCCAACAACAGAATTAGTAGAAAGATCTAGTTGTGGGTGTTGTGGTAAATACAGAGGGTGCTACAGAGGGTAAAGGCTTTGAACGATGTTGTGTGCCTATTATCTTTACTATTAGCTATCGTGAACACAGTGAACAGGTTGTGAACAGGTTGGCTTCTCCAGCAAGCACAGCTGGTAACATGCGCATACCCCCAACAAAACCTGATATTCTCAATCTGATTAGTATTTTGGTGAAAAGCCACCTGTCTCTCAAACAGGTCCCTGGTCCCAAACCTATTTTATTTGTTCAGCATCTAACCCTGCCACTTACTCTTTCAGAGTGATCTGCAAAACTGGCATTAATTTCCAACAATCCACTTTGCTGTGGTTCCCATCAAAAAAGTCATGTTACAGTAGAGTTTACTTGAAGAATTTCAGACAGTCATACACACAGGCACATGCAGATGTCGGCAATGCTTCGCACAACTATCTGCAGCCATCTCGTGTTTCTGTCTCTGTATTTTACTTAATATTCTGCACAGACACACTGACACCAAGGGTTGGGGGGTGAGAAACACAAGTGGTATAACATGCCCAGACACAATGAGAACTGGAAACAGGATTTGCCAGACCCAAATAAAGTTCATCATTTTAAGCGGGCTGGTGGAACCGCAGACACACAGAACACACTCCCACGCTGCTCATTTTTCAGTGGCATCTGGAACTGGCATCATGTTGTATGCTTTTTCAAACTAAATAACATAACTATTTGTTTGATTTTTATTACAATGCATATTATTTATGTTTATTAATCATTTAAAACTTTATTAATTTATTCAAGTTTGTTGTAGTTTCAACTAATACTTTACTTTTACATTAAAAACATAATATTGTATTGTGAATTCATTACTGTATGCCTTCAACTGTAACAGATGACTGACGATGACAGTGTTAACTTGTTTTACACACTGGCATTTTATAACTGCTGCTTCCTCCTCCTCTAGTTGTCACTATACTGTTCTTGAATTTCAAAATTGTAACTCATTTATCACTGAAACATTACTTATAAAACCTGTTTGTATAAAAATATTAATATGCTACATATGTTAAAATCATGATTCCATACAAACACACACACACATACACACATATATATATAGCCTTAAGTGGATTATAAATAATTATTTTAATTAATTAATTAATTTTTATTAAATGATTGTTATATTTTAATTAGGATCCAATTTCATTCACTCATTCTCACTTAATCCTCCATTAGAGTCATGCGGGGGTTCAACATGCTCACACAGGAAAGAAAGTTACGAGCGTTGAGCAGATATACCTAGGACAGGGTGCCAATCTGTCATCGGCACACACTCACTCACACACAGAGACAATAAAAGGTTCATTTAGAGTATCCAATTTATCTTGTTTTTGGACTGTGGGAGAAACCAAAGAACCCGGAGGAAATACATGGAAACTCCAACCAGATTGGGATTTGAACCCAGATCCCCAGCACTGTGAGGCTAATGTACTAACCACTAAGCAACCATGCTGTTCAGATCAAATATTTTTTTTTGATATATAAATCATTTTCTTCCTCATTTTCCTTTTGATCACATAATAATAAATTTCTTTATGTTGTTCTTGTCTCGAAGAAAACCACATCAAAACTGGTTTGGTATGATTTAAATTCTGAAAGTTTTTGTGGAGCCTTTGCTACTATCTAAAGCACCTATCATATATTCAACACCCAATGCTTTTATAAATTCCAGGTATATTTTTTATGTACAAGCAAAAATGCAGGTAGTCCTGACTTTATTAAACCCTGCCCTATTTCTGCAAGACTTCCTTTAAGCAATCTTCCTTTAGAAAATCTGCAATTTCTCCCCAAGGATTAATAAACCATTCTGATTCTGATTGAACCTCCAAAGGAGCCCAGACATCCACAGTCTTTATACTGACTTACCATACTCAGCGGCTTAAAATGTGTTCTTACTGGAGAGACTGGTTCTTAGAATCGCTGTAGGTTATCAGTATATTTTTTTTGATGAATTTTGAACTGAAAATATACACCATGACAATGAATCTCATTTATTTCTAATGTGTGGTATGCAGTATGACTGTCAGACAAATTATTTTTCTGTTTACAAACTAATATGCAATTTGTATATATTGACCTAGAGCTGGGTAAATTCCAAGATTTTCTGGTCTTGTTTCTGCCTGTGGAGTAAGATTGCACAAAACTGTCCATGCCACAGCCCCATTTGTCCATTCAGGTGCATGATCATAACAATGATCATATCAGCCCACCTATTAAATATTTTTATTTAATATTGGTGATACGGTGGTTCAAATCCCAAACTCGATGGAGTTTCCATGTTCTCCCCGTGGCTCCCCGTGTCTTTTCTCCTGGTTCCCCGGTTTCCTCCCACAGTCGAAAAACATAGATTCAAAGTAAATTGAATGATCTAAATCCCCCCCCCCCCTTAGTGTTTAGCATGTCCGTCTCTCAGCACTGGGGTTTCCCGGTTCAAAGCCCAATCTGGGTGAAGTTTCCATGTTCTTCCTGTGTCCGCGTGGGTTTCCTCCGGGTTCTCCAGTTTCCTCCCACAGTCCAAAAAAATGGATGAGGGTCAATTGAATTCTCCAAATTACCCCATATAGAGTGTGTTTGTGTCTGTGTGAGTGAGTGTGTGCCCAGCGATAGATTGGCGCCCTGTCCTGAGTGTATCAGCGCCTGAAACTTTGTCCCCTGGATGCCCCCCCCCCCCCCCTCGCAGCCCTAGTAGAGAATTAATCGGAAGAAAATGGATGGATAAATTGCCCCCCCAAAAAATGTGTTTGTGTGTGTGTCTGTTTGAATGAGTGTGCCCAATGATTAATTGGGACCCTGTCCTTGGTGTGTCTGCCCAGTGTCATACCTATTGAAGCCTACTGCACTGCATTTTCTGTTCTTCCCTGTCCCTGTCAAAAGCATGAAATACAATCCATTTTTATTTAATGCTCCTGTTTAAATGTTTTAATTATTATAGTAACTATTGATTTATTTACAATATTATGTACATTTAGTCCTTGAACTAAACAGAATAACCTATATTCTATATATTCTATTCTATATATTCTATTAAAAGGTAACCACTATCAAAACATTCTTATAACAATGTGTCTTTTAATGTTTTCCAAAGACTAGTTTGATTTTAGTGAGAGCACTAAGCAGAGATGGATTGTAGCATTTGGAAAGCAGTCCATTTCTCATTGGTAGAGTGCTTTTGTGCTTATTAGTGAGTGTCTTTGAGTCAATTAGATAGACAAAATGCGAAATTACACTTTCACACATGACTGGGTGCGTCATGGTGAGTTCACTTGCTCGCCAATAAGAACAGAGCTGTGAAAACAATGCTTTGATGTGAACAAAACAGGAGGAAAGCATGCCAGTTCTCACACAGAGAGAGAGATGGAAGGGAAATGGAGTGCGAGATGGCGGGAGGGACAGTCAGCAGGAGGTTGTAATGCTGGAAAAGCAAATTAATTAGCTCATATATCCAGGGGAGAGATATCCATCTCAGCAGGTGAATATAAACCCATAATTTTAAAGACTACAATGTGCTGGAATAATGAATCAATGTGATAATTATCGGGAAAATTGAACTTTAATGGTATTATAATATTTCCAATTTTCAACACTCACCAGTGGCAATATAGCACACACTATGTAAATATTGTTTTTAGTGAACTTAGTATTGTTTGGGTACTGTTTTTACCAACTATATGCTATATGATTTATATGCTATATATCAGTTTTATGGCAAAAGTGAAAATATGACTTTTACTTTTCCAGAATTAAGGTGACAGATATTCCAATGATATTAGATCTTTTTAAAACCAGACCAGTTTTAAGTTAAAATGTCAAAAAGTAGTATATTTTAAATTTGTAACAGAATTTGAATAAATATACTGTCGTGAAGCATTGAACATAATTTTGCCTAACTGGTGATGCCCATTTAAACATATTTAAAATGATCAAAGTATAGTATACTAATAATCATGATCATCATTATTAGCAGTATAATTAGTATTTTTTGTTTACTAAAGATAACTAAAGGATGTATCATTTGGTATTAATTTACGTGATGAAATTTAATTCAGAACTAAAACATAAAAACATAAAAACTAAATAAAAGTATTTTCCATTAATGTGTTAGTGTGATGGGACAACAATGTGTCAGACTGTTCAGAGTTCAAACATTATAAAAATAAGCATTTCTTTCTGAGAAACTTAATCTAACCCAATGTGGAATGTGGAAAAATCGAAAGGTCCAGATGCAATGCTAAACAATAAAAAATATAACAAGGCCTGTATATATATATATATAAAAAAAATAAGACAGTTTTTCTGTTACTACTTTCTCAAGTAGCATTTGCCAAATACCAAAGTATGACTCAGTGTATCGTATCACACTTGTGGTTCAACCACGAAAAGATTAAGCAGGCACAGGTGCAGCTGGACGTAGCACCAGTGATTGATCCACTGCCAAGAATATTTAAGCTCATTGCATAAGTACCTGAAGCTGCCTTCATTGCATTGGGTAGTGCAGTTGCAGATCATGCATGTTATATGCCCCCATGACTTAATGGGTATTTTTGATAATGTTCCTGGCAGGCAGTTAAAGAAAATCTCCAGGTAAAGAAACTATGCACCATAAAGGTGCAACCATTATTAAATGCTTTTCTTCCATTTTCTTTGATTTCTTTTGCAACTGCAAAGTACAAGAGCAGTATCCTGCTCTGTATCCTGAGGTACAGTTTTAATTGTAAAGGTAATGTGCCTTCAAAAAAATTGTTTGATCTTTGCATAGTAGGAGCTCAACATTTCCTGAGGAATTATTAGATTGCATTTATTATGAATAATCAAATTGTATAAATATAAAACTTTATAAATTATTATTTGTCCTTTGTAGTTTCCTGCATAATGGAGTTTGGTCTGCCAGCAGCCCATCTTGTAACACAAATGCATAAACAATTAACAGCTGTGTTCAAAGTTTGAAATATAACAGAAAGTGTAATAGTGTGACTGTTTTGATGAGCTTTAGTTAAATAACAGAGAAAATTAATCCATAAGTCAGTCAGATGAAAATTTTAAATGGAAAGTTGTAAACTGAAGTTTCCCTGAATGTTATTAAACCTGACAGCTTATAATTATAATAAAGTAGTTTATTAGCTTTAAAAAACTTACCATGCTACATATCTTAAATATGGTATATATATATATATATATATATATATATATATATATATATATATATATATATATATATATATATATATATATATATATATATGTTGTCCCTAAGACTAAACCTAGGACTTGGCAGCAACATCCTTCTGCCATTAGTGCTGGTTCACTGCACAGGTTTCTCTTTTATTTCCATTCCATTAATTGGCATTCCAGACTGATTGGTTCATGATGCTGATAAAAGAAGGAAAGTATTTTCAAGTAATTTCTGTTCTATTTTAAAGAAATAAAAAAACTACATAAATAATAATAATATTAATAAAAATCTATCATAGATATAAACTTTAAAGTAGCAGAAATAAAGGTGTAAATGATCCTTTCTATCTGGAAATTGTTTCACTTTGTGTTTTTTCAAAGTGCTGAGTTCAAACCAGGTGATTTTTAAAGTTTACAAATATACTTGCATTTCCAGCACTCATTTAACAGATGGTAAAAGTGTCTCATAAAAATACCTAGTTTATTTGTATAACTAAACAGCAACAGCATGTTTTGCATCTATATGTGATAGCACTAAAGACATATGGTACAAGAAGTTGAGATCACTTTTCTGTAATAAGACAAATTGTTTAAAACAAAAGTGTACTGTGGAGAATATTCACCTAGCTTTTAAATTTCACTCGCAACTTGATTCACATTTGTCTCTTTATAAGCAAAATATGATGTTAAATCATTTTATCTAGTTTGCTTGACAATGTTTTATAAATTCAGAAAGAATAAATATCATAAAAATCATAAAATCATTTTTGTGTCATATTTGTCGTATGTTTACATGCATCATTTGTTTACATACAAGTACTTTAGCTACTTGTTCATTAGCTGAATGTTCCACACATTTTACTAAAGCAGAATAAAAAAATAGATCACTTTACAGCACAATATAGTATTAAAATTTTTTCTACCAATTTTTTTAAAAACTATAGGAAGAAACCCAAGCAAAAAGAAGATGAAAACTCTACACAGAAAGAATCGTGCCTGTGATATATAGGACTTAAACACAAGCCCAGAATGTAACCACTAGGCTATTTTACTAATTTTAATCTCCTATCTTTATTTTTTTTTACTGTAATAATATGGTTGCTATTTTTCTTTTTCATTTAAAATTGTTTTTTTGTTGTTGTTGTTCTTGTTTCTTGTCTCCTGTGTTTTTTTGTTTTTTTTTAAATGTCCTTGAGTATCCTGAACGGCACTTATAAATAAATAATAATAATTTACCAAACCCTAGATCAGCCAGAAATAAGCAGTAAAAAGGATTGCAGTATTATTGGAAAGCACATAAGTAGAAATGCTAAAGAAGACAAAGCAAAAGTCTGATAACATATGGTACTTTCTGAGTGTAAGAGGAATGAAGTAGCCTTGGTGTGTCTCCATGTAGTGTGCCTATTTCTGTGTCATATTTAGGATTTGTTTGGGTCTGCTTTCCTTTTGTGTTCTTCCTGTCTACTTGCTGTGTTTGTCTCCTCCTGTTGGTCCATCTGTTTTTCTTACACTGGATTTAGCTCCCTTTCCTTCTGTTCTCTAGCTCTGCACCAGCTGCAGTTTCATTTATCTGTTTCATCTAAGCCAAATGCCTTATTTTTTTTTATTGATTAATTTTTGTCCTATTTAGACACCAGCTAATTCATTAAAACCCAGTCTGCAGTTACTTACTAGACTTATAACACCTTTGTATAGTAACCTGCAGCCTGATATGCCTGTTTGTCTGTAAACCTGCCTATTTCTGGTGTGCTATTCAGAATAGACATAGCTATTCATTGCCTTGGTTTGTGCTGCTTACAATTTTTATTATTATTATTATTATTATTATTATTATTATGATTATTTTTTAATGTTCTTAATTATTCACTCATTTATTTATTATCTTCTGCTCAATCCTCTACCAAGGGGAGAATGTTTTGAGTGCTGGGCAGATACACCCACTACAAGGTGCCAATTTATCATAAACACATACTCATTCATTCATTCATTATCACCCGCTTTATCCTCTATTAGGGTCGCAGTGGGGTTCCCCATGCCCATACAGGGGAGAACGTCTCGGGCGCTGGGCAGATACACCCAGGACAGGGCGCCAATCCATCGCTGGGCACACACTCACTCACTCAAACACACTCTATATGGGGCAATTTGGAGAACTCAATTAACTTGATCCATGTTTTTGGACTGTGGGAGGAAACCGGAGAACTCACGCGGACACGGGGAGAACATGGAAATTCCACCCAGATGGGGATTCGAACAGGGAATCCCTAGTGCTGAGAGGCGAACGTGCTAACCACTAAGCCACCGTGCCGCACTAAACACATACTATATGGGGCAATCTAGAGCATTTAATTTTACCTTGAATCCTTTTTTTTTGACTGTGGCAGGAAAACGGAGAACCCGAAGGAAACTCATGTGGACACGGGCAGAAAATGGAAACTCCACCCAGATTAGGATTCGAATCTGGAATCCCCAGTGCTAAGAGGCAAATGTGCTAACCACTAAGCCACCATGCCACCAGTTTAAAATAATGTGATATAAAATAGGATTATATTGTATTATATACATTTTTGATCTAGAACTAATATGCCTCTATTTTAAACATTTCTGTAACAGATGCCTGTGTCACCTGTCCCTTATTTGGTCTTTCATTATCTCACTTGGGTGATGGTTGGGTTTGTGCACGTGTTTAGTTGGGTCTGTATTTAGTCTTTGTTTCCCCTCGCTTCTGAGCACCTCTTTGGTTTGTGATTACCTACCCCTATGTTACTTTGTTCGTTTACCCCCTTTTTGTTGGTGCTGCGGCACCACGTTTTAATAAATTCAAGTTTTGGCTTTTATCCCGGTGTTTCCAGTTTTTTTTCTCCTCCGAATTTCTGCCACGGTGTGTCGCTGTGCACTTGCTCCGTGCATGTCGCACTCGTGGGAGCGTTTCCCTCTGTTTGGACCGGCTGACGCAGTGGCTCACACGTAGCCGGTGCCCGGGGAACGCTCACTATGCGCGAGCGGCGCACGCGATTGCCCCACGTAGCCGCTCTTCTCTGGGGAACAACGGACTTTGTGACAATTTCAAAAGTAGTCAATATAAATTTGGAATACCAACCGATATAACTGACAAATGGATTTTAGTTAGTAAGGGAATACATTTCTTTAGTTTGCTACTGCATTAAACACAGCCATGTGTGATTTGTTGCACTTTTTTTAGTTCATGGCTAACTTCAGTTCAAACTGAAATCATGGAAACTAGGGACAAAAGGAGTTCAGCTGTATTACAGAATCTCAGTTTTAATGAATACTGATCACTCAGTTTGGTAGTAACAGACCACTTAAAACACCTCACAACTAAAAACAATTCATATCCAGAATACAGAATCACAATTCTATTACTTAGAGGTTGATTGTGACATGCGCCTGTGGATGACACGTGTGGTCCAGGTCAGGTATGCAAAAAAAGAACAAGTGAAGGCTTTGTGTGAATGATGATTATATAGTTTTACCAAGCAAGATTTGACAAGTGGCAGGCTTGTGCTGGTTCAGTACGCTTGATTTACGCAGTGGCTGATGGCAAGAAGCCCTCGATGAAACTGCCAAAAAAACATGCCATTTAGTGTTAAAAGTGGTCTCTGGCAGTTTCAAGTAAATCCATTTGCATTTTGCAATGCACTATCAACCTTCAAATGACTAATGGAACTAGTGCCGGTAAAAATACCTTAGAAGAGGTGTGTAGTACATCTGAAGGATCTGCTGGTTAATGCACTGGTTCCTGCAACAAAGTACTACGTAATTGAGACTGAAAGAAGTGCTGAAAGAAGACAGTCCGAGATGAAACTACATACTAAAGATTCAGCATACAATAGTGAAAAGTTAACTTTCTGAGACAAAGCTGCCACCTGGAAGAGAGCTGCGGACACCAGTGGAACTCACTAACAGTTTTTAGAGTAACACTAGCAGCTGTGCGAAAAATGGTCAAACTCAACTATGTGTGGACACTACAGCATCATCCAAAGTATACCTGCCAACATGTAAGCACCAGAGCGGGGCAAGTGTACATTAAATGTGAGCATATGTACAAGCTAGGGGTGTCTTCAACTAAGGATTTTCATAGTCGAATCTGATTCGTCAGATTTTCCCTATAGTCGACTGATAGTCGAATCAGTTAAAATTTCACCACAGGATGGCGCTATAAGCGTGTTTTTAAAAAAAGATTTTTTAAAATATTTTGTTATATATTTTATATTGTTAAAGCGCACACATCATTTAAAAAAATATTAACAGAAATTAGGATGATTTTATTTGACAAAAGGCTATATATATAACGAAAACCAAGACATTTCATGTAAAAACTAATGCTTAGCAGCAGCCATGGGCACCCCCATGTGGTCAAAATGGTACATTCGACTATGAGGTTCATAGTCGACTACGGTTCTCCAAATCGAATCGTCAAATCAGCGAATATTGCAGCTCACCCCTAGTACAAGCTAACAAGGAAATGCTGGAACCAGGCATGGCGGTTGGACTGCTTAACTCATTACAGCAAAAAGAATGCCGCAAGCAGTAGAGTGATGGGAATCAGCCCTGCACTGTCCTTCAGTGGATGATTGATGTCATTTATGGGGTAAAGACCAGCTATCGCTTCATCATCAACCATCATGAATACCTTGCAATTAATCACTTGTGAATCTAAGTTCTGTCATGCGTTACACTCTCAAAGTCAAGTATTACCACAACAAAGACGTGCATGGGAGTAAGGGAACACGGAAACTAAATACAAAAAACACCCGGTCACATGCACAAAATTAACCAATCGTCCAACGGAGACAAAGAGTACATTAATGAGGGACAGGTGCCCCAGGCACCTGTGACAAAGTGTGATAATCATCCATATATTTTTAATACATTTCATTTTATAAATCTGTTCTCAAGAAGCACATTATCAAACAGATTTTTTTTTTTCATTTTAAATATTCAGCCACTAACATATATTTACCCATTTATCAGTTTTGTAATCAATACATTTATTTATTTTTAAAATACTTATGTTTGTCCACTTTCTTCCCATAGAAACCTACTGGACTGGAAAAATAATTTAAAATAACTTGGATTAGTTGGATTAGGCAGAGCAGACTGCATGGTGGGGATTTTTATGCACATAATAAAACCGTAAACAAATAAATAAATTAGATTTTATTTTTAAAAATCCACCACAACAGCTCTGAAAATGGTTATTTACACAGCAAGCTAAACAAACACTAAGCAGTGTAGCTAAATCTTCAAAGATAATTTGGCCATGTACTGAAACTAGCTCTACTTTTTCATATTCTATTCTGTTTGTTGTTCAGATTTGTGTATAATGCAAAAATAAACATGAGTGTAACTCAGCATAAAGTGGAGCAGCTCCCCAAAGAATACAAATTATATAGTAAATTAAATTGGCATGAGGTTTGAAGTTGCTCACATATTCTGAATTGATTAAATACATAAAACAGCCTTTTCTCCTTATTTAAAAGCATCATTGGGTCAGAGTTATTATAATAAATTAATCCAAATAAACTCTAAACACCTGACTAATATTATTTAGGTATATTGGACATATAATCAGAAGGTATTGTTTAATGATTATAAAATGATGCATTTTGGCTGTTTTTAGTTAATAGCAAACGTTTTTTTTTAAAAACGATTAAATGGTTTAAAACAACATTCACACACACACACACACACACACACACACACACACATTTTACCCTTTATTTAGAACTTATTTATATGTATTCAATTATTTATTTTATTTTATTTTATTTGTCATTCCAACAGCATAGGGATGGCACAATGGTGTAGTGGTTAGCACGTTCGCGTCTCAGCGCTGGGGATTCCCAGTTCAAATCCCAATCTGGATGTTTCCATGTTCTCCCAGTGTTCGCGTGGGTTTCCTGAGGGTTCTCCAGTTTCCTCCCGCAGTCCAACGTGGATCATGGTAAATTACCCCATTTAGAGTGTATTTGTGTGTGTCTGTGTGAGTAAGTGTGCTAAGCGATAGATTGGCGCCCAGTCCTGGGTGTATCTGCCCTGCACACGAAACGTTCTCCTCTGGACCCTAGTAGATGATAAAGCTGAAGATAATGAGTGGATGGATTCCAACAATATAAAGTGGTGTACAGTATACAGTTGAACAAAACAGTGTTCCTACAACTAAATATTTTTATTGAAACATTAGCTCTCGAGTCAAACCCATTTCTGAGCAAAGTCCCACAGATAGCCCCTGGATGAACCCAAGAGTAGCCCATAACTAGCTGTAAGATGATACAGACAAAACCCGAAAGAACCAAGTAGTCCTACAGTTAGTCATAATAACATGTTCCTCACTGCCAATTCCCTAGCCGAAACAAACAGCTGAACCGAATAAAATGGATTTGCTTGTAATGGAAACTAATGAAACAATTAACAGACACACTGGGAAACAATGTCCAGGAGGGGGCGAAAGGGAGGAATTGTCACAGAACCCTAAGAGAAGCAGAGCTCAATGGTGGTGTTATAATGCAGGTTTTCAGTAGCCATAACATCATATAACATGCACTGATGCATGGACCCGTGATACTTGAGATATCTCTGAAAAACTCTTGAAAGGTAGAAGTAATTGAGAATAAAAAATGACCACTAGCAGAAGCTGAACCGATGTTATCCATGTCACAGTACACTGTATAAAGGGCTTACATCATTTACCACACACTGAGTTAATAGCAGTGTTGGAGAATAAATTGAAACTAAGCAAAATGAAAAGAGAAACCAAATGCGGACAAACTTCTTCTGCTGATTGCTAAACAATACTTCAGGGTAGGCTGTGAAAAAATAATAAATATTACTAAATTACCAGATTACAAATACTCACCTAGTTTAAATGAAGAAAATTGTACTCTATTCTTGTCTTGCATCGCCCTTCGCATGGGAAAGATGTGATATGAACAATGTGGAAAATGATGTATAATTTTAGCATGTTAGCATATTTGCAATGTAGCTCATATCTATAGATGTAGATGGAGGAGGAAAAAAGAACAAACTGAAAAAGCAGATGTTTTGAATGGTTTGCTGAAGAACCTCAATCAATGTCCTAAAAATATAAGCTGTAATGCTGATGTCCACTGTTTTGTTTGTTTTTATTTTCATACATTCCAAACCAGAGTCCTGTACCTTTGTGAAACAATATAGAGAAGAGGCCAATGTACATTGTTAATTGTCATATTTTCCAAAATGCAAAATTAAACTTGGATGGGTTTTTATAAATAGTGATATCACTTTACATGCTGAAGCTCCAACATCTGAACCTGGTGTTTTTCTCCTCACTTCTAATTTATTCAATTAAGCTCAGTCACTAATGAGTATTTTTGAAGTTCTTTACTATGGGGAATTAATTAATGCCCAGAACTAAACAACTGTGTGTGTGTTTGTGTGTTTGTGGTTATTGTCTGTGCTTTATGTTCTTTTTACTGTCAGCATTTTTATTCCCTCCTCATTAGAAGTCTATTTATTTTCATGATTAAAGCGAGTGCATTCAGTTTATTTGTTTCTTGCAAATATAAACACACACACACACACACACACACACACACACACACACACATTTTCCTGATTTACCTTTATAAATCATTGGTTGTTTGGATACAAAAAATCAGTGAAATATATCATAAAGGGGACAAACACAGTGATATTTGAGAAGTGAAATGAAATTTATTTGATTTACATAAAGTGTGCAATAATTGTTTAAACAAAATTAGGCAGGTGCATAAATTTGGGCACCAAAAAAAAAACTGAGTAAGCTGATTCAATTGTATAAGCCAACACGTGAGCTCAGATCTCAAGGTGGTGGTTTACTCTTAGCTCCTAGAATAAATAAAATTGATGTAGATCTCAGGATTGGCTGTGTTGGGTTGGTAATCTGCGATCAGTGTGTGCTGGCATTTCACCTCTTCACCCACCTCATCATTAATGGGGGGGGGTGTGGCACTGAAATGATGCTGTTCCAGGGAGCCATCTCAACTATGTAGAGTCTGCAGTATCTGCCTCTTTTAGTTATGCTGATCTAGTCAGTGATGTTGGAGTCGCATGCTGCACGGTGTCAATCAATTGCTTATTACTTAAATGCTGTGCTTTATTATTAGCTCTAACTGCTTTCCTTGTCTGTTTCTTTTGAGGTGTGGCCTATTTCCTGGAGGTGTAGTCAGATCTTCATCCATGGCTCTGCCGAAGCACTGCAGCTACGACGAATACCGGATGGAACCTGGATATTAATTGGACTGGCGGTCCTGCAGGACCCCCTTAATGGACCTACATATAGTTTTCCAGTTGTTAGAGTTTTTCCATTTGTTAAATATAGTCACCCGATCTCGACACAATCTGTACAACAGTATCCTATACTTTTGATGATGCCCGGCCGCTCAAGGAGGATGAGTCCCCCACTGAGTCTTGGTCCTCCCAAGGTTTCCTCCTTAAAATAACAACATAACAGGGAGTATTTTTCTTGCCACTGTCGCTTCAGCTTGCTCTTTGGGGGTTTAAAGGCATTTCATTCTGTAAAGTTGCTTTGTGACAATGTACTGTTGTAAAAAGCGCTATATAAATAAATTACTTGAACTTGAAATTATTTGGGTGCAGGATCGGATATTGATCAGGTTTGATAATTCTACAGTGTAGCTGGTTTTCTTCATAACTACTGACTTGTGGAGTTCTCATTTGTAAGTAGCCTTGGATAAAAGCATCTGCTAAATGACTAAATGTAAATGTAAATATAGGTGTCTCTTAATGAGGCAAACCTCTTTTAAAGCTTGTTATCTAATTAAATTTATCTTATTTTTTTCCAGCAATATCTAGTTAATTGTGTAATGTGATTTCAGTGTTATGGTGAGTCCTTGAACAGATGGAGAAAATCTGATGATACCTCAAACAATAACTCAGGTGTTTATTAGCAGCCTTAATTAACAGCCTATTTAAAGTATATTTCGCCTTATCATATGCATTTTGGAAAAATATAGTAAAGGTATAATTTCCACTTATAAGAGTGCATTTCTTTCTTCTTCTCCTTTCTTGTGTATTTACCAGGAGCAATATGTTGAATACTTGCTAGCTCTTTTTACTGTTTTTTTTTCACAGTCCCTTGAGCTTTTTGAAAACCTCATATATTTATAATGTGGCTTTGGTTCCACCAAACAATCCAACTTTTGTTAAATGAATCACCTTGTTTTGTCTTTAACATATCAATATGCACATTTATTGTTTGATGTTATAGTATTATATCTTATGTTTTATCTTTAACATAAAAATATATTGTAGTCACACTTACTGTCATAAGATCATAGTTTGAGATTAAAGATGATATAAATAATATTATTTCTGCAAATTTTTTAAACACTGCTTGCTGCTGCTGATTTTCCCTTAGTATATAAAGCAAATTTGGCCTTTAATGTGACATCAATATTAACAGATATATGTTATCCTGCATTGTGTGACTTTCATAATATTCCACTTATTTTTAAAACACTTGTTCCAAATTGTGATTATAGTAACTTTAAAATTTTCATAAATTAATATCTTTTAACTTTAACATTTATTGTTCTACTTTGAGTGAACCAGCTTGTGGTCCCTACATGGGTGAGAAGTCCTTATAGTTATAGCATACTGTTTGTTCATAAATATCTGTAAGCTTTATGTATTTTTTTTTAGTTTATGAATGTACTATGTGACATAGAAAAGGAAACTGCTCATCTATGTTTGTAACACAATAGCAAAACAAAGAAGTATTAAAAATATCACAAAGATTAGTATACAATCCATCATTCTTGACACGCAAGACACACAAAAGACTCATGCATACACCCAAAAAGTGTCTGGGGTATAGTATTTCATCCAGAGGGAAAGAACAGACAGGTGCTGTAAAAGACATTTGCCCTACTTCACTCTCATTACATTTGTATATGTATACACTTGTATAGACATATGGACACTGTGGGTATAATATTTACTTTGTGGTAAAGATTATTCAGCAAAATGGACTAAACTGTGTAGTAAATTATGATTAGTGATTAGTGATTATTCACCAGTAAATAATAAGATTTGATAATGACTGACTAATTAAATAAAATCAAAAGAAGGCAAGTGTTAGAAGCTCTCGTTCTTCCCTGGAAGATCGGCTACGCGGGAGCTGATGAGCATTTCCTTGGAACCGGCTACGCCGGTCCGTCGGACAAAACACTCCCACGGATACAACCTGGGGATGTTGCGCAGCGCTGTACCGTGGTTGAGCGCGGATGAAGAGTTTGAGACACCGGGATAAAAAACAAAACAGGGTTTATTATTAAAAATGGTGTAGGGACACCAACAGAAAGGGGGGAACAAACGAACAAGACTAACATCAGGATCTAAACCACAAACAAAGACGTGCACAGGGGAGAGGGAATACGGAAACTAAATACAAAAAACCCAATCACGTGCACAAAAACAAACCAATCACCCAACGGAGACAATGAGTACATTAAATGAGAGACAGGTGCCCCACGCAGAGATAGTAAAACGTTTACAAGTAGCCAGTTTCTTAAATCAGCAAATTATTAAATAATTAAAACAGTATTTAATTATTCATTCATTCATTATCTTCTGCTTAATCCTCTGCTAGGGTTGCAAAGGGAGTTCCCTATGCCTTTCCAGGGGAGACCATTTTGGGCGCTAGCAGATACACCCAGGACAGGGCACCAGTCTATTGCTGGGTACACTCACTCACACAGACAAAAACACACACTATATGGGGCAATTAAGAGTATTCACTTTACCTTGAATCCATGTTTTTGGACTGTGGGAGGAAATAGGAGACCCACGCGGACACATGATATAACATCTAAACTCCGCACAGATTGGGATTCGAACCTGGATCCCAGCGCTAAAGGGCGAACGTGCTAACCACTAAGCAACTTTGCCGCCCCCGGTATTTAATTATTGAATTTAAAAAATAGGACAATTTACATGGATCTTGTATTCATTCAATTATTATCTTCAGCTTAATCCTCTACTAAGGTTGCCCGGGGGCACCCTCACTCACACACTCACCTACTCACGCACACACTATATGGGGCAATTAAGAGCATTCAATTTACCTTTAATGTATGTTTTTGGACTGTGGGAGGAACCCGGAGAACCCAGCGGACACCCACGCAAACACAGGGTGAACATGGAAACTCCACCCAGATTGTGATACAAACCTGGAATCCCCAGAGATGAGAGGTGAATGTATAACCACTAAGCAACTGTGCCGTCTAGTATTTAATTATTGAATTTAATAAAAAAGTACAATTTGTATGGTTCTTGTATTTAAGTAATTTTTTTCATTGTGAAAAAACATGTCGCTTTATAATGAAATTTTCATGCTGAGTTGTGCACAAAGAAGACTTTCTGGAGTAGTTATTTTTGTTATCACGGTGCACCCAGAACTTCTTTGACAGTGCTCACACTGCTCTCTAAATTAACATTTAGTATTTGGTTTGGTTTCAGCATAATGGTTTATAGGTTATTTATTTTGATTGGTCAGATTTTGTTATTTAAGACTGCCTTATGCCTTCCTCAAAAAGGTCTGTTTTGTCTGTATGTCCATTTCATGCTTGCTTGCTTGTTATTTTCTCTGCCTGTGCTTTCATGCTTATTTTTTGGATTTTCGGGCCACCATGATCACATATGCTGTTTTACTTTGTTACTTGTTTTGTTTTTGTTTTTTTTATCAAAAAAAATTACTTATTTTTCCTTACTTCATTTTTTTTTATTTTACTTCTTATTTTGCCTTTTTTGTAAACATCCTTGCACACCCCTGATGAAGTGTGGTTGGTGCAATACATTGATGAAACATTCCATACATTCAGTGGCACATGGACATGTAATTGGTAATTTAACTATTTTCATACAAAATGAGGTAATCTATTATAACAATTTTTTATACACAGTCATACACACAGTTTGTATGGACAAAGTTTGTGTGGGTGATCTACATTGACTACAGATGACAAAACAATTGGACCCCCAATTCGAATAGAATAAAATTAATTCAAATCAAGGTGCGTTATTGGCATAAGAAATAAAGTTACCTTTGTATTTCCAAAGGTACAAAAAGCATCTAAATCTAAATGCAAAAAATATTAAAAATCCAAACAACTGAAAAACCTACAAATCACTGTTTAAAACTTCATGAGTGAAGACATATAAGTATAAATAAATTGTGGTTTTATGGAGTTTTATAGTAATAATAATGACTATTATTCCAAAAAAAATTATATCATGGAAAAGTTGATTAATTTCCATAATTCTATTCAAAAAGTTAAACTATAGATATAGACTATAGATACAGGGTTCACAATTTAAATGATCTCAAGTATTTATTTATTTATTTTTACATAATTTGGGATTCCAGTACATAAAACCCAAGAAAACAGGAATTTAAAAATTCCTACTAAATATACTAAACAGTAGAGGTGAGGAACAGAATGCAAACTGCTTGAGGTCCAGTGTGAAATCTCCACAGTCAGTCATGATTTGAGGTGCAATGTCCAGTGCAGGTGTTGGTAAACTCTAGATTTCTATAATCCAAGTCACCGCAACAGTCTACCAGAATGTTTTAGAGGACTTCATGGTTCCTTCTGCTGAGGATCTGTATGGAGATGCAGATTTCATCTTCCAGCATGACCTGGCCTCTGCTCATGCTGCTAGAAGCACCAAAACCTGGTTTGATGCCCATGTCATCACAGTGCTTGACAGTGCGGTCCTAAACCCCATTGAGAAGCTATGAAGTATTCTCAAGAGGAAAATGAGTGGCACTGAACATAGATTCTCAATGGGGTTCAGGTAGAAGATTAGTGCATCACACTCTTTCCATGATAATCAGATTTTTTTGGAAAGGTTACACGTGTGTGTGTGTGTGTTTGTGTGTGTGTGTGTGTGTGTGTGTGTGTGTGTGTGTGTGTGTGTGTGTGTGTGTGTGTGTATGTGCGTGTGTGATTTGTTTTTATTTAATTGTCAAACCTTCAGTCAATAGAACTCCAGTCAAGATTTGAGATGAAGCCTGACTGATGAACTTTTGGGCTCACAGTGTGTAATTGTTCTTGGGATTATTCCAACTGGGCTGCAGAGAGAAATTTTGTGTAATTAAAATCTGCTGTGCTTTTGATTATGATGTAATGAGGTAATGAATGATGTCAGTAAGAGAGGAAGTTTTTACTCTGTGTGTGAGTGTGGGTGTGTTTGTGTGTGTGTGTGTGTGTGTGTGTGTGTGAGAGAGAGAGAGAGAGAGAGAGAGAGAGAGAGTTTGTTTGTGGCAGATGAAGAATCTGTTAGTCATAAATACATGTTGGTAATCACATGCACACACACATACACACACACACATGCACACACCTATTAAGTAAGACATCATTAAGTTAAAATGTGGTTGCACTTTTCCTTTGCTGTTTGATTTGTGTGTGTTTGCAGTGGTTTGGACTCTTGAGAATGTTTAATATTACTTCCCTCTTAGTAAATCCAAATCTAAATCAGATATTTAATAAAGTCCATAAAATAGATAATAAAACCAGAGTCAAATAATTGAAACAAAAATGTTTCACATGTTCATTTACGTAAAGGATAATTGCTTTATTTTTGTGAGTGACAAAAGTATTGGGCATGGTAGCTCAGTGGTTAGGGATTAGGCTATCAATCTGAAGGTTGGGTTCAAATCCCAGGTCTACTGACATTACCGATGTGGGTCCTTAAACAACCCTCATTGCTCCAGGGTATCTGCACTGTGTCATCCCTGTACTATACTTGGAAGTCGCTTTGGACAAAAGTAACTGCTAAATGACCAAATGTAAATGTAAATGTATTTGATCATGCCAGTCAGATGTAAGTAGGCACTCTGTCTGATTTAAAGAAAATGTACAACACACATGTCAAGTGAAAATTCTAAGAATGTTAAAAGTCGAGTTGTTGATGCTTATCAGGTTGAAAAAAGTAATAAAATTACCTCTAAAATGACTTCAATCCACACAATGTGCTAAAATTTTGATTTTTATTAATGATGACAAGCTGACATTGTCTTGATATAGGCCCAAACCATGGTACTATCAAAACTGTATTTTACAGATATGATGATTT
The DNA here is from genome assembly GCA_019802505.1 of Corydoras sp. C115. Lineage (NCBI taxonomy): Eukaryota > Metazoa > Chordata > Actinopteri > Siluriformes > Callichthyidae > Corydoras > Corydoras sp. C115. Next base: position 449,211 of record JAFMOC010000126.1, on the reverse strand, counting down.
TTATCTTGGCATACAAACTAAAAGTTGAGGAACGCTTCTAAAACTGAAATCCCAAAGCATGTGCCAGGGCATCCAGGCCATCAATGAGCATAACCTACCAACAACAGGATTACATTTCTTCCATCAGGGAGACATTCTTCAATGTGCTGCAACGTCCTTCCCTGGATGGGCATGAGGAATAACCCCACACACACAAACAGACACACCCACAAACCTAGTAGAGGATTAAGCAGAAGATATTGAGATGAGATCTTAACAAAGATGTCTTTTGAATGACAGATTGATCAGTTCAGTTAAACTTAAACTTAATTTTAACTTCCAGCGCATACCTTTAACTTAGCTAAGTTGGCTTAATTGATAAGCTATATATTTGAGTAAATATTCAATTAATACTATGTATTATGTATTATATTACATTTTAAAATGTTTTAATTACTTAAAAAGGGGTTTATTATGCCTCTTTGCTTTATACTACCGACTGAATCCCATCTGGAGGTGTTGATAGTTAAAAGCTGTGTTTGTATTTAACAATTTATGTCTCTTAAGGGAGAAAAAAATCTTACAGCAGAAATCATCTGCAGAGACAGATGTGTGCTGGGCAGGCCATAAAGGTCAGTGTGTTGATTTATTTAACAAGGTGACCCAAGAAAAGATTTCCCAAATGTCATTCTTAGGTTGTTAGATGCAACACAGCTAAAACTACTACACATTTCATGAAGAACTTCAAATTTACAAATGGAATATTGCTAATCTGTTTTTAGTTCATATGGATGACTGTTGACTGTTGAATCATTTCAGATCCATCTTTAGAAATTGTCATACGTCTTAATAATTGCCTGCCTGAGTTTGTAATACTAGATTTATTTACCTTCATCATTATTATATATTAGGTGTACTATGTAGGGCTTTGTAATATAGTATAAATAATTTGTAGTCTTTTGTAAATTATTTTTTTAGATCGTGAATTATGGTAACACTTTCTATGAATCTGGTATAATGAATTCATAATGCGTTATAAGTGCATTTATAAAGCTTTATAAAGTATTCATATCATAATGCTTAATAACATTTGTCATAAGCCATTGTTAGTGTACATAGATGTTCATAATCATAGTCATAAAATTGTTATAACAATTTGACATAAGGCTTTTATAATAGAATGTGCCATAATGCATTATAATTTAAACTTATTTAAACTTTTGATTTTTTTGGATGTTAAGGCTGTAAAGAGCATTTATAAGCTTTTATAAGTCATTATGTACTACTGTGATGAACAGTTAAAATATATAATTTATAATGCATTATGCCACTTTGTTTTATAAAGTCTTATGGTATGTTCTTATAACACTTCATGTGTGTTATGAACACCTATGGACATTAACAAAGGCTTATATTATTACAAGTATTATAAAGTATATTGAATACTTTATAAAGCTTCATAAATGTGTTAATACTACATTATGAATACCGGATTTAGGTAAAGTATTATCTATACTACTTTACAGCTATACAGGATTGATTTTATTAAATTGCAGTTTCAATTTAACAGCAAAAACTGACAGGTAGAACAAAACCAGCTATACGTAATAAAATTGTGGATTAAAAAACATTAATATGCAACCACATTTGATTTGAAACAGCATTCAAAGCATTTTACTTCTCTTTATAGTATGTTCTTTAGAGTTTAGAATACTTTATTTAAACAAAATCTGTAGAACAAAGAATCAGAATCATTATTTTGTACTTTATTAAGAACTAGATGTACATTAATGCAGGTGCTCACACGTACATATATACTACAAATAAAATAGTAGAAGAGAAGAGAAAAACCAAATGAAGTTGCACTAAGTGTACATAATCCTCAGTATTATTGTATCATCATTACTGACTGGTGACTAATTGGAAATAAATAGGTAATAATTAGGAAATAATTAGGTTAAAACTGAAGTTAAACGGCATTTCAATCGTTATTTCTGTGAGTTCCACAATGTTGGTGGTCCGCCATTAACCACTGTGATAAGAGAACTCTGGATTATCTTTCATCACCTGGCTAATATGTTTATTTTCTAATAGTCTCACCATTTTCCTTGAGTGGAGTTAAAATCAAAACAAATACACAGATAGACCACATGGTGACCTGGTACATGTTTATTTCTTTTTCAGCCATCTAGCTTCTGAAAACATGGTTTCAGGGTCCAGTACACATGATGTCACAGCTTCAAAATATTATTTATGCAAGGGTTTTTCTGGGTGGTTGCTTAATGTTACACAGTTTAGGGGATTTGGGTTTAATTTTTTCCATGCTGCAAGTTTTTCTTTTATAACAAAGACATTTTGTTATGTAAAAAACTTTCGAATATAACAGTTTTTGAACACTGGCATAATTTTAAAGGTTTTAAATGTTATTAAAGCAATCTGTATTTTTATAATTTTGTAATGCACTTTAAATGGCGATATTCCATAATTAATAGCCTGAATATCCACTCGGTAAATAACTAAATTCAATAAGAATACCAGCTGTGTTGAAATAAAATTTTATTTTATAAATTATTAACATTATTTATATGCTAAATATAAACAGGAAATGTGTACCACTTGATTAGACCTGGACAGGGCAACAGTGTGCAGACCCAATTGACACAAAAATATACATACATACATACATACTGGGGAAAACAAGTATTGAACACATCATCATAATTCTCAGTAAATATATTTGTTTCCTATTGACATGATATGACATGAACTCATCATCACATTGACATGCACAAACTATACACGCTGGACTTATTATACACTACTCATATGTTAATATTTCTTTATTTAGAATATTTCACACTCGCATTCTGCAACATATGATATTACACCATACTTTAAAATTTTTGAAAATCTGCTACTGTCCAATAATTTTTATTTAAATAGATATGTGTAAACGTGGCACAGTGGCTTGGTGGTTAGCAAGTTCTAAGCGATGGTGATTCCAGGTTTGAATCCCAATCTGTGTTTAGTTTCCATGTTCCCCCAATGTTAGCATGGGTTTTCTCTGTGTTCTCTGGTTACGTCCCACAGTCCAAAAACATGAATTCATGGTAAATTGAACGCTCTAAATTGCCCCATATAGAATGTGCTTGTCTGTGTGAGTGAGTGTGCTCAGAGAAGGATTGGCACCCTGTTGACCCCCCACACACACTCACACACATTTAATGATGATGATTTTCTGCTCACTTAAAAAAGATGCTGTTGGTAATGACAGCTACAAGACACCTTGTGGCTCATTTTTCTAATTCTAATTCATTTTTCAAATTTTAATTCATATTCATCCAGTTTCTCATCTATTACTCATGAAACCATTCATTCCATGGATACATAAATGGAGAGTTCTATTTCTCACTCTACATTCAATCCTCACAATATTTACAGTTTCTTCTCTTCTGGACTATCATCTACAAGTATTCACCTGTTTACACACATTCCTTCAAACTCAGAACACAGTCACACAGCTGGGATATTCCAAACAGGAAGTCATACTCAAGTTGTGCAAAATTGTTGATTAGAACAGCTACTACAAACTTGGAAGATGTTTTAACTTCTTTATTAAATTATTTTGAACAAATATTTTATCAATGTAATTATTTATATGTTTAGGAGGTCACAATTTGTATAACTGCAAATTACAACTGTATAGAGACCTGCAAAGTAAACTTGACATCTTGTTAGAAAACAAGTCATCAGTAAAGTAAAGTTATCAGTAAAAACTGAAATCCAAAAACTACTGGCACAACATTACAAAAATGACAAAACCTGGAATGGATTACATTAAGAGGGTTTTATCAGACTTAAAAAATGTATTTCTGTTAAGAATTAACTGGGACACAGGCATGCTGGACCCAACCACGTGAGACAGAATCACAAAATATGAATGAAAGTTTAATTAACTAAATATTAAATATTAAATTAAACAAATATTTCAAACAAAAATGATATGTGCAGCTTACATACCACACATAGTGCAAGACGATATTGCAAATGTATGGTCCATCACAGATGGCTGGCAACCTCCTGTTTGCGGCTTGCTCTTAACTAGCAGATCCAGCAAAACTTAATGGCGCCCTGCACAGATGAACAGAACCACATACTTTTTCATACACCTACATCTCGCTTTGTTAGCAGTTTTGCCATAGTTCAAAAAAAAAAAAAGTGTGATTAGCATACTATTTTGACAATTGTAGCATGAAAATCACATCCCATTATCTTCTACTAAATCCTCTATTAAGGTTGTGGGAGTGTTCCCCATGCCCATCAAGATGTCTTAGGCGCTGGCCAGATACGTCCAGGACAGGGCGCTAATCCATCGCTGTACACACACACTCACACAGACACACAAACATACGTAGGGGGAATTTAAAGCCAATTCACCTTAAATCTATGTTTTTAAACTGTGTAAGGAAACCGGAGAAGGTCCACGCGGACACGGGGATAACATTTAAACTCCACCCAGTTTGGGTGCTGTGCTGAGAGGCGGATGTGCTAACCACTACACCACTGTGCTGCCCTGAAGCACGAACATTGCAATCAAAATTCACCTTTGCCCACGTTGCCCATGTGATTTAAAAGTTAAAATATGTGAATTGGAACCAAAATCAGAGAACATGGAAATTTGAATTTCCTCCCACAAATCTTGAAAAGTTTTAAGTTTGACATTATTACTACTAGAGTACTAGCTCTTCAGAAGATAAAAAAAAATTAAATTTAATTTAAAAGGCTTACACTAGATTGTCAACTTAAAAGAGTTGACTCATGTACACCAAACTCTCTGTACTGCTAACCATACAACGGCCAAAGTAACTGCTTCAAGCTGTTTCTTAAAAGAAACTAGAAAAAAATCAGCACTGTTAAAGACATGTGTCAGAACAGGTTTTGGGATTAAATTTCAATGCTGAAGTATTGTTTATGATAGAGCTAAAGTAAGGTTTATGTTTCAGCCCTGGCCTCAGGATTATAATTTAGTACAAGAATAGGTTAACATGATTCAGTATTTGAGTTGATGTCATGCTTTAGCAACAACATAGTTTTAGAATCAGATTTTAGGTTCATGCTTCAGCAGTGGAATTGGGGTCATGTTTCTGCATTCAAACTGGAATCATGCATTTAAACTGGATCTGGGGCCATGCTTCAACACTAGAACTGAACACATGCCAGAGTAATGGTCTTTCATTTAAGCCTTAATAAGAAAATAAACATTAAACCTATTAATATTAATAATAACCTATTAAAAACTAAAAAATACTTGTTTTTACTTGAAGTAACTGTTTTTACTTTTAATTGAAGAATGTCATACCATTAAACAAATAAATCTAATCAAATTAAATCAAATAAATTTGTGTTGTAATGTTTCACAGACCTTGGTATAATCATACAAAATTATGACATTTTTCTGGGTGTTTTATGCTACTGATCATGTGTGCTAAGATACTGCTTCATGTGAACAGTTTTTGCAGGCTTCGAATCTTATAAACGTTCCTCCTGCTGAGATTAGCCAAAGCTCTGCAATATTTTTTGCCAAACCATCATTAGTCAGCTCTGAAGAATGTTCCCCCCTTTTACTGAAGCAAATATGCAACCCGATGCTGAAATGTAATAAAAAAAAAAGGTTCTGTTTGAACATTCTTTCTTCTCAGTGTTTAAAAAAAATCTGTTTATAAAATCATCTTTCTCTTACTCTCACACAATACATATTCCACTGAAAGGTCAGTAATGTCCAAATTAATTTATTCACTTCCATGGACATGTTTCTGCACTTATCATTCCAACATCTTCGAAACTTGACGTAATTATAATACAGATAAATAATTGTTTGCACAAATTGAATTGGTCTGTACAGTGTTGAAGTTTAGCTGAGGCCAAAGCAAATTGTGCAGACACAAATTGTGCAGACCTCTATTATATTTTCATTCATTCATTCATTATTTATCTTCCACTTAATCCTCTATTAGGGTCATGGGTGGGTTCCCCATGCCCATACAGGGGGGAACGTTTCTATCACTGGGCACACTCACACAGACATACACACACAAAAACACTCTATATGGGACAATTTTTAGAGCATTTAATTATCTTGAACCCATGTTTTTAGACTGTGGGAGGAAACCTGAGGAAACCTAACTCCACATGGACACAGGAACATAAAAACTCCATCCAGATTCGGATTTGAACCTGGATCCCCACTGCTGAGAGGCGAACAAGCTAACTACTAAGCCACCGTGCCACCCCTTTTATATATTATAATCAGATCATTTTAAAAAATCATCCTGATCAGGGTGTTTCCCAGGTTGCCACAAACAGGGTCCCCACGCTATGGGAAACATCATGCCTTGTCCCTATACATAAGAAGGGCGACCAAGTGAACCCAAAAACAGGCCAGTCACACCAACATCTCATGTTATGAAGACCCTGGAACGGTAAAGTAAAGTATAAAGTCTCTCTCTCTCTCTCTCTCTCTCTCTCTCTCTCTCTCTCTCTCTCTCTCTCTCTCTATATATATATATATATATATATATATATATATATATATATATATATATATATATATATATATATATATACATATATATATAACGTACTTGATGCTAATTGTTGTTTCAGAGCTATCCATTTCAGATGTATTCAGGAACTCAGTGGTAGATCATCATTACATCAGCAAGCTTGTCATCTACATGTGGTCATGGGTGGTGGATCAGCGCAATGCTCTGCAAAGGTTAACAGGATACGTAACCATGGATGACTGCTTAAGGTTAAAGAGAGGTGTGCTGATATAAGTAATGCATTAGCCATGCTGTAGGATCTCTGTCCTCTCTGAACCCTCTTTCTTGAAAAGTATGCTTGTGTTGTGGACAAGAGGATTTCGCTTGACTTTCATCATGATTAGCACTGGTCCTCCCTCATGTTGAAGCACTTTTATGTGGGCTTTAGTGCCATATTTGGGGTGCCGATTATCTCATATGACTGTCTGCGAGTGGATTTGGCACCACCCATCATTAAAATAAAAATCACCATCACTGTATCTCATGTGATTTATGTGATCAGTGCTCAGTGTGTGTATGGTTTAGAAGAAGAGTAAGCACACAACTTAGGAACTGTGCAAGAGTTTGCTCATGTAGCATAGTAATAAATTGGTATACCCATTAATCACTTGTATAAAATAACAACAATGTTAAACTTAAAAAATTGAGTCAATTTGTGTTGTGTTAATAAACTGTTTTTGAATATTATTAATTAAACCCTTTGTTTTAATAGTAGTGCGAGCAAGTGAGTATTGCAGCTAAAATTCCATTAGGTCTTTTTACTCTTGAACCCATGCACTTCAACCATCCACTGTTGCTTCTGGAAACTGCCACATCACCAAACCAGCCCAGCTCTGTGGTGCTGGTCACTCCCACCAGACACAGATATTTTCATGCATAATAATAATTTCTAAATGACAACATGTTCTTTCCATTTACTTATGCATACCTTATTTGTATCTCTTAACACCCACATAAAGGATCACATAAAGTTTTTAAACACCAATTTAAAATATGTAAGAAAACCTCACATAAAAAGTTTCAGATATTCTCACACATCCTCACTCTGAACATAATGTTTGGGCTAATACATATTTCCCTAAATCTTGAATGCTGGCCTTCCGGTTGCAACAAATCTCATTAACTTCTCTCTAGAGGAGAATCCAAACATACCCCTACACCAGACAGTTACAGGCTCCAGGACTCATTATTTAGGGCCTCTTTGTTTCATTCAGTTTGAGCTATGGGGAATTACAGATTCAGACTGTTTTTCAGACATACTGCACCTTCAGAAGATTTAAAATGAACAGAAAAATAGAGAAAAGATTTCAGGCTGGAAAACATTACTACTGTTCTAATTGTAACCTTAACTGTAAAGCTTAATATTACATGTTGAAAACTTGTGTCTTCTGGGTGAGTGAATGAAGGTGTAAAATGACCCTGAAAGCATTTTAATAAGTTACGGTACATATTCTGCTTAAAGAATGCCAACAGTGCCATATTTTTAAGTTAATTCTAGTAAAAGGCAATGCTAATACTACAGTACTGGTACAGCTTACAGTACAATTTTAGATTATTATTGTGCCTTTAGATTGTGCCTGTGTTGGTGAGTGTGCCAGTTAGAGATTGAAGCCCTGTATATCTGCCCAGTGCCCAAAATATTCTCCCCCGGATGCGCATATGGAACCACCCGTGACCTGTGAATGAAAAAATAAAAGAATGAATGTTTGTAATTATTTATGCTGTTATTGTCACAAGTGTGCCCAGGGATTCCATTCCACATCTTCAGATGTCGCTCTTATCCCAGTTCTGAATGTTTAATTTGGAAGCCATTTTGTCTTTGTTTGAAAAGCTATAAAAGATTTTCCAGGCAATTCCTCGCTAAGTCTTGTTTGTGTATTCACCACTTTACTAAGCCATATTGGTGTAAGTTATCTTTATCATGACGTCTAGACTCTTTGGACGGTGTTTTGGATTTAGTTACTGGTTTGCCCCTTGGATTTGTTTGCGTCTTTGATCTGAGAGTTTGTTATGTATTAAACCTGAAAACCTGAAATCTTGGATCCTATCCTGTGGCTGAGTCTAGCATTACAGTTATATAATACAACATGTAAATAAATGTAAATGCATATTCATTTTTAAACTAAATACACAGGATTGACACATTCTATATTAGAGTAGCTGAGTATAGTGTGAACAAAATAAAAGAATGACCGCATTAAAAAGGCAATGGATATTGTTTGCAGTTATAAACGTGCAAATGTATTTCAGTTCAATTAAAGAAAAATGTATACTGCACATTTTATAATATCAGAGGTTTTACGTTAGATAATCATGAAGGATCAAGCCAAGGAGGAAGACTTAGGGTGTAGAGCTAAAATGTATCATCAAGGAGTAGGAAAATTAATAAGAATGTTAAAAGTATTAATACTTACATTGGTACATTCATTCAACATAACAGATTATAGCATTCAGTACAAGGTCCTGACATTGACCTAGGAAAATCTCTAGATCTGCTCCCTATAATCAACACTCTTTTTTACAAATTCACACCCTCTATTATAGTCTTTTGGTGCTTCAACCTGTCATGAGATGTCCGTTCTTCCTCGGAAGGGGGGCGGCTAACGCGGAGATATAGCTGCGTTCAGCCGCTCGCGCCTAGTGAGCGCTCCCGGGTACCGACCACGCGGGGAAAATTACGTGCGTCGGTCCACGGCGAACGCTCCCACGGTACACGACGGAGAAGGTGCGCAGCGCCGTACCGTGGTTTTACGCGGAAGGAGAGTCCAAGACACCGGGATAAAATCCAAAGTGAGGTAAATTTAATAAAAATTGGTGTAGGGACACCAACAAAAATGGGGAACAAAATCGGGTATCATCAAGGAAACACAGGTGCACCAAAGGGAAGGAAAACTCAGAATTACAAAAGGAACTAAACACGTGAACAAAACAAACCAATACCCAACAGAAAGTATTAAGGACACAAACGAGGGACAGGTGCCACAGGCACCTGTGACATACCCCCACCCCAAGGGTCGCGCTAAAGGGAAAGCGGCCCTAAAACAAAAGAAAATAGTAATAATAAACGGTACACACAAAAAACAAAAAACGGGGGGAGGTAAAAGTCCCTCTGGTGGTGAGGCATGCTGTGTGCCCCCTGCTAACGGCGTGAAGCACGACCTCTCGCTGCGGGGGCGCGAATCGGCGCCCTCTAGCTGCGAGACGGGGATGGCTCCTCTGGTGTCCGGAGTCTGCGGCTGGCGGATGCTCGGAGAAAGCGATGGAGCGGTCCCTGGCGCCCAGACTAGCCTCTCAGCGGCGCAGCCTCTGGTCCTCCGGCTCAGCGATGGGTGACCCCTGGTGTCCGGAACTCTCCAATATATTGGCACGTCTTTCTGTACCAACTGTCCGTTCTTCCCGGGAGGAGGGCGGCTAACGCGGATATTGCGTTCAGCCGCTCGCGCCTTGATGAGCGCTCCCGGGTACCGACCACGCAGGGAAGAATGCGTGCGTCGGTCCATTATGCGCAGTCTGCCAAAATGAGTAATTTATTGGTGACTGGACAAACAAAAGGGGGAACACGAAACAAAGTAACATTGGGTATAAAAAACCACAAAACACAGACGTTTCAGAATAAATACAAAAGGAACTAAACACGTGAACAAAACAAACCAATGTGCTGCCACAGGCACCTGTGACAACCTCACTGTGTTGCCAATTTTCACTCCATATCTTTCATCACTGCTTAATAGTAAAAGAACTCTCCCTAGTTTTGTCCGTAATGCTGAGACGTTTAGCATTTTTAAGAAACATGTATTTTCCACAAGCATTTGCAGTAATTTATCTGTAAAAAAAAAATTGAAACATTGATTCAGATCTTACTAACCTGTGTTGCTCTTTCACTTGCAAGTTAATTTGTGTATGTGTCTGCAAAAACGAATAAATACATTGAAATATTGTGTAAACACCGCTACTTTCACATTTAGTATGCACACGCTGTGCCTTCCCCACCACTGTGTTTTGTTTTTGTGCTGTAACTTGACAGCTGAGAGCTGACACTTTTATTCTGCAATAAGAAAGTGGAGCTTTGTTTGGAGATATTTTATGGCTGTAAAATAAAACCTTGTAAACTGTTATGTATGTAAGTGGGGTATTTACTACAATACTGTGGCAACAACACTATTTTATGCAAACATGAAAAACCATAAAAAATAACTACAAAAAAACAGAGAGGAGTGGGAACATTTCTAGACCTCCAGCACAGAAACAGAGGTCACTGACTGTCAACGAATATTCAGATAACATGTACAGTGATGAAAGTAATATTTAATAGTCATGTCCAGGTGTGAGAGTAGTTTTGCATTCTTACAAGTATGGCTAAATATAATAATCTATTGAACTTTTAAAGGGACATTCTAGAATTCCTATTCATTCATTCATTGTCTTCTGCTTAATCCTCTACTAGGTTCGCCAGGAGTGGGGGGGGGGGGGGGGGGGGGCGCTAAGCACACTCACTCACAAACACACACTATGTGGGGTAATTTGGCGCATTCAATTTATCGTGAATCCATGTTTTTGGACTGTGGGAGTAAACCAGAGAACCTGGAGAAAATTTACACGGACACGGTGAGAACACGGAAACTCCACCCAGATTGGGATTCAAAACTGGAATCCGCAGCACCGTACCACCCTTCTAATTCATTGCAGGAATATAGATATATTAGAATATTAGCAAATAATTCTTCACTGGCGGTACGGTGGCTTAGTACGTTCGCCTCTCAGCGCTAGGGATTCCCGGTTCAAATCCCCATCTGGGTGGAGTTTCCATGTACTCCCTGTGTCCGCGTGGGTTTCTTCCGGGTTCTCCGGTTTCCTCCCACAGTCCAAAAACATGGATCAAGTCAATTGAGTTCTCCAAATTGCCCCATATAGAGTGTGTCTGTGTGATTGAGTGTGTTCCCAGCGATAGAATGGCGCCCTGTCCTGGGTGTATCTGCTCAGCGCCCAAAATGTTCTCCCCTGGATGGTCATGGGGAAGCCCCCCGCGACCCTAATATACAATAAAGCAGAAGATAATGAATGAATGAATGAATTAACTATTCTTCACTTAGACTATTAATAATTACACTACACAATGGATTTAGTGGATTTATTTCATTAATGGAACCTAAAAGCAGCAATTTCTTTAACAAAACAATTGTGTTTACATTTCTCAAATGGTATGCAGTTTATAATGAACATGGTAGATTTACAATGTCTGGTAGTTGTTACAGAAATTAACACAGTTGTTACTGTGTGTCTTTGCAAAAACAAAAAGAAAAGAGAGCTGAAGAGTAAATGTGGGAACTAAGGCTGTGTGCATGTGTACCTAAAAATTCCGTAAATTTGTACTTTGGTCGCGACAATTGTAAAGTGGTTTAAGTCAAGTGTTGTATGTTTATTGCTGAGCTGTTTATTGCCTCTCATTGTATAGAATGGAAGAAGAACACAATGGGCAATCATGTTCCAGTTGTACAAAACCAGTAAAATATATCAAAACAATGTTATGGCTGTAGTAAAAGCTAAATGTTTTGATTAATTAAATTTAAAAACTGATAAATTTGCAACTTAGTTAATTTATTTTCATATATTTTAAATGTTCTGTCTTGCATTTCCTGATTCAGTATTTTACTAAATTCCACCTGTTGGAAAATAAGAATGATGTACTATAGATGGGTACTCAATGTTACTTTATAAGCAAAACAATGCTGCGCCATGAACCTTGGTGCATGCAGTGTTGGTGAATAGGAAACATGTGGTTAAAGATAAAGGTTTAGCATTAAATAGAATAACTTTCACAATGACAGGAAAAGACAGTGCTGCAAATACAGTGTCCTTCAAAATAAATTTAGCTTGATATTGTGCACAATATTGTTTGAAATGAACATGAAAAAAACATGAAAAAATAACTGCACCTGTAATTTTTGTAGTCCCATAGACTTAGGAAATAATGTTTTCATTCAACAGATTATTTATTTGTTAAATGACTGTCATACATTTGTTTTTGGTTTGTGAAATTGAAATCTGATTTTAATATGAAATCTGACTGAAAACACTATTTAACAAACCTCCATTGCGATCTACCTTATACCCCTTCATGATCGATGTATTGAGCACCCCTGATGTAGCGTAATCAATAATTAACACTCACCGGTTACTGAAAAATCTAGGGGTAGAGAAAATAATATGGTACAACAGTTAAATGCCTTTAACCCCATATCTAAAAAAGAGCTTGTCTCATTAATTACATAATCAAAGACAACATCCTGTCTGTTAGACCCAATACCTACAAACCTACTTAAAGACCTCCTACGAAATATTACAGAGCCGTTTATAAACATTATAAATTCATCACTTAAAATAGAATATGTCCCCAGAAATCTGAGGTGTGCCATCATTAAACCATTACTTAAAAAACCTAATTTGTATCCTCTAATTCTGTCCAAATATAGACCAATATCAAACCTTCCTTTTGTCTCAAAAATCCTAGAAAATAAATGTGTTCAACCAGCTGAATCGCCATCTTCTAGCTAATAACATTCATGAAGTTTATTAGTCAGGTTTTAGGTCTCACCATAGCACTGAGACAGCCTTAATTAAAGTAGTTAATGACTTATTAATGTCCTCTGATAGTAACCAAATCTCTTTTTTTGGCTTTTTTGACACTATAGACCATAACATCTTAGTTGATAGATTAGAAAACATTGTGGGCATTACAGGATCTGCACTCCAGTGGTTTAAATCCTACCTGCCAGACCAATATCAATTTACCTGTGTTAATAACCAATGTTCAAGGGTCAGTTCTGGGTCCACTCCTATTTGTGCTATATATATGCTTCCATTTGGATAAATTATTTGTAAACATGGAACCAGTTTCCACTCTTATGCAGATGATACACAGTTATACATTTCAGCTAACCCAATGAGGTTCTTTCAGTCAGCAAGCTCGAGGATTACATCCAAAATATTAAAATATGGATGTCAAAAATCTTCCTACTGCTAAATTGTGAAATAACTGAGTTTCTAATAGTTGGACCCAAGGACAAAATTAACAAACCTTCTAACACTGTGTTAAACCTCGATAACTCCTTAATAAGACCCAGTTCATCTGTAAATAATCTCGGTGTCATTAGTGATTCAGATCTGTCCTTTACAAAGCACATTAACAATATTACTGGAATTGCATTTTTTCACCTTCGTAACATTTTGAAGCTATGAATATCCTCTCCCTCCAAGATGCAAAAAAAAAAAAAAACTAATCATGCTTTTATTACCTCAAGGTTAGATTATTGTAATTCACTTCTGGCAGGATGTGATGATTAAATCATTACATATATTACAACTTGTGCAAAATGCTGCAGCTAGAGTTTTAACTAAAACCAGAATTAATTGGACCCCTTAATGGACCTACATATAGTTTTCCAGTTAGAGTTTTCCATTTGTTAAATAAAGTCACCTGATCTCGACACAATCTGTACAATAGTATCTTACACTTTTGATGCTGCCCGGTCGCTCAAGGAGGATGAGTCCCCCACTGAATCTTGGTCCTCCATTAGAACAACATAACAGGGAGTTTTTTCTTGCTACTGTCGCTTCAGCTTGCTCTTTGGGGGTTTAAAGGCTTTTCATTCGGTAAAGCTGCTTTGTGACAACGTACTGTTGTAAAAAACGCTATATAAAAAAATTACTTGAACTTGTACTTGAACACTGTGGACTAGGTGCCTTGGAACTGGAAATCAAGCCACTGAGGACATTCAGTTCACAAGACAGAATTCATCAGTCCAAACAGAATATATCAGTTTTCACTGATTCTGTCATGAATACAAGAAAACTGTAGACACGGCAAGGAAGAGGCAATGAGTTGGGTCACCATTTTAGCAGATAATCACTTTATTCATCACACAGCTTCAGACTCCAAAACATACTATCACACCCACTGCAGTCCCTCTTCAAATTGCTTAGCCGCAAGGCATGCTGGGAAACCCAGCAGGAACCCTTACAACATACAATATGGAGGGCTTCACATGAAGCCCACAAAATGGCAGACACATGTGGTCATTACAATTTATCAAATACACAACCATTAAATAAAGTGTTGTAGTCACTTTGGATGATAATTTTCCCACCACATGAGAGAAGGTTTCTGTCAACACTAAATAACCACTCAAGACATTCATATGGATTTAAAATATGGGCCCAGTCATAAATAAAGTGCTTTTTTAAAATTAAATTTACAGCCCTACTTATTCTAAATATGTTCCGTGGAAGTTGGTTCAGTGCTCGATGCAAGACTTGCAAAGTCATTTGTTTATAGATTATACTTGTATAGAAATACAGTAATGCTGACATAGCAAAAGGCTTTTACCAAACGACTGCCAAAAAGAAAGAAGCATATAATTGTACAAAATGTATTTGTATGCTGTAGTACAAACATTATGCTTCAATTAAGGGGCAAAAATTATGGGTTTTGTTGAGGTTACATGCTCAGATCTGGACAGTGAATGATGTTAACTTGAGTACAACTATTGAAAGAGTAAGCTTAAAAATAAAGTACTGTTAATAATGTAACAACGGTGAGGAACAGACCATGAGTCCGGTAGCCACTTTTATTGAACCATACAGTCACTAACACTCTCTCCTTCTCTCTATCGGACCCTCCCGTGCTCCCTTCTTATATCCCCACGCCGTAAAGCATGCCGGGAAAGCCCAAATGAACCATTCTCATTGGTGGGGCAACCTAAACACGGCTAAAACTTTTTAGAACCCTAAATTTGATTTGAAAAATGTTGAAAAGTCAGTATTAAAAAAAAAAAACATTTAAAATGAATTACTGATCATGTATAGATCAACCTAATGTTAGCAAAAATTAGAGCTTATAATTAGTAATACCACAAATAAGTCAAATTAGGTGTTTTCTTTATTTATTTATTGTTTAATCATGTTTAACTTTGCTAAACATTTAATGTATCTACAGTCAAGCTGTCATTAGTTATGTTATGTTTTAAGCAGATTTCATGAGGAAATAGTACAAGAGCAGCATTCACTAGTACCAATTGGATACAGTGCCTTAAAAATAAACACTGAATGGAATACAATTTACTTTGGCTTACTTATTGCTGCAATCGCCGCAGTATGCACTCAAGAATACCTTTGCAAAGGGTGATTGTGATTTTTACTGACAGAACCATAATTAATAAGGTTTACAACTTAGTGTTATGGCAGTATGAAATTACATCAACATATAAAAAAATGTCTCTTTTTCTTCCTTCTTTGCCCTTTCACATTTTTAAGGATGGCGTATTTCACTACAAAATGACCCTTGCCTTTTATACAGTAATATTGACATACTATTGACATTGTATAACATTGACAGCAATATAAGTACTTTCTTATCTAAGCTGGGTGCCCTTATTGCACATCAACATCATTCTTGCGTCTAAAATGGATTTCTTTCTAAACATTTACTTAATGTTTACTGTTATTGTCCTATATATTATATGTTGCACTTGCCCCTTCCATTACTTGAATGTTTACAGTCCTGAATATTGTCTTGTATTTATTGTAATTCCTGTTTTGCTTGAGATATTTGGTTATGTCACATGTGCACTATATGTTGGGTTGTGTAGTTGCTATTTTGTGTACTTTGTGTTCTTTTAAACTACAAACAATAGGGGTTTTAGCCACTTAAAAAACTCATACTTATAAAACTCATGTTTAAAGGTGTAGGACTAACATCTAACATTTGGTTCATCTGAGCATGCACTGGGACACATCATCACTGATGTTTCATGAGATGCTTTGGTGTTTCGGGACTCTCAACATCAGACACACACCTTCATGTGACCCAGCTGGGGCTGATCAGACCCGGCAGCCACTTATCCACCTATAGGCTCTCTCTGCAGCTTCTGTGGTGAACTGAATGTCTTTTCTTTTAACAGCTCCAGTTATAGCAAGGAAGGTGTAGTTCTTGCATAGCGAGCAGTCTGCAAATTTCAACATCCCATCTCTATTGGTTCACAGTGGGCATTCCAGCCTCTCCTCCCTCATTTTTCCACCAGCTCATGGTATTTGAGCTGCTTGCTCTCATTGGCTTCTTCCATGTGGTCCTCCCAGGGGACTGTTAATTCCAGTAGGAGGACTTGCTTGGCCGAGACAGATGTCAGCACCACGTCTGGCCTCAAACAGGTTGGTGTTACAAACTCTGGGAACTTGCCTGCCAAAGTCTACTCGCAGTACCCAGTCTGATGAGAGTAGGCTGACTGCATGTGTTGGTTATCCTTGTGGCTTCTCTTCAGCATTTACAAAATGTATAGTCCTATGGCTGTAAATGTATTTGTTGTTGGCTATTTACTTGGAGATGGTTTCAGCCACTGTCTTCAGTAACTGATTGTGGTACCTGTGGTAGCGGCCTCCTCTGGGGGCTGCTTGGCAGCAGCTAAGGATGTGTTGCATTATGCCACTTCCTGGGCAGAGAGGACATTTTGGACTGTCACTCGTTCCTCAGGTGTGCAGGTTTGCTGTACTGATTAGCATGTCATGCACGGTTTGGACCATTAATTTGAGACGCTGTGGCACTGCATTCCAAATCTCATTCCAGGTTAGCATCCTCTCCAACGCTCTTCTCCCTACTGCCGCATGCTCACCATCCTGCTGGTCCTTACTTTCTCCACCTCTGCCGGAACCTCCTCCAGGACAAGATGTCATCTGTCCTATTCCTGGGCCAGGTCACAACATGGCTGTGGGATGGCCCTCCAGCCCAGCTCACCTGACAAATGGGGTGCCCAACAGTGCCCGGTGTCCTAGTCAGCCAGCTCTAGCCCATTTTGAACTTCCTGACAGTCCTTACAACAATAACTTGGATCTGGAGTCACAGGATTCTCTATTTAAATACATAGTACATCATTTGTTATAAGCCTTATTACCTGAGTTAGGCAATGGGTTTCCATGGTTAGGATTATGCTCATAAACCTAAGAAGTCAATAAAAGTAGCTGATTGGTGGGTGGCATGCTCTTAAAGAACCTTATATTTGCACATATTCTTACAGAACTACTTATAGTGGTCCACAGCAAACCTATTTATCTGTATCAAAAAGATCCAGTTAAGTTGAGTCTATGACTGACAGTTTCGAACATTTACCAGACATTAAATGCTATGCATAAATCCAGTAACTGCCAATACCAGTTTTATTTTCCACCAATAACTAAAAATTATTTTTAGTTAGATTTTATTATCATAGAAAGTAAAGAGTAATTTCAAAAATTTCTTCTGATTGCCAGTCTAATACTCCCCTTCTACAATACTACACATCTGCTAAACACAACAAAGTATTGAATAACTGAAGCATTTTATATAAAAGTAACATAATAAATAAATATTAATTACATTATGAATTGGGTTTCACGGTGGCTTAGTGGTTAGCATGTTGGCCTCTCAGCACTAGGGATCTAGGTTCGAATCCCACTCTGGGTGGAGTTTCCATGTTCTCCCTATGATCTGGTTGGTTTCCAGCCGTGATTTACATAGACTCAAGGTAAATCAAATACAAAAAAAAATCAAAGTTATACCATATACAGTGTGATTGTGTCTGTGTGAGTGAGTGTGTGCCCAGTGATAGATTGGCACCCTGTTCTGGGTGTATCTGCCCAGCGCCCAAGAAACTCTCCCCTGAATGGGCATGGGGAACCCCTCCCAAAATAATAATTGAGTAAATAAACATTAAAAATTAAGAAATTGCATAGAATTAAGTATTTGAAAAGACCATTCAGTAACCAGCAATTAGCTGACAGGAAAGGCAAGGAAAGGGAAAAGGTTTTAGGTTCTATATTAAAATAAAAACTAAAACAAAAATATTAAAAGATTTTAAATGCTTCTTATATTGTTATCTTGAAAATATCTAGCTCAAAGTAAAACCATGTATTAAGCTTTATACCAACACTCACTCACGTGGTACCATTATCTGTAGCAACACAAGTTTTAAATGAAATGGAGAACAGGTGCAGATCATGACAGCTGAGTCAGAAAAAAATAGAACCATGTAACTTTGCATACCTACTGGAAAATGTAGTTCACATGAATACTGTCTTTCACAAAGCAATGCACCTTTACCATCCTCTGGTGGAGAAAACAAGGTCAACATTAATTCATTAACATTCCTTTTTAAGTAAGACAATATTATTAAATCATTATTTATTTACAATGTTCATTCAATTAACATAACATTCAGATATGTAGGTTTAATCTAGACTATATTTATGGTAGAGTCAATGTGAAACTTGGGACGCAACATTAAACTAATTTATAATTTAATTATGGCAAGTTTTGCACACAGTCCAAATTTAAGAGATGAATAGCCAATCAGAAAATGACAGTTCAGTTATTGGAATTACTGCACCTGTTTTCTTTTTTGTTTTTTTTTATTTTGTGAATACTGTGCTGATAGAACAAGTTTACAGCCTTACATTTCATTTTATCTATATCCAAATCGACTTACACCTAAATTTATGTTTAATTTTTTTTATTAGTAAGTCTACCTTGTCTTGCCTCCAGAAAATTAAATGCTTTGGCTGCTGCACCTGAGACTTTTATAATCACTGCACCAATTAGTAACCGAAACCATGGTACACTAACCAAGTCAATAACAGAACAGTTTAATGATCTATTCAAAACATGAATGCAATAATAATGGTGCAGTACACAATTTCTGGTAAGCATAAGTGATATAGTTAAGTTTCTGTGTGTAAATTTGTTTGGGCCCCATGAAACACAAAGTGTAGTAACATTCCTATGACATTGCTGATATCGCAAAATAAATAAAATGCCTAAAAAATACCTAAAATTTACACTTATTAGGACATAAAGTGGCAATATGATATTTAAAAAAAAACTAGTTTTTTTTAAATATCATATTGTCACTTTATGTCCTAATGAGGGAATATATACATAATGTCTTGGTTTGTATGTAATTTTATTGTAGAAGAAGCATTTTATTACTTGATGGAAAGTGTGTGTCGACTGGCATATTGTGACACTTAGGATGCTATTTTATAAATTAGTATTTTAATGGTAGGTGATAAGCATATATTGCCTAATTATCATATTACATATATTTATATTCTAGCCATAAGTTACAATTAGTAATTGAGCATGTCATAAAGGTTAAGCCATGTTTATTTTTTCCCCAATATCTTTACCTCTCTGTATAACTTTAATTGTCAAATGTGTGTCACCACATGGTCAGAAAAGCTTAATGCAGTTTTTCCCCAAAAGACAGCTTGAAATGAGTTGTACAAGATACTTTGATGCAAAAATAAAGATAATAAGCTATGCTAGATTCATCAATCTGTTGATATTTGCGGAACAATTGCCGTGGACTCGTTAAAATCATTACATAGAGAAGAGTTTCTTCTACACATAATAATATTTTAATATAATATTTTCTCTATGTTATCAATGGTCTCCAGTTGTATTACACTAATAACTATAAGCCCATGCATAGATTTTTAAATAATGGATTTGAAATACTTTCATTCATACATCCATACATTGTCTTCCACTTCCGCATGGGGGTTCCCCATGCCCATCCAGGGGAGAACGTTTCAAGCACTGGGCAGATACACGAAGGAGAGGTCGCCAGTCTATCCATGGGCACACACTCACTCACACAAACACACACAGAAACACACACTCTATATGAGGCAATTTGGGCAGTTTACCTTGATTCATGTTTTTGAAGTGTGGGAGGAAACCGGAGAACCCAGAGGAAACCCACGCAGACACAGTGAGAACATAGAAACTCCTCCCAGATTGGGATTTGAACTGGAAATCCCCAGAATTGAGAGGCGAACATGCTAACCACTAAGCCACAGTGTCATCCTGAAAAACATTTATTTACTTTACATTTAATTTCAAGGGAAACACAAAAAATGTATTTAATCATTGAGGATGTGGTAGCTCAGTGCTTAGTGTGTTGGGCTATCAATCCGAAGGCTGGGGTTTAAACTGAAGGCTGGGGTCCACCAAAGTTGTCGATGTGGATCTAGGAGTTGGGGGCTTAACCCTCATTTCTCAGTGGGTGCTGTATCATGGGTGATTCTGTGTGTTCAGTAGATTACCTAGTCAGCGGTCACTAATTTCTGCACTGCTATCCAGGTCCGGACTCAAAGACTGTTTAATGTAGATAAACTATTGGTTTAATTTTAACTGTGTTTTAGGCAGCTGAACGTTTTTCTTTATGGTATGAGCTTCATTTTGCAAACAGCGCACAGACCAATCGTGCTCATAGTAAGATTTACCAAAGGTGCTCCTCAGC
Organism: Corydoras sp. C115; assembly: GCA_019802505.1. Classification (NCBI taxonomy): domain Eukaryota; kingdom Metazoa; phylum Chordata; class Actinopteri; order Siluriformes; family Callichthyidae; genus Corydoras; species Corydoras sp. C115. The sequence goes on along the minus strand of JAFMOC010000126.1, from coordinate 428,303 downwards.
CAATCAGATATGTGCAGATTCGGGAGTGTGGAGTGTGCACAGCTGAGGTACGAAGTGAGAAGCAGCACTTAAAGTATAAATTTACTGAAAGAAAGGACAGTGAAATCTGAGAGGAATATAAGAGGGAACTAAAATGCTATGATGTAAAATTGAGTTAACAAGAAGACTGCCGTATTGTTCAGTATGCGCTTTGTTTTTAAAGCAATTTTTCTTAGCAAAGTTTTATAAATAATTAGTTCAGCATTTAAAACACTGAAAATTGTTAAAATACATTAAAAGATATTTGTAATTTATTTGTCTTTAGGTTGTCGATGACACAAAATGATAGTAGAACTACTAGGCGACTTCACTATACAGGATATGTCACAAGTCATAACACATAAGTTATAAAACAAGTTAGAAATTATGACATCTGAACCTGGACCTGAAGAAATTCCCTCTTACTGGACCCTACTTAATTCTAATTAAGTACCTCTGATATTTTTGTAAATGGACATTTTGTAAATTTAGAATAAGGTTAGGATTACAATTGAAGTAAATATTAGGATCAGGCAAGAATTACATTTGGTTAAGGTTGTTTAAGCATGTATTTCAAGCATGAATTTTAAGCATAATGGTGGAACAGAATGTTTTTTTTAATGATTAATGTGTGTTTATGAACCCTAAACTTAAACTGAAAGTAGATGTGACAATGCAAATGTAACACAATAGGAAAGGAATGTTTTGGTCCATACCGAATGACACATTTCCTTAGTGTGTGTTTTACTGAATGCTTAAAAGGCCATTGTCTGTGGCATTTTTTTCCCCAAAGATGCTCTGCTGCTTCCATCTAGTGGTAAAAGTAATGGTGCAGGTTTTAGTCAGACCTGTCACCTGCATCATGACAAATATTAAAGATTAACACTAACGTTCCTAAAAATTGAAATCCTGATGACAAAAGCCCCTTTTTTTTTAGGGGGTCATCAGGCAGCTATTCATATGCATAACGACTCACAACCCAATTACCTAGCCAGGACAATTTTTATTGCCATTTTATTTAGCTTTTTCAATAGTTTTGTACAATTTGCCCTATCTCTAAATAGTGAGACATTATATCCCTTGGAATTATTTAAAATCTTAGAGCTTAAAACTTGACAGTTAAGTTTGAAATTTGTTTGTATTTCTGGCATGCAAGGAGTGATTCATGCTTCATCACTTATAGCAGAAAGTGAAGAAGTAGCAGTTAGAAAGCTGATAATGAAACATTCATTCATTCATTCATTATCTGCCGCTTAATCCTCTAGTAGGATCGTGAAGGGTTCCCCATACCCATCCAGGGGAGAACGTTTCTGGTGCACTATCACTGGGCACACTCACTCACACAGACACACACAAACACACACTCTAAGAGGCAATTAAGAGCATTTAATTTACATTGAATTCATGTTTTTGGATTGTGGCAGGATACCAGAGAACACGGAGGAAACCCACAGAGCCACTCCACCCAGATTGGGATTTGAACCTGCATCCCCAGCGCTGAGAGACCACTAAGCCACCATGTTGCCCCCTTGTCATTCCAAAACATCATTAATTGTTTGATTATATAAAAGTTTACTAATTGGACATCATCAATGTCTTTTTCTAAACAGGAATAGTTGTGGAATTGTAGAAGTAGAAGTGCTTACCATTGCTAAACTGTGTTGCCAAACTTCATTATATTCTGCTTTACTTTACATTACATTAAACCCTTTCAACTGATTTTGAATAGCACAGCACATTTTGACTTATTTGTTTAGAATAACAAATGATCTTATATACTACACAATAGCTAAACATATATAATTTGTTAAGAAAGTGCTTATTGTTGCTATTTTTTATTCTTATTATACTTTTTTGTACAGTATAACTCGGCAAACAGCAACTGTAACATCTGCAATTTCTCTACAGGGATCAATAAAGTATTCGGACACTGATTCTGATTTGGTCTGTTTAAGTAAAATCATGATTAATACGCAATTACCTATCTTTGCATTTACCTTTTTTGTTTCTGTGTTTTCTTCCTGTATTTATTCCCAATATGAATTTAGTTAATTCAGTTTAGAGCTTTTGCTCACGGCTGTACGGGTAAACTGAGGTCATAACACAGTGTGCCCAGACATTTTCAACTGTATCTCAAACAACTGCCAAATGAAACATTCCCTTATGGCTTTTTTCTCACACTTACACTCATTTTTTTCCAGATCTACGTGGCTCTATCTGTTTCTCCAGTTCAACATGCCAAAATAAGTACCATCCACACAAACCTCAAAAATGTCTCTTACTCCTTCACAACTCACAAAGAAATGGAAATAGCAGTAAGACAGAGAAGAGGGAGAGAGAAAGAGAGAAGTTAATCCTTTTAGTATTTTTTTCACATTCCCACAATCATTTCTGTAAAACAAATTAAAAACACCAACACACAAATAGCTTGTTTGCAACATGCTTCGTGGTGTCAGTAAAGACAGAAAATCTTGAAGGAATAAGTGATCATATAACATTGCAGCATGTCTGCCTCTCAGTGCTGGGGATCAAGGTTTGAATCCTGATCTGCATGGGGTTTTCATGTTTCTCCCATGTCCATGTGGGTTTCCTCAGGGTTATTTGTTTTTAATTGGCTGCTCTTTCCAGGGTGCATCTACACAGCACCTTAAATGTTCTGATCTGTATGGGCATGGAGAACTCACATGCAACCCTAGTTTAGGCATTTGTGGTCAAGATAATGAGATTACCTTTTTCCAAAACTCACTTGGACCAGGTTGTGGATGAACCACAGACTTAAGTCTGTGTCTATCAAAACCTGGCACTTTGTCTACTCGGTTGATCGGGGTTCATTTTGAGGGTGCTTGTTTGTATGGCATAATATTAAACCACTGAAACGGCCCAGAATCCACCCTGCACACAGTGCTATTCCCAACTGCAATTAACAAGGCACACTCAAGACACACACAAACAGGTTTAAATTTTCACCGGGTTGTTTATACAGATAATGAGTTATAATAACAAGAAAGAAAAGACAAGATAATAATAATAATAATAAGAAGAAGAAGAAGAAGAAGAAGAAGAAGAAGAAGAAGAAGAAGAAGTAAATACAGAGCAGGATACAAAACATGAAAAGTATCACATAAAGAGATTTTTATTTTTAGCTTTTTTGGTGCTTTATAACTATCTGATACATAACTACTGCTATGTAGACATTGTGTAAGTGGTTTAAAATGTGTTTACACACTTGCTCTTCTACTGCAGAATGCCACTTATATTAAAAAAACAAAGCAAAAAAGTAAGAAATTTAAATATATGCCATTTATTACAGTCATGTTAAACTGTGTGCTCTTTTATTTGAGGCATTACAGATGTTTTAATTGTAAACTATTTGATTACTTGCATTTAACTCTGCTCTTACTGGGTTTTGTTCTGACGTTGTGCTAGAATGATTAATTACTCAGTAGATCAATCCACTAACCCCATCTGCTATAAGACAACGTAATTCTTTAGTGTTTTTGTATTTTGTGGTTTGCCACATGCTTATCGACTTTTAAATAATATTGTTTTGTACCATACCACCAAGCACCAAGTAACTTAGAGCAAGAAGCAAGGCTGATAAGGCTGTGCAGAATGGTCTTATGGTGCAACATGTACTTTAGTAAGTTTTCTGAAAGAGATTTATTAGCAGTATATGATACCAGGATGAATTATTGGCACATTGTATATAATACATCTTACAAGCGCATCATCACTTTGACAGCCTTATGAATGTGAAGCATATGATTTGGAAATCCCGACCAGCTACAACATTCACACACAATTTGAAATGTTACTGATTAATTCATTAATTTATTATCTTCTGCTTAATCCTCTACTAGAGCTGCGGGGGCGCTTCGGGCGCTGGGTGGATACACCCAGGACAGGAGGCCAATCTATCACTGACTCACACAGACACACACATACATATGCACACTCTATATGAGACAATTTAGAATATTTAATTTACCTTAAATCCATGTTTTTGGACTGTGGAAGGAACCAGGAGGAAACCCACATGGACACGGGGAAAACATGGAAAGACATGGTAACGTGTTAACCACTAAGAGACCGTGCCACCCCAGATGAATTCAGTAGATTTTTATTCACATAGAAATTTATTAACATGTTAAATAATTTTACTTATGTTTAATTAATAGTGCAGTTCATGGTTTTTGTAATTCGGTCAGTTGTCATTTAAAAGAAGTTCAAGTTCAAGTTCAAGTTATTTATTTATATAACGCTTTTTACAACAGTACATTGTCACAAAGCAGCTTTACAGAATGAAAAGCCTTTAAACCCCCAAAGAGCAAGCCGAAGCGACAGTGGCAAGAAAAAACTCCCCATTATGTTGTTATTTAAGGAAGAAACCTTGGGAGGACCAAGACTCAGTGGGGAAACTCATCCTCCTTGAGCGGCCAGGCAGCAACAATAGTGTAACAGTGTAAAGAACTCAGTTTGTAGTATAGACTTCCATTGTAGTTCATCTAGATCTTTTCAAAAATTGAAAACTAATCAAACACCCATCCTCAAAACTAACATAAAGATGTTAATATAAAGATATTAACAAATCATACTTATTAAAATACTGCATAAAAATAAACAAACTAATATAAACTGTATAAAGTATAATAAATTTACTGATTATCACACATTATATATATATATATATATATATATACATTATATATATATATATATATATATATATATATATATATATATATATATATATATATATATATATATATATATATATATATATATATAGTATCTAGAGTGGTGGCCCCAGCTCTGACCTCACCCACAAGAAATCTACTTACCATAATAACAATAACTTGAAAATTATTTCTGAGATCACACTGTTTAGTCTAGTCTGAAACTCAGCAGAAGGTGCACTGTGGGAGTTCGGCAATGCACTGGATTTTCTCTGCTATGATGTCATTATTACTAAAAGGCAGACTGCCAACAGTATTGTACGAGGTAATAGATAGGGTGTGGTGTTGGACAGCTATAGGTTTGATTCTAAGTCTAGTTTCAAAAATATGTGTACATAACTCATAGTTACCCTAGTAGAGGATTAAGCGGAAAATAATAATTGAATAATAATAATTGAATTAACTCAAAGTTACAATAATCAAAATAGGCCTCCAAACTCATGCAGGGAATAATTTGGAGACCTCTATATTTGCCACAACTTTAATATGTAGAATTCTAGAAAGCAAATTATTCTACTATTCTACTAGAAGATTAAACATACTACTATAAACATGAAAAACACTGACCGCTCTTTTTTCTGATCAGTATATAAAAATATACGATCAGTATAATGCAGGTATTTAACTTTTCCAAATACCTCTTAATAACAAAAGACATACCAGTATTCATAGATTTTCTAAGAATTATAGATTGTCATAAATGTGTAATTAGATCCTCTGTTATAAATTGCAAATTCTGCACTTCTAAAAATATTCATTCATTCATTATCTCCCGCTTTATAGAGGATAAAGCGGGAGATAATGAATGAATGAATATTTTTAGAAGTGCAGAATTCTCGGGCGCTGGGCAGATAGACCCAGGACAGGGCGCCAATCCATCGCTGGGCACACACTCACTCACACAGACACACTCTATATGGGGCAATTTTGAGAATTCAATTGACTTGATGCATGTTTTTGGACTGTGGGAGGAAACCGGAGAACCCGGAGGAAACCCACGCAGACACGGGGAGAACATGGAAACTCCACCCAGATGGGGATTCGAACCGGGAATCCTTAGCGCTGAGAGGCGAACGTGCTAACCACAAAGCCACCGTGCTGCCACTTCTAAAAATATATCTATGTTAAAGTCACAGACTGAAATGTGGAGAAAAGAATGAATAACAACAAAGCATTGTCATGCATTAGAATTACTAAGTGAAAGCACAAAACAATTAAATAAATAAAATTACCCAGCTGTTACATGCTTCCACCGAATGACAGTGTGGAGATTGTCATGACAGGCAGAAAAGAAACAATAAAGAAAGTTTATTCATGAACCACTAAGCCACCATGCCACCCTGAACTGATTTCCATGAAAGTCAGCTGACATGAATCCAAGATTTACCCTTACAGTGTTCCTCGAACTACAAGTATTATTGTTAATTCAATGTGCATTAGATATAAAATAAAGATGTGATTATCACTAAAGAGATTTGTCTTCTATTACTGCTTATGAACCATCTGGGTGTCATTACAGCTGCATTTTACTGTCCTGTATTTTAACCTTGTTAACACATACAAAGAGAACCATTTTTAAATATGGCCTTTTGATTCTTCAGCCTTGGTGAGGAAAATAGATGCAGTCAGAGGAACAGGCATAAGAAGAACAAATTGTGGAACACAAGAAAGTTGTGGCTGTGGAAATTAGAGCCACAGTCATAGAACATGTGGTAAATCATAGTCTGTTCCTAGGGAAAGCAGACTTGATGGTTCAACCAAATTTGCCTAAATGCACATTGGTTTCATTAGTTAGGATTTTTCAGTAACAACAGGTTCTTATATCATTGTGCCTTTCACCACTGCTAAATGGTGGAATGATCTTTCAATCTCTTTCTGTAAAGCTGAGTCACTCCTGATATAAAAAAGGGGTGTGCTTGTGTTTTCCTCTAAGCACTTGCTATGAAAAAAGACAGATTGAATTGACCAGGTTTGATAATTCTAAAGCGCTGAAAGACAAACATGCTAACCACTAAGCCACCGTGCCGCCTTTATGGCAGAATTCTTTGGAGATAAATGTAGATAATTACATTCATCTACAAATAATTCTGTTTTGAAAGGAATGTAATCTGAAAAACCGAAACTGTAGGCTAGGCCATTTCCCCAACGTAATCAATGCTGGCAATTCCATCCATCCATTATCTTCCGCATTATCCTGTACTATGGGAGAACATTTCGGGATACACCCAGGACAGGGTACCAATCAATCGCTAGGCACACACTCACTCACACAGACACACACACAAACACACTCTATATGGGGCAATTTGGAGAATTCAATTGACCTTGATCCATGTTTTTGGACTGTGGGTGGAAACCGGAGAACTTGGAAACCCACTCGGGCAGAGGGAGAACATGGAAACCACCCAGATTGGGATTCAAACTGTGAATTCCTATCCTGGAGAGGCGAATGTGCTAACCACTAAGCCACTGTGCCGCCCTGCTGACAATTCAACAGGTTTAATTTATTTTGTTGGCAAAATACACCAGTATATGTAATCGGATGGGACATTGTAACCTTTCACCATGCTTTCCAGATCCTAGAGTAATTCCAGCATAATGTTGTTATCTCTGCCACCATACTGTATACCATGAAGGAATTCCTTTCTTTGTAGAGATGGAAGGTTTATTACCATCACCCAAATGACCAGATGTCGTTTTTAGATGTAGTGGCTGCTGGGTATTTGGACATAACAGGTGAACACATCCAGGGTTTAATAAGTCAAGCAAATAGAATTTTTTATCTCAGTACGGCAAGACAACAGATTTTGTAATGCTTTAAGTTGTGTTTTGCAGTTTTTTGTACATTAAGGAATAAAGCAGTCATTTTGCGCAAGGCACATTGTGATGCGTTCTGCCAACAGTCTATTTTCAAACCTTTTGCCTATGTCAGTTAAATAGCAGCGGTTCTAGCGAATAAAAAATATGCCAATGATCATGGTAATCTCAAAAAACGATGTGTTCATGTAGACGTCAACAGTCAGACGTTCATTAATAAAGGGAATGCCAAGTGACATGCAGGTAAAGAAACAAGTTTATTTCATGTTATGTACACCCATAAAAACACCCATGAATAATAAAGAAAATATATATATATGCCTTTTTCAATTTTTGAGCTGCACAAGGCATACTTTTCCTGCTTTTTACAATAGCAAAGACACACCAACACTCCTTAAATCAAACTGAATGGTGCAAGTTGATGTCTTGCTAAAGATCACTAAAATAGGCACATTACTGTACTATTGTTAAGGCAGCATTAATTACCTCTAGAGACATGTGAATAATATACCCAGGTGTGTGTTTCAAGAGCACAGTGCGTGTAAATCTTAACTCACATATGCAATACAGTATGTTATATATAAGACAACCCATCCATCCATTATCTTCCACTTTATCCTCTAATAGGTCGTGGGGTGGGTTCCCCATGCCCATCCAGGGGAGAACGTTCGGGTGCTGGGCAGATACACCCAGGACAGGGCGCCAATCTATCGCTGGGCGTTTTTGGCCTGAGGGAGGAAACTGGAGAATCTGGAGGAAACCCACGCGGACACGGGGAGAACATGGAAACTCCACCCAGATTGGGATTCGAACCGGGAATCCGTAGTTATAGAACAACATATAAGGTATTCGTATAAAAGTTTTATTTTCAAATGTGACATCAGAAAAAGATTGGGCATTTTCCTATTCAGTGCGTGTCTGGGGGTGTGCATGCAAGTTTCTATCCGCTGTTTTAGAGATATATTTCTTGTGTTGATTGCCATGTACATGTTTTATTCGTTTATATAATGCCAAGTGCTCTATGCCTGTCAACTAAAAGTGACTTTTAAATCCCTTTAAAGCTTCTTATATATTCAGAATGTGTAAGTGTATAGATGCAGGAATTGACATGAAAGTTTATATTATTATATATATTTTTAATGATAATGACAATAATCATATCTAAAAAAAAAAGTCTAACAATAAGAATTACAGGCTGTAGTTTACCCTGTTTCTTTGTATACTTTGTTGACCCTGCATTGCAGTAACAAATTTCGTTTTTTAAACATACACCAGGAGGTGCTACAACATTCTCAGCACTGCTCCTTTCCTTGACTTTGATCACAGGGTATGAACTCCCTTACTACCTTATGAACAGGAAACCAGCTAAACAGATCATAAAGTAAACAAATAACTTTATCTTAACATCGCAATCCTTAATTTTATATTTAATTGTAATGTAGTGATTAAGGCAAACTAGAAGCAGAAATATTGCTCAGGGTCATGGTTTATGCCACAATATCACAAGTTGGCAATAATTGATGCATACTGTACAGTCAATATTCCTATCATAACTCACTTGTAAACAAAATGTTAATTTGGTAACTTGATCTTGATTTAACATTTGTAAATAACTGTATTCTTGTGTGTAGGGCGGCACGGTGGCTTAGTGGTTAGCACGTTTGCCTCTCAGCGCTAGGGATTCCCGGTTCAAATCCAAATCTGGGTGATATTCTCCCCATGTCAAGGTCAATTGAATTCTCTAATTTCCCCATATAGCGTGTGTTTGTGTGTCTGTGTGAGTGAGTATGCGCCCAGCGATAGATTGGCGCCCTGTCTGGGGTATGTCTGCATAGCGCCCGAAGCATTCTCCCCTGGTCTCCTACTAGAGGATAAAGCGGAAGATAATGGATGGATGGATGGATGGATGTATTCTTGTGTACATTTTAAAGGTGTTCTGCAGTTTCTGCAACTAAGATAATTCAGCTTTAATGGAAAACATTAAGTTTAGTGTACTAGTGTGCTTTAGAATGGCTATAACATTGCAAAGCTTTAATGGTTTAAATCTTTTAAATAATAAATTTGACTTGTACTTTTTTTCATCTTAGCAAATTTGCCCATTTAGTTAAAAGTGCTCATTACAGGTTAGGCAATGATGTTTTACTGATGTAAAAATTAAGTTTTGGGTTCTGTGCAGGACACTGATGTTCAAACCTTATCTATGTCACACAACGGTGTTTGCTTCATGCACAACCTGTTAAATCAGGGGAGGGATTTTCACAAACTGTTGCTGGAATTTATTAAACCCAGAACAGTCTATAATTGCTAAGGGTTCAATAATTATGGTACTTTAAATAAAAAATAGTTATGTATGATTTTGCATAATGACTACAGTACATGTAAGTAAAAAGTTTAATTCTTTTTCTCAAACATGTACTCTAAGAAAATAATTCTGGGAAACAAAACCATCATCCATTTCACCTTGTGTGCATATTGTACATTGTATGTTTAATATTCTCTTTTTTTAACCAGACTATCAGCAGCTTGCTAAGCCTCATGAAAATTAATTCTCTGGCTCTGTTTTTCCAGTCGTTAGCCACTGATGTTATTCACTATAAACCTGGGGTATTTAAGCAGAGCCAGAGGTTTTACCACCCAGAGGAAGGCAATCACTCTGCTCCAAACATAACAAAAGAGGTAGAGAAGCTTCAGGCAATTACAGATGTGTAATTTGGATAAAGAGAGACCTAATAAATGGGGATGCCAAGGGTGTTCACCTTTTTTAGCACTAATGTGTTCTGGCACTATTAGCATTATCTAAAGATGCAACAGATCATAAGCATTTATGTATATAAACATGAAAGAAACAAAGTCCTTAATGATGTTTTTTGTAGAAATAAAAAATACTTAAACATGCATAAATAATGTAAAGATCTAGAAATAATTAGGATTATATTAATTAGTGTCGGCATCAATGAATGATATCAAAAGGATGTCCCTGTGTTCCTACCATTTGGTATTTATCAATGTTAGTTCATATCTCACAGACTTATTTTTGTTACAGTTGAAATGATCAGAATTCATGTCTGTTTTATATTAAAAAACACATTTCCAGGGAAGTTGGAACACCTTCTAAAAATGCAATAAAAACCTCCATATGTAATTTGTTAATTCACTTAAAACTTTCAACAATTGAATTCTAATTGTGGAATACAAAAATTAATCAGAAAACGATAATTGCAACAGAAGTATGTTTACCAGTGAATTAAATCACATTTTTCTGTAATTATACTTATTAAGCTTGTGCGAATTGTTGTAGTTTTGCAATCATAATTTTTGTCTATTTTTGCTCTATATACAAGACTTAAATTGCTTAACACTCTGTGGTTCACAGTTGCCTGGTTCTTCTCTTCATGATGCACCATACATGTTAATAGGAAACAGAGGTAGTCTGCAGGCAGGGCCAGGAAAGCAACACACGTTCTGTGTCTGCAAAGCCACATTGTATTGACTTTAACTCATTGTGCATAATGAGACCTGACGTTGTCATGCTGAAATAGACATGAATACAGTAGAGCTTGAAGGCAGTTTATGTCTCTTCATAACATCATAAAAGTCTCTCTTTCTCTCTCTCTCTCTCTCTCTCTCTCTCTGTATATATATATATATATATATATATATATATATATATATATATATATATATATATATATATATATATATATATATATATATATATATATAGTGTGTGTGTGTGGTGTGTGTGTTTGTATGTGCACATGGACAAAATTGTTGGTCCCCCCGATTAATCAAAGAAAAACCTATAATGGCCACAGAAACAACTTGAATCTGACAAAATTAATAATAGTAATAAAAAATGCTATTAAAATTAACCAGTGAAAGTCAGACATTGCTTTTAAACCAACCAACAAAATTACAGAACAAAAATGGACATAAATGACCAACAAAATTACAGAACAAAAATGGACATAAATGATGGTACCCTTAACTTAATATTTTGTTCGACAACCTTTTGAGGCAATCACTGCAATCAAACAATTCTCGTAACTGTCAATGAGACTTCTACACATCTCAGCAGGTATTTTGGCCCACTCCGTATGAGCAAACTGCTCCAGCTGAATCAAGTCAATGGAGTGCCTTTTCCAGTTTCAGCTTGTCCCAAAGATGCTTAATAGGATTCAGGTCTGGGCTCATAGAAGGCCACTTTAGAATAGTCTAATAATTTCCTTTTACCCATTCTTGGGTGATCTAAGCTGTGAGTTTGCTTTCATCATCTCGTTTCTAGATCCACCTATGAGAGGAACAGCCATCCTGACCTCATACAGAAGCATCCAATTGCACCAAGCCAGGCTTGACAGACAGGAGTGCATGTCCACCCCTTCCAGCAGGCATATATGACCGCAGTGCTCCCATGTCCCTCAGTTTACATGTACTTCTTGCAACCTCTGCATCACTCTATGCTCACAGCTCAACACTATTTCTGGCCTTCATTTAACTGTTCACAGGAGGACAAATCCTTCGAGATCAGCCTCTGCCGGGCATGATTGATTGTTAATACATTGGTCAGCTGTTGTTCCTGCAATCCGCCCACGCTTACAGTAGAATCATCCTCAGGCTGCCCATCTGCAGTTGCTTAGCTAGTTAACCACCTGTTAGCTGGTTAACCACCTGTTACATCGCTCAATCAGCCTCATGGCACATGCTCAACCTAATGCTTCCTGTCTGCCTGCCCAGCCGCGTGAGGTGCTCTTATTGCACCAATTCTGCGTCGCACCCATTCTCCAGAACAGGAGAGAGTCATATATGACCGTAAACTGCTTGGGTCACCCCAGGCCCTAAAATGCAGCTTTTACCCGTCCTGCCCGCATGCTCGAAGCACATGAGCCACCACTGGGGAGACCTGCTTGACCTCAAGCACGGAATCACAGGCGGCTTCCCAGCTCCCACTGCCCAAACAATTTTCCCATTCTACCCAACCTAAGCCTCGGGTGCAAGCCGGCCTCCTGGCCCCCGCACAAGCCCTGGGGGAAAGGGTCTTTGCTGCAGCCATAGCTAAAAAACCTCTGCAGATACACCCCCGACCCCGCCTCCAACCCCACACAGCCTCAGGGGAAATTCAGTCCAGGTTCTTGGGCAGTCAACCCAATGGACACTCTGCCCCCCGGGTGGCTTGGGGGAACTTAAATGCTTCAAAGTTGGTCCTCAACATTATTTTGAGAGGCTACAAGCTACAGTTCATCACAAAAGCTTCATGTTTCAACTGAATAATAATGTCTTGCACCAACAAGAGTTCTGCTCCTCTGTTAAAGGAGACTTCCTGGAGAAAGGGGTGATCCAGGTGGTCCCTCCGCTCCAATCTCACATGAGGCATTATTGACAGTACTTTATAATCCCGAAAAGGGACGGCACTCTCTGCCCTATTCTGGATCCCAGCTTATTACAAACAACTAAGGAAATACATTTTCAGGATGTTCTCGCTCTATACATTGGAATGACTGGTTCACACCAGGTTTCCTACAAAGCCTCCTCTCTGGCCATTAGAGTCTTAAATGTCTTATCCCTCTTCTTGGCTTATCAGAATAAGCTCATGGAGGACATGTGCAAGCAGCTTGAAAAGGGCTCTCCTTCGCACCCATCCATCCATTCCATCCATCCATTATCTTCCGCTTTATCCTCTATTAGGGTCGCGGTGTGGTTCCCCATGCCCATCCAGGGAAGAACGTCTTGGGCGCTGGGCAGATAGACCCAGGACAGGGCGCCAATCCATCGCTGGGCACACCTGCAATTGAGAACAAGCTTTCTGGGCAGCACATTTCTCTCTACAATCCCTTGATAGTCTTGAGATTTGATTGTACCCTGCACAGATTCAAGACACTCTGTGCCAGATGCAGCAAAGCAGCCCCAGAACATAACAGAGCCTCCTCCATGTTTCACAGCAGGGACAGTGTTCTTTTCTTGATATGCTTCATTTTTCCATCTGTGAACATAGAGCTGATGAGCTTTGGCAAAAAGTTTCATTTTTGTCTCTAGGGCATTCTCCCAAAAGCTTTGGGGCTTGGTAGCATGTAGTTTCGCAAATTCCACTCTGTCTTTTTATGATTTGTTTTCAACAATTTGCACTCAGTACATGTATTTAAAGTCTTTTACCTCCTATTCAGTTCGTGTTATCACTGGTATACCCCAGGGCTCTGTCTTGGGTCCTCTACTATTAATTATTTATCATCTTCCTCTCTGAGGGAGGGACTGAGGGATGACACCCAGCTCAACCAAACTTAAATCCAGACTCCCACTGTTACATTCGATGCCATCTGGTGGTCACTGGCGGCATTACAATGACATCATCACTAATCGACTTCCCACCTGTTTGTCATTTTTACTGATTGCCTCCACAACTTTTAGTTCTCATTTTCCCTCAGTTCCTCGCAAGATTATTGTTGTTCATACCTGTATGTTTCACACGCTTCGAGCATTATTTATTTCTGTTGGTACCTGTTGTTCCATGCTGTTGGACTTTTTTTTTGGAACCATTTGGTGTGACCTGAGTCTGCTCTCTACTCAGATCCGCAGATTCACACAGCGTTGGTTCAGACAATCCAAGAAGCCATTTGGATCAGCATGAATAACTGATCAATGCCCTGTTGGACGGCAACCAGCAGCTGACAAAGCACATGGGAGAGATGGCTCAGCAGATGATCCTTTTGAGGGCAGCCATCTCTTCTCGTCATCGCCAGACCACCTTTGCCCATAACGACTCCTCAATCCTCTGCGTGAACAGAGACGTGAACAAGTGCCAGGGATTCTTATACTTCTGTAATCTGTTCTTGATTGTCCGTGCCATCTCGTTCTTCACTGATGCCAGCAAGGTGGCTTACATGCTTGGTCTCCTTCGTGGAAAGGCGCTAGCATGGGCCGAAGCATCCCAGACAACCATAAGTTCTCTGGCTTGTTCATATGCCCAGTTCCTGGAGGAGTTCCGGGCAATGTTTGATTATGCCGGTAAGGCAGGGGGGAGAGACTGTTAGATTTACTCCAGTGTGGGCGCCCTTTATCTGATTATTCTATTAAGATCTGTACTTTCGCCGTTGACGCAGGTTGGAACGATGCTGCGCTACAATGTGTTTTTAAACGGGGGTTAGATGTCAGGGTCAGAGAACAACTGACATTTTGGGGTAAACCGACTAACCTTAAGCTTATTGCCCTTGCAGTAGAGATTGATGGGCATTTACATACACTTCACTGTAGGGAGCAACCTACATTCATTTCTAATTTACCTCCTACCAGACCTTCTATACACCATTTCAATCCATCACTTCTTACTACATTCTCTCCATCCACTCAGCAACCCGAACGCATGCAGATGGGCCAGACACATCTCACAGATAGTGAGCATTCTGACCGTATTAAGAAAGGGGCGTGCCTGTATTGTGGTCAACCAGGACACTTTATAAGGGATTGTCCGAACCACCCAAAAGAGCTGGCTCGACAGTGAGATTGGGGGCGGGTAGTGAGATGTCTCCCCACAAGAATCACCTGATGTTGACTGCTAGTTTTTGTTTCCCTAACGGTTCATTTAATGCTCCTGTTCTGCTTGATTCAGGTTATGAAGTGAATCTAATGGATAGAGATTTCGCTCAGGAAATGGGAGTAAAATTTCTGCCTGTTGATTCTCCAGTAAATATGGTCGCCCTGGATCTCCCTCCGCACCAACCCCTTGTCCCTCACCATTAATGGAAATCATCGGGAAGAAATTAGTTGCTCAGTTTTTTTTGTTCTGCCAATTCTCCCATAGTTCCGGGTTTCCCCTGGCTTTAGAGACACAACCCACTCATTGACTGGCAAAAGGGCAATGTCACTGCTTGGAGCGATCATTGTCACTCTGAGTTCTTACGTTTGGCCAAGATTCCGCTCCCTTCGTTCAGAGCCACAGAGGAGGAGAATTTGGTAGATATTGCGCACATTCCTGCGATTAATTATGACCTCAAAGAGGTGTTTAATAAGGATTTACCCCCTCACCCCTCACTGACTCCAGCATTGGGGCGGTTCTTTCACAACAGCCCAGCCCAGATGGTAGCCTCTACCCATGCGCTTTTCTCTTCAAGAAGCTCACCAACATGGAGTGCAACTATGACATCGGCAACAGGGAGCTCCTGGCAGTCAAGATGGCATTAGAAGAGTGGTGACACTGGCTAGAGGGGGCTGAATAACCTTTTATGGTCTGGACTGACCAAAAAACCTCAAATATGTCAAAATAGCTAAGATACTCAAGGAAAAGCATCACACCAGCCACCCGCGGGTCTACTTCCCAGGGAGATACGGTCATTCTGACTGTTGTAGACCGCTTCTCCAAGGCGGTTCAACTTATCGCCCTCTCCAAGCTCCCTTCTGCCAATGAGATGGCCAGGAACATTTTCAAGGAGGTTCATCGTCTCTGACAGAGGCCCCCAATTCACCTCCCAGGTATGGAGAGCTTTCTGCAAGGGACTAGGGGCCAACGTCAGACTCACGTCCGGTTTCCACCCCCAGTCTAAATGCCAGGCTAAGAAGGTAAATCAAGAGGTGGAGACGGCTCTTCGCTGCGTGACAGCTCAACACCCCCTCCGCTGGAGCAAGCACCTACCCTGGGTGGAGTATGCCCTAAACTCTTCTATGCACTTGTCCACTAAACTGACCCCTTTTGAAGCTTCCCTCAGTTTCCTGTTTTCAGAAAAAGAGATGGTCATCGCTGTTCTCTCCATTGCCCGTCACATACGTTGGTGCAGGAGCATTTGGAAGAATAAGAAGATTGCCCTGCGATTGTCTCAGGCCACCTCTGAACGTTCTGCTAACCAACACCGACGCCCTGGTCCTCTTTACACCCTAGGACAACTGGTCTGGCACTCTACCCGTAACATCTCCATATGCTCTGAATCCAGAAAATTATCCCCCATTTTATTGGACCTTTTACAATAACCCGCATTATCAATCCCACTGCTGTTTGCCTCCATCTACCCTCCCATATGCGCATCCACCCCACTTTCCATATCTCAAAGATTAAACCAGTGGTTCACTCCTCATTATGCCCTGCCCCTACAGCACCCCCTCCGGCCTGTATTATCAATGTCCCAGCCTATACTGTCCACTGACTCCTTGACTCCTGGGTCCCAGGTAGGGGGTTCAGTTCTTGGTGAATTGGGAGTGATATGGTCCCGAAGAGAAATCCTGAGTTCCTAGATCATCCATCTTAGACCAGACTCTCATACAACAATTCCACCGTGAACATCCGGATAAGCCCATCAGAATGCCAAGAGGCATTTGTTAAGGGGGAGTGGGTACTGTTATGTTTGGTGGTCTGGTGCCATTGGTGCCATTATATCTGGTGTTCACTGGCGCCATTACAATGACATCATCACTAATCGCCTTCCAACCTGTTGTCATTTTCACTGATAGCCTCATTTTCCCTCAGTTCCTCGCAAGATTCTCGTTGTTCATATCTGTATGTTACACTCGCTTCGAGCATTATTTATTTCTGATGGTACCTGTTCCATGCTGTTGGACTTGTTTTTTGGAACCATTTGGTGTGACCTGAGTCTGCTCTCTACTCACCACTCTTGTTGTGAGAATAAACACACTTCATTCAGTCTGTGGTCTGTGTCATTTCTGTGCGTTTCCTTGTGGTTCTACAACCCCTAACACCCACATTCCTCTATTATTGATTGTCTTCATGAAATAAAATTTGGTTTCCCAAATTAAAAAGTAACAAAAATGAATTTATTTTAATTGGTACAAAACCCACATTAAATAAACTCCACGATCTCTCTATTTCAATTGAAAAGTCTTCCATTTCCCATTCCCCTCAAGTAGAAAGTCTGTGTCATCCTTGATATGACTCACTTCTCACATTAATAATATTACCCGGTCTGCCTACTTTCATCTCCATAATATCAATCATCTTTGGTTTTCTCTTACTTCCTACTTCACTGCCATTCTTGTTCATAGTCTATTTACTTTATGTTTAGACTATAGCAATTCTTTGCTGTTTGGTCTCACACTTAAAACTCTTCATAAACTTCAACTGGTTCAAAACTCAGCTGCTCATATTACACATACTCCTGTCATCCATCATATTATACCTATTCTACAACAGCTTCACTGGCTTAACGCATCAATTATAAAATACTTCTTACCTTCAAAGTTATTCACAATCTTGCTCCTCCATATCTCTTAAACCTCACATTTCTACACCTCTCCATGCCCTCAGATCTTCCTCCTCCATTTACTTCACTGTGCCCCCCAGCTATGATTAGCAATATTGATTTTCTTACATAATTTAAATCTAGGAGGCGGCACGGTGGCTTAGTGGTTAGCACGTTCGCCTCTCAGTGCTAGGGATTCCCGGTTCGAATCCGAATCTGGGAGGAGTTTCCATGTTCTCCCCGTGTCCGCATGGGTTTCCTCAATAGATCAAGTCTATTGAATTCTCCAAATTGCCCCATATAGAGTGTGTGAGTGGATTGATGGATTGGCGATGGATTGGTGCCCTGTCCTGTGTCTGCCCAGCGCCCAAAATGTTCTCCCCTGGATGGGCATGGGGAACCCCACCGCAACCCTACTATAGGATAAAGCGGAAGATAATGGATGGATGGATGGAATTTAAATCTAGGGTGGCACGGTGGCTTAGTGGTCTACACGTTCGCCTCTCAGCACTAGGGATTCCCGGTTCGAATCCCAATCTGGAGTTTCCTCCGGGTTCTCCGATTTCCTCCCACAGTCCAAAAACATGGATCAAGTCAATTGAATTCTTCAAATTGCCCGTATAGAGTGTGTTTATGTGCTTGTCTGTGTGAGTGTTTGCCCAGCGATGGATTGGCGGCCTGTCCTGGAGGTATCTGCCCAGCGCCTGAGACGTTCTCCCCTGGATGGGCATGGGGAACCCCCCCATTACCCTGATAAAGGATAAAGCTGAAGATAATGGATGGAATTTAAATCTAAATTTAAAATTAATTTGTTTAATTTGTTTAATGGTTATAAATGCATTGTCTATTTTAATATTTTAATTTTCTTAATATATTTAGCTTGTTTTGTATTGTGGTTTTGTATTTTACTGTGTCTTATTTGTTATGTAAGGTGACCTTGAGTATCAAGAAAGGCACCTAAAAATAAAATGTATTAATTATTATTATTATTATTATTATTATTATTGTTGTTATTATTATTATTATTATTATTAACAATAGTGTCCTCCTTGGTTGGTTCTAAAGTGAGAAAAGCTTGTAAAGATTGAAATTTTAGTTTTTGAGTTACTGTATGAGGGTTTGTTTGGCATGAAGGACTGAAACTGCTCCACAGACTTCAATGTTAATTAACTTTTTCCTCGTTTTTAACTCATCATAACTTGGTCATTTATGACTTAATCCGTATCATTTTACACTGAAATAATCCCCAAATGGTCCTCTTTCAAACGAAGGTGTCGTCTTTCAAATGTTTAAAAAAAAGTCCCTATAATAACCACCAGCAAACCCACCAAAGCATGTTTCCATAAACATATTTATTAAGAGAGAGAAAGAGAGACAGATTTCATCCTGAGCCAGTTCTAAACTGAAAGGTGAACCTTTGCAGACCTGAGTGAACATGGCATTGACCAAAATTAAACTTAGTAATCCATGGCACAAAAAGATGTCATTTAGTTAACTTGTGTGACAGTGTGACAATATTGTCTGCAAAAATCATCCTGTACTAATATAAACCAGATTTTAGTAATGTCTAGCCAAAACACATGCCACCTAATAATCTGTTAGCAATTAGATTTTTTTTTCAGAAAGGATTAGTCCCACAGAATGGAGATGGTAATCCCAAATAATTACGGTAATTAAATGTATTATTATGCACATGGATACAAAAATTTTCATGGCAATTAATAAATTAGCCATCAACATTGTTCCAATTTTCAGACTAAACAAGGTGTGTCATGAGATCACTTTTATTCAGAGAGCCCTGTATGTCAATGGTTTAGCAAATTTGATGCATTTTCAGCAGTTACAAAACTCTATACTATAAATCATTTTAATACTGATTTTCACGAAATTATAACAAAATATGTTTACTATTAAATCAATACTTACTTCATATTTTAGTAAAATCATGTTAGAGAAACAAATTTTAATGTTTTTATCCATACAATTTTAAATGCATACTTGAAAATTAACATTATATTTTTAAAAGCTATTTAAAAGCATGTTTTATATAAATTCTAACATTATGAAGCACAAAATCTAAAACCATGCAATTTATAGGCAGTGTTTTCAAACTAATTGACAGATCACTGGCAGCCTTAAATCATTTAAAAGCAATTTTATCAGTTTCACACAAAGCAAGAATGTAAACTATCACCTCTAAAAATCGATCACACTAAAAACATGGTAAATGGTACTAGTAACTTGTTAAACAGGACAGAGCTTTGTGTGAGCTTCATTTCAGATAAAAAAAAGGCTGTGAAGTATAACCAAAAAATACATTACAAATATTACATTAAAAACAGCAAAATGACAATATAGTCAAAACCCCCTTATCCTAATCAGAATAACAAGGGTGCTAACGGCTCATAAAGTGAAATGTGATGAAACACTATTGACAACTCACTATTTTTACAGGGCCGACCCATATACAAACATAGTCACATAAAATTTATAAATTGAACAATTTAGAGTCTCAAATTCAGCTTTAAGCATGTTTTGGACAGTGAGAGAAAACTGGAGTATCTGGTGTGTCTGTATAGGAGGAAGAAGGTCACAGAGGAGGAGCCCTCAAATAAAGTGTAAGAGAGCCAGACCTGACAAGTAAAATCTAAAGAGACAAACACATTCACACAGCTGTTGTATTATTTTAAACCTAAATTTACATATTTGAGTAGAATATTTAAATGCAAGCTTAGGATAAGTTTTTTTTATTTGCATACTATATCCAAGCTTGGGCTTTGCCGGGCTCCCAGCTTGCACAGTCAGACCTCTGCACTTGATTCAAAACTCAACCCAAACAAACTCATATCACTCCTCTACTCATCTCTCGCCACTGGCTCCCTGTAGCTGTTCGCACAGTCCCTGGATCTGCCCCCTCTTACCTCAACTCTATTGTTCTAAGATACACCCCGACTAGCTGACTGCGCTCAGTGTGATTAATTTTTTAAGAAACACCTTAAAACATATCTCTTCCAGAAGAAAAAAATGGGTCTGGATAATGACTTGTGTTGTTTTCTCATTTGGAAGTCACTTTAGATAAACGCTTTGGATAGTCTGCTTAATGACTAAATGAAAAAGTTCTATATTTCAGTTTTAGTTTCAATACTGAAATGCTTACATACATTAATGAGTATATAAAATTTGTTGATCACTGATCAAAGCTTTATTATTTTTTTTAAACAGGGCTTTTCAACTCTTTATTTTTTGGATCCTAAAAACCTAAGAACAATTGACATACCCTTTTCCTAAACAATTGAGAAGCTAAATTATAGATAGACATAAAAAATGTCATAAAAACTGGGCTTTCAAAATGTGTTATGCCACTTTTTGTATACTGTCAGTAAGACAGATGGGCATTTATTACTTTATTTTTTATTTTATGTAGTGCATTCATTTAGCGATTTAAAATAATTTAATAAATTATTCAAAAAAAATTAATTTTAATATAAACATTAGGAGCAAAATCTCCTAACACCAAAAGCAAAAGGTTTAGAATGTATATTCAAAAAATAATAATTCACACATGCACCGCAGCCTTCAACTGAACTCGTTGTTGACATTACCCAGAAGAGCTGTACATGTGAAGAGAATTGTCTGAATCCGCTGTCTCAGACTTTATCCTGCCAGATCCCAGCATAAAGTCGGTTTATTTTCTGATTGTGCCCATGTGTGAATTGTCACAGATAGTCTGAACATTTTCCTAACCTGCTTCTCCAGCCATTCATTTAAATGCATTAGACATTTTTTGCAGTTACTCATAAAGTCTCAAGTTCAACAATTTATGTATTTTCTTTTTGAGCTCTTGGTTCTGACCCTTTTTGTGGTTGAATGTCAGAAATTTCAAGATGTTCAACAAGAACTTCCCACATCTGACTTGGTTCATTGGCATTTATTGTATATTGTTTCAATGTTTTTTCCACGTCCTGGCCCCAGCCAGTGCATGTGATCATAGAAAGTAGTTGAAATTAAACTCAGGATGCACAGTGTAGGAGTAAATGTGAATTAGTGCAGGGCTTGAGACAGAATCCCCACCCCCAAACCCCTAACACTCACACTCACACTCACACACACACACACACACACACACACACACACACACACACACACGAGCAGACAGAGAAAACAGATTTCTTACTTACTTCAGATGCCAGCAGAGCGTCTGTTTTCTGAAAACACTAGTTTCTTTGGAAACAGACTAACTCTGTGTGTGTGTGTGTGTGTGTGTGTGTGTGTGTGTGTGTGTGTGTGTGTGTGTGTGTGTGTGTGTGTGTGTGTGTTTAATGAGCCAAGAAGATTTACATTTTTCTTTGATTAAGTTGTTCATTATGATTATTCCATGTGATAAATATAACAACATATTCCATTATTGTAGGAGAGATGTATATGCGTATTTGTGTTTGCTGGCCTTGAGTGTAAACAAAATGAAAATATTTAGATCCTTTAATCCTGTATCTGTATATATTTAAGCTACTGAAAAGAATGAAACATATGGTTTGTACATGCACAAGCTGTAGGCTACTTTTTCTACAGTAACAACTACAAACGATAACAATAATTTTGTGTATATTTGGACTAAAGGCTGTCTAAATCTATTCAAAGCAAGTTTTTATGTTCTTTAATTAATAACATATGTTTGGACCGATTCCGAACGAATGACTTTTTTCATATCTGTACGCTATCACCATCTGCTGGCCATTCACAAAGCACACAGTGACAACAGAAAAAGCAATAACCATAAAAAAAAGTGTATTGTTTATTAGAGCAAGATTTAAATTACATTTAGTTAGAAAGTGCACGCACACATTTATGTTGACTGCTTAACTTCTGCCACTAGACATCAAGGGGGTTTTACGTATCCATCCTCACTCCACTGCTTCTACAAATACACAAGCATACCAGTAAATAATACGACTCACCTTGAGTACTTTCATTTTCACCATGAATCAGCAGGAATTAGTGTTAGTGTCAGAACTAAATTAAGTTTAATCAATGTACTTGCTTTTACATTTGAATATATATGTAAAAAAAAAAAAAAAAAAAAAAAAAATATATATATATATATATATATATATATATATATATATATATATATATATATATATTAGGGCGGCATGGTGGCTTAGTGGTTGGCACGTTCGCCTCTCGATTTAATTCGAATCGGTTCGAATCCCAATCTGGGTGCAGTTTCCATGTTCTCCCCGTGTCTGCATGGGTTTCCTCCGGGAAACCGTTCTCCGGTTTCTTTCCACAGTCCAAAAACATGGTTCAAGTCAATTGAATTCTCCAAATTGCCCCATACAGAGTGTGTTTGTGTGAGTGAGTGTGTGTGCCTGTGAGATTGGCACCCTGTTCTGGGTGTGTCTGCCCAGCACCCGTGACGTTCTCCCCTGGATGGGCATTATATGTATATATATATAATGGATAATGGATGGATATATATATATATATATATATATATATATATATATATATATATATATATATATATATATATATATATATATATATGTGTGTGTGTGTGTGTGTGTGTGTGTGTGTGTGTGTGTGTGTGTGTGCCACACACTGGTTTTCACAAGGTTTCATTTTCAGCTGCCATCCTCTTTTGTCTTTTTGTTTCATTGCATTAGTTTTTGTTTAGTGATTGCACATTGTCAAAGACCAAGGTATGATCTCTGAGGTATGATATGATTTATAAAGTTCATGTGCCATCCATGGTATCGTCAGACACTATGAATGTTATGGAAGATGTGACATGCTCAGTATTTTATAAAAAAAAATACATTTTATAAAATATTCCAGTATTTATTACAGGTTTTCTGTCTCGTGTTGTTAGGTCTAATAGTGCCTACATTTACCATCATGCCATGCCATGTAACAACTACAGGTGAAAAACAATCAAGCAATACTTCCTACAGTGAAATTCAGAAAGTTTTTTCCAACATTGTTGCAGAAACTTTCACAAATGTGAGAAATTTTGGGTCATTGGCTTGCTAAACCCCCAATCCTGACATAGAGTAACCCCTTTGTCCCCTGTCCAAGTTGCCAACCCTGGATAGAGCAAAACACACTCTCCATTATTTTTACAGATGAAGTCAGCCACTGTGAAACCATCCTTTTACAAAGTCAATATCATACAAAAACATTGTGTGATGTAACAAATATTTTAGATTTGGTTTAATGAAGGGGTGTAGTAGCTCAGTGGTTAGGGTGCTGGGCATTCTTTGAGAAGGTTGAGGGTTCAAATCCCAGGTTACTGAAGTTACTAATGTAGGCCCTTGAGCAAGGCCCTTAACCCTGATTGCTGTACCTTTGTTCTGAGCCCACCCATCAACTTAAGATACTTGTAAGTCACTTTGTATAAAAGCATCTGCTAAATGATCAAATGCAAATGCAATCAGTCTGTAAAATATTTGTTCTTAGTACAGTTTTATGTTATATACTGGATATGAACTGTTTAAATGTCATTAAAAACTGTAAATAGTAATTCGTTTTAAAACTACTGATAGGTGTATTTCCAAAACCATTTCCCACATCAGAGGGTAGAGTGCTGGTCTGAGATGCTGCCATGTCATTAGTCACCTCTAAGTGATCAATCTACTCAGCAGTGGTAAATGCTGAGAGCAGATACATGCCATGCTTTGAAGAAGTCTATGTTGTGCCAAAAATCAATGAAGGAAGGAGAACATATGCCCCATCATACACCACTGAATGCGATGAGAGAAATATAGTTTCCTTGCCTTGATCTGTTCATTTGGGGAAACCAATTGCACAGCTCTAAATGAAGTGCTGAGTGTGAGTGAAAGAGCATCAAGTAGGGTGGAGTAGCTTGTATGGCAGACCTGATATGATTGGCATTAATGTCGGCGTGGCGGTATGAGGCAGCTTGCCATATTAATCATAAGAGCACCAGGACCCTTATGGCATCAGCCCACTGTGTGTGTGTGTGTGTGTGTGTGTGTGTGTGTGTGTGTGTGTGTGTGTGTGTTTGTATACACGTATGCATGTGTGTGTGTGACCTTTTGGCATGTGAATTTGCTGAAAAGTTCCTGATAACGTCCTCTCCACCTGTTTGCTTCCACTTGCAAATCCAAGAACTCATTTTCATCCCAGCTGAAGGTTAGAAATAAAACAATATTAAAAAAAAATAAAATAGGACATGTACAACATTGCACATGTTGGTGCTTTTATTGTATTGTACTGATTAGAAAGTTGTACAATTATATTACATCACCAAAATGTATGTGCTCTCACATATAATATAACATTGTATAACAATTTTAATGGAATAACAATTTGTCATTTGGTTCAGATAGCTGTTGTTGAAATAGCCATCTGCCAAAGTTAGCCTGCACCTGACTCTTAAGGAAATCGCAAGTGACAAGCTGAAAGACACTCTGACATGCCCGAAATCAAGCTGTGCAGTGCTTGATATCTTGCTAAAGATTGCTAAATTAGGGCACATGGAGCACGTTCGTCTCTCAGCGCCAGGGGTTCCCAGTTCGAATCCCAATCTCGATGGAGTTTCCATGTTCTCCCCGTGTCAGCGTGGGTTTGCTCCGGGTTCTCCGGTTTCCTCCCACAGTCCAAAAACATGGATCAAGCTCAACTGAATTCTCCAAACTGAATTCCCCCCCCCCCCCCCCCCCCCCCCCCCCCCCCCCCCCCCCCCCCCCCCCGTGACCCTAGTGGAGGATAAAGCGGAAGATAATGGACGGATGGAGGGCTTTATAACTGAGGTTATTTATATTAATTGTATTAATGTTGTACATTATGGTTTTAAAAACTGTACCTAGTGCAGTGCATTGTGGGATGTCTATCCACTTCACTAACTGCCTCGGACTTCTGGTTCTGTCTAAGATCAGCTAATTCCTCCTGCAACCTGTTTACCTGTAGAACCAAGGACTCCTTCTCATCATTGAGGCAATCCTTAAACCTTTACACACACACACACACACACACAATAGGAAAAAAAGTGGTAAATAGAGTTTTCCATCTTACAAATGTTTAAATATCTTTCTTTGATTTCTTTAATTTTCTTTTTTTGCACACTAACACAATAACTAACACACACACACACAAGCACATGCACATGCATGCACACATACACACACACACACACACACACACACACACACACACACACACACACACACACACACACACACACACACAAACACATAGGCACACAAGCACACGCACACGCACACACAGGGAATCAATTCCCTGTAGATAAAGATGTAGATCTCAGGCTTGGCTGTGTTGGGGGGGTAATCTGCGATCAGTGTGTGCTGGCGTTTCACCTCTTCACCCACCTCATCATTAATGGGGGGGTGTGGCACTGAAATGATGCTGTTCTGGGGAGTCATCTCAACTATGTAGAGTCTGCAGTATCTGCCTCTTTTAGTTCTGCTGCTCTAGTCAGTGATGCCGGAGTCACATGCTGCACGGTGTCAATAAATTACTTATTACTTAAAAGCTGTGCTTTATTATTAGCTCTAACTGCTTTCCTTGTCTGTTTCTTTTGAGATGTGACCGGTTTCCTGGAGGTGTAGTCAGATCTTCATCCATGGCTCTGCCGAAGCACTGCGGCTATGACGAATACTGGATGGAACCTGGATATTAATTGGACTGGCGGTCCTGCAGGACCCCTTAATGGACTTGCATATAGTTTTCCAGTTGTTAGAGTTTTTCCATTTGTTAAATATAGTCACCCGATCTCGACACAATCTGTACATTTGTGTCCTACACTGTTGTTGCTGCCCGGCCGCTCAAGGAGGATGGGTCCCCCACTGAGTCTTGGTCCTCCCAAGCTTTCATCCTTAAAATAACAACATAACAGGGAGTTTTTTCTTCCCACTGTCGCTCCGGCTTGCTCTTTGGGGTTTAAAGGCTTTTCATTCTGTAAAGTTGCTTTGCGACACTGTACTGTTGTAAAAAAGCGCTATATAAATAAATAAATAACTTGAACTTGAACACACACACACACCTTTTAATGCAGCAGATCCAGTTCCGTTGTTGTTCACACAGCCACTCAACCTGCTCAGCCATCTCTTTCAGCTTGCATATACTTGCTGTGTTTTCACATTGCAGTTCCATCACAGTCCTTTGGTGGGCACTCTGCTGCTTACTCAGATCCTGCTGCAGTGCATCATGAGCCTGTTTTAGCTCCTGCAATTCATGCGACTTTCTAAATCAAGGCAGACATTAACAGAACCTTTAATTAAGAATTGTGGCAGAATAACAATTTTATCAAAGTGTAAAGTTAAAAATAAGTGTCTTACTGCTCCAGCTGATTCTCCAGGTCTTGTATTTGCGTAGTGTTAAAGCAGGCACCCTGGAGAATTTGTTTTTCCAGGCTCTGTGCTTTTTCGGTTGCAACTTGGGCCTCATGTTGAAGTTCATCCACAAACCCCAGAAGCTGTTTCTCACTAGAGTGAAGCCGCAGCAGTTCTGAGCTCACTGACTCCAGGTGAACACTTAACAGAGCAGCGTCACCCGTGGTAACACACTGCTGCTCTTGCACACAAGACACATTGTTCACAAAGCATACATGAATAACACTTCCTCCAACAAACTACACTACACATGATATTAACTACACAGTAACAAAATAATTAATTTATAATATTAACATTAATTTTTAATAATTAATTAATTAAACCCAACAACTTTGATTCTCAGTGGGGTTTACGTCCAGCAAGTTCACTGACCAGCCAAACACTGTGAAGGCATGGGCATCAAACTAGGTTTTGCTGCTTCTGGCAGCATGGGCAGGGGCCAGGTCCTGCTGGAAGATGAATTATGCATCTTCCTGCAGATCCTCAGAAGAAGGAATCATTCATTCATTCATTCATTATCTTCCACCTAATTCTCTACTAGGGTTGAATTTACAGTGTAGTGTAGGGTTGCGGGGTGGGTTTCCCATGCCCATCTAGGGGAGAACGTTTTAGCCGCTGGGCAGATATCACCTAGACCTCAAGCAGTTTGGATTCTGTTCCTCACCTCAGATTATTAGTGTTTAAAACACTCATGCCCTGCAAAATTTGGTCTGATTTCTCCACAATTTTCAAATTTTTTGAATCTCTGTTTTCATGGGTTTAAAATATTTTTAAATAAACAAATAAACAAAAACAAATAAATACTTAAAATCGTTTAAATTGAATGGAATTATGGAAATTAATAAACGATATTCAAAAATTTTGGAAAGGGTCCATATATGCATAATATATACATATTTCTATATGTGTAAGAAATAGGCTGTCTGTCTCTCTCTCTCCAGCGCGCTCTCTCAGCCCCGCCTTCTAGTTCCGCTTTCCCTTCCTCACCAGGTGCGGCTGATTACTCTGATGGGTCGGTTATCTCTATTTAAACCCTGCTTTCAGGCTGGATGGCGCGAAGTATTGTCCCTGGTTTCTACGACACATACCGAGCGTTTTGGCTGGTATCTGATCTGATCTGATCTGATCTGATCTGATCTGATCTGATCTGATCTGATCTGATCTGATCTGATCTGATCTGATCTGATCTGATCTGATCTGATCTGATCTGTCCGCTTCTGTTTGTGCTGTATACCGTCTGGATGAGTGCGCGTCTGTTTAGCTTAGCGTTAGCTTCCGTGTACTCACTTCCTTGTTTAGCATAGAGTGTGTTTGTGTGCATGAGTGAGCGTCTGTGTGCGTTTGTGTCTGCTCCCAGAGTTATTCTGAGTTCATCTCCTTCTGTTTCCGCCATTTCCCCTGTCCCTTACTTTCAGTGTCCCGGGAGCATTATTGTTTATTGTTTGTCCTCACAGGTGGATCGGCTTTGGCCGGCTGGGGCGGAGTTTGCGCTCACCCTAGCCCGCTCCGCTGGCGCGTCACCACCTGTGTGTTCGTCACTCAGTGTTCACTCTGTATACTAACTTTTCAGATCTATTTACTAACCCGCTCTCTATCGGTGAACTAACCCTTTCTTATCCAGTGTCTACTAACTCTCTTGCTGTCTCCCCTCCCTGTGTTTGTTCCAGGTCCGTTCAGATCTGCTCGACAGCGCATCCAGTTCACTGATCCTCTGTCTATATCACGTTCATCTCTGTATCTTCCTTCTATGTGTGTTCTTGCACTCTCCTTTTTACCCTATTCTGTGTTTCCTTAGAGTTTGTTATTTTGCGCTCACCAAAGGATTTCTGAAAGCAACGCACGAACCAAACGGTTTGCTGACCGCAGGAGGAGTGAGGGTCCTCCCTACCAAGTGGGAGACAAAGTGTGGCTCTACACCAGAGACCTTCGGGTACCCGGCAGCAAGAAGCTGGGTGCCAAGTACATTGGACCGTACCCCATAGTCATGAAAGTGAATGACGTGACAGTGACTTTAGGACTGCCTCCCCGACTGAGAATTTCCCCATCCTTCCATATCTCCCTCCTCAAACCCTTCAAACCCGGACCCCTTGACAATGAACCGCATCAGCGGATATCTCAAGAACTGCCCCACGACCGTCCCACGTACACTGTCAACCAAATTCTTGACTCCCGCCGGACTGACTCAGGACTGGAATACTTGGTCGACTGGGAGGGGTACAGTGCCGAAGAACGTTCTTGGACTAGACGGACGGACATTCTAGACAAGACGTTACTTGACCAATACCACCTGACCCACCCTGACCGCCCCGCTCCGCGTCCCAGAGGGAGACCCCCTCGCAAACTCTCCCGCAGAGTTAGACTTCCAGGCTCCCTCCCCAGCAGACCGAGGGGTCGCCCACGCCTTTCACCTCACCCGGATGCAGTGCCCTCCAGCCTCAGTCAACCTCTCCCTGTCACAGCGCGCCCCAGCTCCAGCCTATCTCCCGGTCCGTTTAGTCAGGACCGGTCTGTCCCGGTCCCTCAGCCCCGTAGGCCAGGGGTCGTTCTCGAACCAGACCCCGTCCTGACTCCCGCCTGCCATCCGCCTCCCCTTCTGTTACGGGCAGAGCCACCCGTAGCACCAGTTCTTTTCCCAGCTCTCCCCGAGTTGGTCCTGGTAGGCCGTCTCCCGTTGCCCCCAGTGGGGCCCCTTTGACGACCTCTTCGGGGGGGGCTATGTAAGAAATAGGCTGTCTGTCTCTCTCTCTCCAGCGCGCTCTCTCAGCCCCGCCTTTTAGTTCCGCTTTCCCTTCCTCACCAGGTGCGCCTGATTACTCTGATGGGTCGGTTATCTCTATTTAAACCCTGCTTTCAGGCTGGATGGCGCAAAGTATTGTCCCTGGTTTCTACGACACATACCGAGCATTTTTGCTGTTATCTGATCTGTCTCTGTCCGCTTCTGTTTGTGCTGTATACCGTCTGGGTGAGTGCGCGTCTGTTTAGCTTAGCGTTAGCTTCTGTGTACTCACTTCCTTGTTTAGCATAGCGTGTGTTTGTGTGCATGAGTGAGCGTCTGTGTGCGTTTGTGTCTGCTCCCAGAGTTATTCTGAGTTCATCTCCTTCTGTTTCCGCCATTTCCCCTGTCCCTTACTTTCAGTGTCCCGGGAGCATTATTGTTTATTTGTCCTCACAGGTGGATCGGCTTCGGCCGGCTGGGGCGGAGTTTGCGCTCACCCTAGCCCGCTCCGCTGGCGCATCACCACCTGTGTGTGTTCGTCACTCAGTGTTCACCCTGTATACTAACTTTTCAGATCTATTTACTAACCCGCTCTCTATCGGTGAACTAACCCTTTCTTATCCAGTGTCTACTAACTCTCTTGCTGTCTCCCCTCCCTGTGTTTGTTCCAGGTCCGTTCAGGTCTGCTCAACAGCGCATCCAGTTTACCGATCCTCTGTCTATCATGTTCATCTCTGTATCTTCCTTCTGTGTGTGTTCTTGCACTCTCCTTTTCACCCTATTCTGTGTTTCCTTAGAGTTTGTTATTTTGCCTACTAAAGGCCACCTCACCAGCTTAGTTCCTCTTTCTTCACGCATAGCCAGTGTAGGGTTCTCTTACTACAGTGTTTCTATTATCTCTCTGAACCTCTGTTTTTTTTTTTTTTTTTTTTTTTTTTTTTTTTTTTTTTTTTTTTTTTTTCTCCGTGTCCTGTCTGCCATTGTGAAACTCAGGATTGATGTCTGAGTGTCTAAATCAGGCCCAACAGTTTTGATTTTACAAGTGGAGCATACAGGTATTTCTCCATGATGCTCCACTTGGTATATATGTAAAACTTTATTGCAAAATTTTTTTTTTTTGGGGATCATATCTGTACAGCAACCACGGAGATGGAAAAAGAAACAGAAAAGAAGAAGGAAAAAAGAAAAGAAAAAAAAAAAAAAAAAAAAAAAAAGAGGTATACGAAAGTGGTGGGAGGAAAGAAGAAAAGACCAACAGAGAAAAGAAAAAAAAAATAAATAAATAAATAAATAAAGAGAAAAGAAAATAAATAAATAAATACAATAATATATATATATATATATATATATATATATATATATATATATATATACATATATATACATACATACATACACACACACATATACATATATACACCTACATACACATACACATATACGCGCCTACGCATAAGTACATATATGCCCATACGCACATATATACATACATACATATATACATACACATACACATATACACACATACATATACACATACATACACACATACATAAATACACACACATCCATACCTACATTTACCTTCATATGCTAAAATTAATTACAATTTCCAGTATAAATATATTTATTTATTTATTTAAACTATTCTTTTAATTGATTTTATAAATTAACGAAAAGAAAGACAATTTTAAGAAACCAGGATCTGAACACCTGTTTGTGTGCAGTTGTGAGCATGCAAGTAGATGAAAGATTTCTTCCAAAGGAATGCCAAATGGGAATTTGTAGTAGTGACCGTGGGGGACCCCCGGCCCCGACCCCAAGGCCCGAGGCAGACACCAGGAAGACCAGGGCCAAAGGCACCGCGGAGGTCCCAGGCGCCGCGCCCCCAGAGGCCCCAATGCAGGGACAACCGCACACCCCACCCCCCCGAACGGACCCAAAGGGAGAGCCGAGGGAAGCCCCCAGCAGCCCCCCGCCGAGCCCAGGGGTCAGCAGCCCCAAGCCCTCAGACCCCGCCGGCACCCGCCACGCCAGAGCAGATCCGACCACGGACACGGAGGCCCGGGACCCCGAGGCGCGCCACCCCCCAGCCAGGGCCCCCCGGGGCCACGGGGCCCAAACCCAACCAGGCAGCCACCAGGCCCAGCCAGCACACCCCCCGGCGCCCAGCCCCCGAAACCGAGAGCCACCAGCCCACCAGAGGGCAAAGGGCACAACCCCCCCGGGAGGGGAATGCGACGCGGAGGTGGGGGCCACCATTAGGCGGACCCTAGATGACCCAGGAGAGGGAGCAGACCAGGCCCCAGCCTGACAAATACACATTCACACACAAACGCACTCATACCATCCCACCCTCATACTCACCTCCACTCATTCGAAGTAAACATATACAGTAACATATACGCCACACTCACTCATACTCCCCATACACACACTATACACACTCTGGGTCCAGGACATGCGTCCGCCCCCTATTGGTGGGAACCCACATCCAGACCCAGAGGGTAAACCCATTCTCTCCGGGGTGGAGAGGAGGGGACGGCCAAAGCCACGAACCCGCAAGGCCGTCCCACAGCCCGGGCTGCACCAGACCGGCAGGGCAAGCCCCCGCCACGGTGAGGACCCGCCCCCGACCACCGCCGAGCACCACCAACAGCCAAGCAGACACCCCCCGCCGAGCGCCCGCCAGACCCCGGCGACAAGCCCGGCCAGAGGAATGACTGCACAGCCCAGGGCAATGACCCAAGAATCCAAACAGGCCCAGGGAAGCCAGAACACCGGCCCCGCCCCCACCACCCCCCCAAGCCCCGCAGCCCACCCACCGCCCCCACCAGACGGACTGCCCCTTATTCACCTACCCCCCACCCCAAGCGGCATAACGGGAAACGGGGGAGTGGCTTAAGACCCCCACACACATACCCCCACCCCCAGATATGCTGTTGATGCTTGTTGTTTTTTAAGGTGCGATTAAAAGGGGGAGGAGGGGGAGGTCGGCACATGATCTGAACCTCTGTTTATTGGTTTGTTCATTTGCTCGGTGTTGTGCTCTGCCCAGGATCTCGTTCCAGGTGTCAGTCCTCATCCTGGTCCCCGGGCACCCGAAACCAGTTCGTCCTTGCTCCCTCCGTACTATCCTGCCTCTGCCTTATCACTTAATAAATAACCAGTGTTCTGCATATTCATCTCCTGATCTCTCTATCAGAACCCTTTGTGACAATATGTGTATGTAAGTGTGTATGTACAGTGGGTTGCAAAAGTATTCATACCCCTTGAACTTTTCCATATTTTGTCACATTACAACCACAAACATAAATATATTTCACTGGAATTTAATGTAAAAGACCAACACAAAGTGGTATACAATTGTGAAGTGGAAGGAAAATTATACATGAATCAACATTTTTTTTACAAATAAAAAACTGAAAAGTGCGACGTGCAAAAGTATTCAGCCCCCTTTTCCCTGAGTGCAACCAATTGCATTCAGAAGTTGCCTGATGAGTGCTAATGACTCAAAAGGGTCCACCTATGTGTAATCTAATCTCAGTACAAATACAGCTGCTCCGTGACGGCCTCAGATATTGGTTAAGAGAATATTGGGGAGCAAACAGCATCATGAAGTCCAAAGAACACACCAGACAGGTTAGGAATATGATTTTGGAGAAGTTTAAAGCAGGCGAAACTGTCCACAGGACAACAATTAGTCGTGCACTACACAAATGTGGTCTTTATGGAAGAGTGGCAAGGAGAAAGCCATTGTTAAAAGAAAACCATAAGAAGTCCCGTTTGCAGTTTGCCAGAAGCCATGTTGAGGACACAGCAAACATGTGAAGAAGGTGCTTTGGGTCAGACGAGACCAAAATTGAACATTTTGGCCACAATGCAAAACGCTATGTGTGGCGGAGAAATAACACTGCACATCACTCTGAAAACACCATCCCCACTGTCAAATATGGTGGTGGCAGCATCATGCTCTGGGGTGCTTCTCTTCAGCAGGGACCGGGAAGTTGGTCAAGTTGATGGGAAGATGGATGGAGCCAAATACAGGGCAATCTTGGAAGAAAACCTGTTGGAGTCAGCAAAAGATTTGAGACTGGGGCGGAGGTTCACCTTCCAGCAGGACAACGACCCTAAAACATAAAGCCAGAGCTACAATGGAGTGGTTTAAAAAAAAGAATATTCATGTGTTAGAATGGCCCAGTCAAAATCCAGACCTAAACCCAATTGAGAATTTGTGGCAAGATCTCAAAACTGCTGTTCACAAACGCTCTCCATCCAATCTGACTGAGCTTGAGCTGTTTTGCAAGGAGGAATGGGCAAGAATTTCAGTCACTAGATGTGCAAAGCTTGTGGAGACATACCCTAAAAGACTTGCAGCTGTAATTGCAGCAAAAGGTGGCTCCACAAAGTATTGACTCAGGGGGGCTGAATACTTTTGCACGTCACACTTTTCAGTTTTTTATTTGTAAAAAAAATGTTGATTCATGTATAATTTTCCTTCCACTTCACAATTGTATACCACTTTGTGTTGGTCTTTCACATTAAATTCCAGTGAAATA
Organism: Corydoras sp. C115; assembly: GCA_019802505.1. Taxonomy (NCBI): domain Eukaryota; kingdom Metazoa; phylum Chordata; class Actinopteri; order Siluriformes; family Callichthyidae; genus Corydoras; species Corydoras sp. C115. The sequence continues at coordinate 393,908 of JAFMOC010000126.1, read as the reverse complement.
TATTTATGTTTGTGGTTGTAATGTGACAAAATATGGAAAAGTTCAAGGGGTATGAATACTTTTGCAACCCACTGTGTGTGTATATATATATATATATATATATATATATATATATATATATATATTATATATATATATATATATATATATATATATATATATATATATATATATATAAAACCTATTTCTGTGTACATGCTATACATAATTGCACATATACAAACTACACTCTATTGACAATGTCCATAGCTTCCATAAGAAGTCATGTAATTTACCCTGTGGAATACGCTAGCACGCTAGCAACCGTTTAATATGCTAATTTGAGCACTTAACATACAACACCCCCATAAACTGACACTGAAACACAGCTGTTTAAGGTGCCTGAAGATATGAAGCTCAAACTCTGTATGCCTATAGCAGAGCGAGTTGAAACACAGCACTGACGCTTGTAACACACATACCTACACATCTGAAAAGTTTCTGCAGGCTGAAAGGAATTCTTCAGTGCACAATCAATACTTAACCTTTTCATACTCTTCATCAAGATTTCACAAGAGAACTTATGTAAGGCAGTGTAAGAAATGGTGCAGTGATTATAAAATGGCCAAAATACTAATTTCATCTCATTAATCCTCTACTAGGGTCACGATAGGATTACCAATGCTTATCCAGGGGAGAACGTTTTGCTCGACTCCATGTTTTTGAAAACTTACAAAACATGGGAACTCATGTTGGAATTCAAATCTGGATTCTCAGTGCTGAAAAACAGACAGAGCACTACAGAGCACTACTTAACTTGATTATTATTATCATTCAAGACATATTTTGTGTCTAAATTAGTATTTTATTGACACAAGATGTTACTGTTCTTTAAATATTAAATATAATATTTTATATGCTGCAATATTTTATTATTGTGTAATATATTTTATATTTCTTATATTTTATCTTTACACTTAATTTCTGAAATAAAAAAAAAAAACTGAATTTCTTTTAATTGCTTAGGGTGAAACTGGATCCTCAAGTCACAATTTTGATTCATTTCATTCACATGTGATGTAAATGACAATAAAGAATCCTTCAATCCATGAATATTTGTAAATGCCAAGAGACCCATTTTTTATTATGTTAATTTCAGAAATTAAGTAATTTTAAAAATATTTTTAAAATATAATCCCTGCACATCAAAATAAAACCTAAATATAATAGTTATTTAAGCATGTTGCACATCTCATAAGCATGGACTATACATGAACATATATTGATCAGATAAGTAATCGTTCATTTACCTCTTAAAGATTTTTTATATACTCTGATGACTTTTAGCCCAGAGAACTTACCTTGAACTTAGGAGTCAGAGCAAAATTTGCACAACACAAAAGAATAATTTTTTTTTTAAAACAGCTGCAGACTGTTACATGACAATAATGCAGCCTGTCCCATATCATTTTGTGCAACATGGTAGCATAAAAACACCTTTGTCTTTATAAACCAAAATTTCTATCAAGTTTGATTTTTTAATATATATTCTGAACTGTAGGCTGTTAAAAACCTAAATTCTTTGCAATTGCTTATGTCTTTAAACAGAGTCACGATTGTCTTCTGGCTCAAAATAACGAATCACAACCAATTTTTAGCTGTAGACTAATCCTTTCATACTGAATACTGATGATCTCACCTGTTACCAGACAAACTGATAACTGGAGTAATGCTACTATAACCTTTTCAGTCTAATCTTTCCCCATCCCTTTTAATGCAATATCTGATTTTTTCCCCAATTTTATTCCATTGTGGAAATCATTGCAAAGAAGTCAGAAAATATACCTGCTGATGATGCATTTTATCAAGTAGCTCTTTGATGGTATTATCATTCTGATGCAGCTGCAAACAAACTGACTCCAACTCAACCTGCAGAACTCTGACCTTCTCTCTGGATAACACATACTCTCTCTCCAGCAATGCTGCACAAAAACACACAGGCAATGTGTATAAATCTATATAAAATCTATATTTATATAAATCTACATTTTCCAAACAATTGAAAAAATACAAACATTAAGTTTTTATTTTTAAGCCATTTTGTAAATCATGCATCATGATGAAGAATAATCTTTCAAAGTAGAAAAAAAATGGAAGAAACAAAGGGTACCATAGATTTACAATTAGAGACTTTTAGTTTTTTTGTTAGTCCCCTGCTGGTTCTCTGTTCTCTATTGGTCAAGACCACCACAGAACAGGTGTACTTTTGGTGGTGTATGGTTTATTGTCAGTTCTGCAGTGACACTGATGTGGTGAGGGGGTTTTAGTGCAGCAGTGCTGCTGTAGTTTCATTTAAACACCTCAGTGGCACTGCTGGGATAGGAACAATGCCCCAAACAAATAATACCTGCTCTGTGGTGCTACTATTGGTATCCTCACCATTAGAGACCAGAGTAAAGGGGACTTAGTATGTACTGTAGTCCACAAACAGATAATTATAGAACTACAAAATCCATACAAAATCTTTATGGTAGGTTAAATTGATAAAATTTATGGTTAAAGGTTTTGACTGGTACTGTATATATAGGAATTTGTACACAACTAAATGTCTGATTAAGATGAGCTTTTTCAGTTTATTTCATCATACTTCTTCAGAATGTTTTACAACAAGATTCTTCATGCAATTAATTTTTGCCCTCAAGGAAACATAGTTTTAGTTCAGGGTTTTGGGATTACACACCCTTTAAATGTAACACTCAAATACCACATGTGGTTAAATACAGTACATCTTCTTATCACTAATTATCAATTACAAAAAAATATGTTATTAAAGTGGGCAGCATGGTGGCTTAGTGGTTAGCCCATTCGCCTTTCAGCGCTAGGGATTCCCGTCTTAAAACCCAATCTGGGTGGAATTTTCATGTTCTCCCCATGTCCGCATAGGTTTCCTCCAGGTTCTCCGGTTTCCTCCCACAGTCCAAAAACATGGATCAAGGTCAATTGAATTCTCCAAATTACCCTATATAGAGTGTGTCTGTGTGAGTGAGTGTGTTCCCAGCGATAGATTGGCATCCTGTCCTGGGTGTACCTGCCCAGCGCCCGAAACATTCTCCCCTGGATGGGCATGGGGAAACCCCCTTCCCCCCCCCGCGACCCTACTAGAGGATAAAGGGGAAGATAATGGATGGATGGTCGTTATTAAAGTTGATAAGACTCATTTTGAGTTTAAATCTATAAAACACACTTTAAAAATAAATGTTGTTATTACAATGTTTCTAATTTGTTGGTATTCACATTTTGTTTGCATTTGAATAACACAAAATAGCAGAAAAATATTCAATCTGATATTATTCCACACATTACTCCAGAAATGGTCTGAACAAAATTATTGGAAAATAACTGGATTACAATTTTTAAGAGGCTTATTTTATTTGTATCTATAGTTAATTACTGGCGCTGACAATATACATATTACACATTCAACCAGTTTAGATGGCCAAGGGCTGAATCAATCTGTCATGTGCCATCTGCACGGTACCTGGGCCTTTGAGATTGCTTTGTGTATGTTCCTCAGTTCCAGGCTTTTCAGTTAATTAACCACCAGCTTCAGTTAATTAGTGTTTATGTTAATTAACTCGTACCTGTTTTCCTTATTCAAGCCGTTTCAGACCAGAGGTCATCAACTATGCTTTATCTCAGGCCCATGTGAGATCTCACCTCATCTCGAAAAAATAAAGATACTGTGTTTTGACCACTACCTTGGTGTTTTAACCACTGCTCAAGTTCTTCTCCAGGGTGTTAACATTCCTAAGTTCACCGTGTGCAACATTAAAAAAAAGTTTACAGCACATTAAACTATAGCTACACTTGTTCTGCATAGACAGATGAAAGCTTATCATGGAATTGTTTGAATGATGAATACAGAATATTAATTAGCTTGCAAACTAGTTCAAGCTGATTTTAATGCACAAGATACAATAGTGTCGGCTTACTCTAACCACTGCTAGCAGAATGACATAGACCTCTAGAAACAGGAGGACCTCAGTGTTGACTCTGAGAGATAAATAGGCAGGCCTTACCTGAAGAAGCCACAAGTCAAACCTTCTGGAAGAATGTCCTGTGGACAGATAAGACCAAAATGGAGCTTTGTGGTAACGCACATTTAGAAAAAAAAATGAAAAGATGGCTTAATAATATAACTAAATTAAATAAAAAGAAAATTGGCCTCTATAGTAAAACTTGCTTGAAGTTCAGAGATGTTGGGGTTGTTTTTCTGCATGACTTTGGATGCCTTGTGTGTGCATGACAACATAAAATCTAAAGGCTACTAAAATACTCTGGGAAGTATAGTGCCCAGTAATACTCCCAAGTCCCAGTCTAGTCTCCAACAGTGATCATGGATCTTTCATCAGAACAATGTTTCAAAAACATACTTCAAAGGGAACCCAAAAGACAAACCACTGGAAAGTCCAAACCCTAAGGAACACATGTGCAGAGATCTTAAAAGAGAAGCTAAAAAGGCACCCATCAAATTTGAGCCCTAAGGTAGGTGTTAAAAGCACAATGGTCTAGAATTACAAATATGGATAGAATGATTTTTCCAAAGGTTGTGCTACTAAATAATAAGTGTCCAAGAATTTGCCCAGTCCATTTCAGGAGTTTTGCGTGGAATGGTAACAAATGTAACATTTTTATGTTGTTCCAAATGAAACAATACAATACAAAAAGCAAAAAACATGTGAATACCAACACATTTGTAAAGGAAACAATTTTTTATTATAATTGTATGTGTGTGTGTGTGTGTGTGTGTGTGTATACATACATACATAGATACATACATACACACAGCACACACAGCAGCAGCCTTTTTACATTACAATGCATATTAAATCATATTGCAGGTGTTTGAACAGGAACCAAGGACTTTCTTATTTGACATTTTGCTTCATTCATTACAAAATAAATAATGATTACAATAGTTGATATAACAAAGATTTGATCAAAAATCTGTATTTAGTGGAGTGTAATGTTGCCCCACAGTAACAGGTATACAACACAGCCTTTCACTTTTAACCATAGCTAAATGCTGTATAAGGATCTGCTGCTTCACTGCATTATCTATTAATATTCAGGATGAATGACAATCATTAACATGACACAGTAATGCCTTATATATAGCTCAGTGGTTTAGTTACTAATAAAAAAGTTAACTTCTGAAAAAGTAATAAAACATTCAAAATTGTGAGTTATAGCCAATAACATTACTGCTGTGAGGATCTTTTTACTTTCCTTCAGCATATGCCATATTACTTACCAGGACATAATCACAAGAGTTATAGTGCTACTACTGTTATAGTTTGTGGTGTGTGTGAAAAAAGTGTGAAACTGCTCTAGTTATGGTAATTTTTATATTATGAATCACCTAACGATGCCAAAAAGATGAATCAGTTTGGATTTTTTTTTAATGTTTGAAAAATGTGAAAAAAAATTGTGCAATTTGAAAAAATAATTGCGCAAACAAATTTTTGTAAATTTACAGACTCTATTATTGTATTACTAAACAGTAAAATGATAACATATCAGCTAAACTGTATTTGCTAACATATTTGTATTTATTTAATTTATATCTATAGGAATTTGATATTCAGAATTTAGTAAGCCAAAAAATACAACCAAATATAGGAGTTAGTTGTTCTGACATAATATGTGATTTAAGATTTACAATCTGTGATTTATGAGTAAAAATGTTGGTTCAGTCTTACCTTTTTCCTGGGCCAGACGACTGCATTTTGCTGTGAGATACTGAATCTGACTGTAATCCTCATCTCGTTGTGCTCTGAAAAACCTCCTCATCACCATATGCTCCTGTCTCTTCTCCCACAGCCGTATTCTGATTCTTCTTATTCCTTCTTTTACATGATACTTCTGTTTCTAATGCTTCAGGCTATGCAGTCCATTCTCCCACATATACACACCTACTGTAAATGCTGTTAATTTTGGTTTTAATAATAATTATAGCGATACATTTAAATGAATAAATTAATTAATTAATAAATAAAATACATAAAGTTTAAAACCCTTGTAAAAGATTAAACATATATTCACAGAAAACAAGCAAGAAGGTCTATTTAAATACCTAGTGGAATCAGGCATGTTGAAGCTGGTAGCTACAAGTATTGAGGGGTGAACATAAATTCTTTGTACGATGCATGGACAAAAGTGTTGGGACACCCATACATTACACCCACAGATTTTATATTTTGATTCAAATGTGCAACGGTCAAGATTTAAAGCATATTACTTTACAAAACATCCTTTTTTTACCCTTACGTTCACAGAAACTTTTTTTTTTTTTGGTAACAATATCAATGGCCTTTAACAACCTTGGCTTTTACAATTCAATTTCAAATATTCCCTAAAACAAAATTAACTGTGTTCACATTCACTTTAGGTACAATTTTGTTGAATTCATACCAATTCATTCAAAAATTTGTATACGACTTTTTTTTTACGATCATTTTATTTCATCCATTTATCATTTGTAACATGTTTAGAAATTCTGCTTCATGTTTATTTATATGTTACAAATGGAAGAGATAAAATGATAAGCATCTTTTAACACTTTACTATTAAATATACAGTTTAATCTAATTTATTAATTAGATTATAAATTTATTTATTATTTATTTATTAAATTAGATGTATTATATGTATGCATGTATGTGTGTGTATATATATATATATATATATATATATATATATATATATATATATATATATATATATATATATATATACACATATACTGTACATACATACACACACCTTACCTAATTAAAACAATATTATGATGTCTGGAACACTTTTTGTTAGAATTCTAAAACTTTTGTGGCTAAATATATAAAAACCAAGAAGCACATCTAAGTATTTGTTCAAAATGGCATTTATTTAAAAAAAAAAAAAAAAAAAAAAAAAAAGCAAACAAGACCACAATGTTTTCAGTTGAAGCAGCAGGGAACTATAAAGCTATTGGTTAAATAAGCATATTATTCACATTACCAATAATCAATTTTTATTTTTTACATTTTTTGTTCATAAATGGAAATATGTTTATGAGTCAGGAGTACTTCACAGTCTGTGTTAGCTGTCTTCAGAATCAGAAGGTCTTACAGTCAGTTCTTAAAGATTGCATATGATACCAGATGCAGTTTTTATGACATTTTATGACACTAAATCATTTATCAAACAAATGGGCAAACAAAATATTACACGTGTAAAAAAGAGACTTCTGAACTGCTGAGGACAAGAAATCTAAATAACATAATAATAATGACGGAATTATAGAGTTTGCAGATTCTGTCCTAATAACCCCACTGTAAGGTATGCAAGATGTGAACATGTTAATTACCTGGTAGCATCATACATTTCTTTTGACTTAACCAAAGGTAATAATAATGGGATGCATGGATACCAGTTTTGTCAGACCAAGTATGAGTAAGGATATAAATGCATAACATTATTTTATTAAATTATTTCTCACTTACTGACTGTTACATAAACAACGTAATAACATGTTTATCTGAGGAAACTTTAATTTGTAACTGATCAGATGAAATTTAGGACCACATAACAGTTTATACAACTGTAACAGAACAGCTGTGTAATGGTGGTGGTGCATGGGACAATTTTTGACCTACAGAATAAACTTATATGGACGGAATTGATTTTGGAGTGCGCATTTTACTTTGGCACTGGGCTGATGGATGAAAAAAAAAAAAAACAGTTAAATGTAAGCACAAAACTTCTTTTGTAAAACGGTAAGTTAAAGCATGAATGTATTATGATTAATGGAGCTTAAATGACAGCAGTTGTCTGTCGTCAGCATTAACTAGAAATGAAATACTCTCAAAAAAATTAAAAGAAAGTAGAAATGTCTACAAAAATAAATTACAGACCGCCCAGCATCCTGCATTATACAATTTAGAAAGCGAGACTAACGTAACCGTGTGAGGTCACACAGACAGACAGTGTTGCTGCTCTCACATGAACAGGGTGTGGCAGCTCAGTGGTTGGAGTGTTCGACTATCAATTCGAAGGTTGTGGGTTCAAATCCCAGGTCCACTGTAGTTACCAATCTGGGTCCTTGTAGCCCTTAAGCCTCATTGCTCCAGGGGTTCTCTATTTAGCCTTGTGTTCTGATACTTGTTGGGATACTTGTAAGTCGCTTTGGATGAAAGCATCTTGCTAAATGACCAAATGTAAATGGGCATGGGGATTTTAATAAGTGATCAGTCTTGCCTCTGTCTCCCTCTAGAGGCCAGGAGAGGCTCTGCATTAGTATCTCTGAAGATTACATGAAAAAATATCGGGGTCATTGTATAGGTTTAAATTTTAAAAATTATTAAAATAATTAAAATACATAAAGCTGAGTACAGTAGTGAATATCATATACCTGATAGCAGTATAGGAACCTGATAGTGGTATAGGTGAATCCCTATTAAAACTATGATCACATGCATCTATAATCCCAGTAATCCCAACAGGCACATTACAATAAGATCCAAATCCGTTTACGATAAGAAATCTCCAATGTGAAAATCTGAAACTTTTCTGTACCTACATTAATATCCAATATCATAGTTATCCCTCTGGCAACGGGTCTGCACCTAGATGTGTGTGTGTAAAACCTTTTCAGTCTTATTTTGCCTTTTTTAGATTGTTCCACAATGTGGTAACAGTAATTATTCCAGAAAATTGTATGAATAATTACAATACAGGAGCACAGTAGTATAGGATGATAATATAGAAGTCCACAATGAGTGTACACATTGTTTAAAAACTCCAGCAGCACTGTTTATCATTGCAACACAAAAACACCATTGCCACATTTTGTCAGTGCACTGCTAAGAATCTTCCACTGCCTCAATTATAGCTGCTCTGTGGGGTCCTGACCATAAGGGCTCAAAATAAAGGTAACTAATAAAGTACGTGGACGAACAGATGAACAACAGACTGTAACAACAGAACTAAAGTGCACAAGTAAATGGGGTGTGTGTAAACCAAATGTAGTCCATTACACATACAGTGGTTTAGTCCATTAACATCCCTAATGCACACTAATTACAATTATGCTTATTTCAGGAGTGAACGCAAATAATGCGGTTTTACTAATTAATGTCCAAAAAACATGAATACCAATACTTCTCTAAAAATGTTACTGTAAAATAGTTGCACAGCACTATCACAGATTAGCAGACATTATAAATCTTGACCGACCAATCTCACATCTGAGCTGCATAGGAAACAGCATACTACACATTACACTCTATAGTTTGCAGTATGGTCACTACAGTGTTTTTACAAATTAAACTATTCTAGAATATTTTGCAGCATGCTACAAAACTAATGAGTGATAGTAATTCAGTAGTAACACACAGATCTGATTTACAGATTGTATGAATATACTAGTCACGAGTTGTTTTGCAGTTAGATCTGATTATTGATAATTGAGCAATTGATAATTACTCAGACAAATTACACCACCAATCTATTCAACCATTTAAGGAGCATGTCTGAAGTATAAAACCAAAATTAGTTTTTATATTACATAAAGTAATAATATTGCAGGAATCCAGTTTGTCATAATCCAGAGTTTTTATTATTATAAATACTATTATATTTATTAATAATCCACATAAATGTGGTAAATACAACATATTAACATTTTTATTATTGTTGGTTATATCACAAATCTAATATGTTCGATGTTTTTATAACATAATGCTAATTAGTGTACCTAGGTCTGTATTATCTGTCTGTGTGTATTGAAACTATCAGACAAATGTTGCAATGACAAACACACACACACACACACACACACACACACACACACACACACACACACACATAAACTAGACTTTATCTAATGGACTACACTTGGTTTGTCCAAGTTGTCTTTTATCCCATACTTATTCCTTTACAAGAAATGAATTTGGCTACAGTCTGGACATCTGCAGTATACAGAACACAAATGCTTCCAATCACCATACTGGTGATTCATACAGTGAAATGCTTTGCCCATGATGCAATGGCAGCAGTTGACAGTGTATTGACTTGAAAATGTAAGAACTAATCCATCCTTTCCAACTTATTAACGTTACAATTTTTTAATTGACAGTCTAAAAGTTATGCTAAGGTTAATAGATATTCTCCTGACACCAGTCTGCAAGTGACTAATCACAGACATGATAAAGAGACAGATTCATCCATATAAGCACATCTGAAATGACAAGGTACATTCTGCAGAGAAGCATTGATCATGCCTGCAAAGGAAAACGAAACAACAAAAAAAAAAAACGATGAAAACTAAACAAAACAATAGCTGACATCAAACTGATCTCAGTGGCAAAATATTGCACTGATATCCTCTTAATATAGATGGGCGATCACTATAAATAAAAAAAGACAACAGTAACAACCACAACGTTGTCATGGTCAAAATGTGCGCTCATAAAAACAGTTCTCTTCACCACTGCTGCCAGCTGAAGTCGTCGTTTGAACCGAAGACTAGAAAGAAGCCCAAAATGGTACCGAAGATCACAATGTTTCCCGTCAGCACGAGAGCACATGCTCCCCAGGCAATCTGCAAACAATCAGTAAGTAGTCACTCAACAACCGGTGGTACAATATGTGGGTTAATGTTGCTGTTACCTCCTTAAAATACCAAATTACGACATCTACTGGGTAAAAGCTTCAGAGCTTTGGTCTTAAGGCCACGACTAGCATTGCAGGGCAAAGACAGGTCAGTAAATGTAAAAACAAATTACAACCGAATCCTACACACAAGTTTGCTTTAATTTTCAGAGAATTTAATTTATTGGGCAATAATTAGCTCTTCTGTTCAGTTATTTAAAAATTAAGTAAGTAAGTAGATGTTGTTGTAAGGCATTTATAATGTGTATTTTTATGGTACATGATGAAACTATGAAATTCTAGTTCAGGATGAACACTGAGCTCAACATGAGAGCTGTGCTGCTAAGAAAATTTAAAAAAAAAAAAAAACAATTACAGTCAAAAGCTGTAAAAAGATACTGTATGATACTATAAAAAATATTTAAAAAGGGGGAGGGGCTGCAGCATCGAATAACAATCAGGTTTGATGAATTTACAGTATAGTTGGTTTTCTCCATAACTTCTGACTTGTAATGTTCTCATTTGTAAGTCGTTTTGGATAAAAGCTTCTGCTAAATGACTAAATGTAATGTAAATGTAAATGTATGATACTATATAGTTGTGTGTTGAAAAAGCAGTTAACTAACATTTATTTATATTGCTGTTTTTAAAAGCAGACTTTACAGTACATCCAGAACTTCTACACAAACACATAAAATTATAATGGCAATCAATTTTTACCTAACTTGCATGTTTTTGAATTGTGAAATGAATGAAGCATTTTTGACAAAGGAATGCTGGCTCAAAGCTGCTTTACAACATATCAAATATTCTCTACCTATACACGATAATTCACAGTTGCAACGTTGTTATCAACAAATTTTATACAGTATGCTTGTAGATTGGTGGAAAAAACCCACACAGAAGAACTTAGAAAATCAGAAGGGACCCAGACCACAATGTCCAGAAATCACACCAATAATCTTTCTACTATGAGGTAAAAGTGTTAAACACTGTGCCACCTTAAAACCACATTATTTTAATTATGCTTCACAATTGAAATGGGTTTTAAAACCAGGTGCTATAAACCAATGATATCAAAGGAAACTTTGTTAAATGTAGTGTTAGTAAGCACTATTTGTATATCATGTCCAAACCTTTACACAGACCACACTGTAGTAATGAATTTTTTAGTTACTGTTACGACAGCATTAACATTAAATATTTTTACATTTTGTTGCAAAATGAAGTGGTTAAGGTGATTGGCTATTAATTTAAATGTTGAGCGTTTAAATCTTAAGTTCAATTAAGTAATCAGTGTGTGCCTTTGAGCAAGGCCCCTAACCCTCATTGCTCCAGACATGGTGTTTCATGGCTGATGCTGTACACTTTTAATCTAATGCATTTAATCTAACACTAAATTGCTTAGGTGCATTTATCTCACTGTTTGCATTTTTTACTGTTGTAAGACTCATACTGAAAGTTTTTTTTTTCCCCCATAATTTCTCCCCATTTTCTTTCTAATTCAGACTAGGCCCATTTTTCACTCAGCAGACATTTACTACAAAATGATGAATTTGATGTGCTTTCAATGTCTCATTTTAATTGCCGCCAATACAATACCTGGTGTTGATAACGATGCACTCAGAAGAAAGCTCTCCCATACCCTTCTTCATACATGTGCTCAACCCCTGATTGGCTAGCCCCACTGTGATTGCAAGAGAAAGTGTGTGTGTGCGCGCATGCCACTCCTCTTATGGAGGCGGTAGCATCATCAGGGTTTAAAACACTGATTTCCAGTTAAGATACTCTCTAATTTGTATTTCCATGCCACTAACACAAAGATTATTTCATTTTATTTAATTTGTGGCTAAAGCCTTTGATTCCAACCTGTTTCTTTCTTATTATAATAAAAAAACTAATATTATAAAAGGTCTAAATGACAAAAATAAAGTCTTCAAACATTAAATAAAAAAGGGTCATCTTTAAAAATATGTATTTTTGTTATCAGGTAATTTCTTTGAAATAACACAAAATATTCAGCGGTTACAGAAAACGTGGGGTGCCCAAACTTGAATGTTACTAGTGATGAAACATGGAATAAAGTTATATAAAAAGAAACTTGTATAAATACCACAGTAGCACGAGCAAATATGATGGGCAGCCCAAAAGCAGAGACGACAATCCCTGTGGTAAGGAATATGGCCAACTCCTTGCAGGCATTACTAGCTGAATCTGTGTCATCTACCACACGGCGAGAGATACAATACGGGATGGGAGAAAGGATGTAGAAGAAGAGGAGAAACAGTGGCCAGTATTTACTATGGAAACACACAAAAAGAAAGTATTCATACATTCATGTTCTTACATTGTACAAATAACTAATTCCGTTTTTCTTGTTGAAAGCCTGTGTGTGTGTGTGTGTGTGTGTGTGTGTGTGTGTGTGTGTGTGTGTGTGTGTGTGTGTGTTCTCTATCCAAATCCACGCTGTTGCTTTAATTACCACAAAGTTTTACCTACTATTTGGAAACTTGTGGTTATTTATATACTCTTTACAACCACCAATAAGCAGCTCCATGAACTTTATATTAGAGATTATTAGCGAGCTGTCAATCATGCACCTGCAACTTAATTTAGAGCTTGTCAGTGTGTCTTTGTTATCATTACAACGAAAATCATGGGTGCGTTTTGGACATCACGTGCAAGAAAAAAACACTTTTTTTAGTACTTGGTGTGCTCTGAATTTGGTGGATCTCTATTTCAATGGCGTAATGTGACTAATTACGCATACATTTGACATTCAAATCATTTGGAGAACACATCAGACATACATATTATTTTGTCTGACTGTTTATTTATTATATAAAGTCATGGCCAAAAACACAGATAGCCCTGAAAATATTTTTAAATGCTCCACTTCTCTTAGAACACAGAAACGTTCACATTATTTCTTTTGTTTGCATTACACCAACACAACTTCATTCATTCATTATCTTCTGCTTTATCCTATATTAGGGTCGCGGTGGGGGGGCCCATCCAGGCATGGGGAACCATTATTAGAGCATTTGAATAAATGATTAACTTAAATTTGCTTTGCTTACAGACATATTGCTTTAATATTTATAGCAGTGCAAGCTATCAAAATAAAATCATAATCAAAATTAAGACTTAATAAAATATGAAATATATTAACTCCATTAAAAGCTGCTATGATTAAACAATAAGGTTAATATTTAATAGTAATTTGAGAATTTTAGAAAGTACTTACTTATAGACAGGCAGGGCACAGCCCAGCATGAGAAACATGAGGCCAATGGCTCCACCAAAAGAGAGACTGATCAGTGCTGGACAAGAAACAAAAAGAGTCAAATATCTTTAAGCTGCAAGCTTAGGCACCATTATGAAGCATTATTGAAAACAATAGCTTATTTAACAGCATCATATTTCAGCTACTAGTTTATTTATTATTGGGCTTTATAGAATTCAATTTCATTCTGCAATCAAACCAGAATGATGCATACACATACTACTCAAAAGCTCATACTTTTAAGGGCAGCGGTATATTAACACCATTATATCCAAACAATTACTTACTCACTGCTTTGTAGTATAATTTTAGAAAAGGCCCAATTCCTGTTTTGTAATGCTTGCCATTTTCCCGTACACAAAGAATGAACCCCGAGGAATATCTAACGACTTTTGTTCCTCGTTGAAAACACCTAAAATATTTGTTGTTATTTATCTGTTCTGTTAAGACACTCCACACTTTAAACAATTTACAACATACTACCTCTTGTAATATAATACCAATTTTGCACAACTGTACAACAGCATTTGTAAAAAATATTCAATCTGTAATTATCTGTAATTAACATAGTACACTGTACATTTTTATATTCACAGTAATTTCACATCTCACATGTACGGACATCACCTATTTTTACAAGCTCCTCTGGTTCTTTTTTGTTTACAAAGTATTTATTATTTACTCTTTAAACTACCTTAGAATCTATATATACACTGCATGCAGAATTATTAGGCAAGTTGTATTTGAGAGGACTATTTTTATTATTGAACAACCATGTTCTCAATTAACCCAAAATACTCATAAATATCAAAGCTTAATATTTTTGGAAGTTGGAGTGGGTTTTTTTTTTTTTTTTTAGATTTGGCTATTTTAGGAGGATATGTGTTTGTGTTGTAATATTACTATGCAGAATTATTAGGCAACTTAATAAAAAACAAATATATACCCATCTCACTTGTTTAATTTCACCAGGTAAACCAATATAACAACAGAAAAAAAAAAGAAAAAAAGAGCTTGTCTCATTAATTACACAATCAAAGACAACATCCTGTATGTTAGACCCAATACCTACAAACCTCCTTAAAGACCTCCTACCAAATATTACAGAGCCTTTTATGAACATTATAAATTCATCACTTAAAATAGGCTATGTCCCCAAAAATCTGAAGTGTGCAGTTATTAAACCATTACTTAAAAAAAACTAATTTAGATCCTCTAACACTGTCCAACTATAGACCAATATCAAACCTTCCTTTTGTCTCTAAAATCCTAGAAAAATTGTGTTCAACCAGCTGAATCGCCATCTTCTAGCTAATAACGTTCATGAAGTTTTTCAGTCAGGTTTTAGGTCTCATCATAGCACTGAGACAGCCTTAATTAAAGTCGTTAATGACTTATTAATGTCCTCTGATAATAACCAAATCTCTTTTCTTGTATTATTAGATCTTAGTGCAGCCTTTGACACTATAGACCATAACATCTTAGTTGAAAGATGTTTCAACTAAGTGGGCGTTACAGGATCTGCACTCTGTGGGCGTTACAGGATCTGCACTCTGTGGGCGTTACAGGATCTGCACTCCAGTGGTTTAAATCCTACCTAACAGATCGATATCAATTCACCTGTGTTAACAACCAATGTTCTGATCTTACTAAAGTTAAATATGGTGTCCCACAAGGGTCAGTTCTGGGTCCACTCCTATTTGCATTATATATGCTTCCATTGGGATCACAGATGATACACAGTTATATGTTTCAGCTAACCCTAATGATGGTCGTTCAGTCAGTAAGCTCGAGGACTGCATCCAAGATATTAAAATATGGATGTCAAAAAACTTCCTACTGCTAAATTCTGATAAAACAGAGTTTCTGATGGTTGGACCCAAGGACAAAATTGACAAAGCCTCTAACACTATGTTAAACCTTGATAAATCCCTAATTATACCCAGTTCATCTGTAAATAATCTCGGTGTCATTATCGATTCAGATCTCTCCTTTACAAAGCACATTAGCAATATTACTAGAATTGCATTTTTTCACCTTCGTAACATTTCGAAGCTACGAAATATCCTCTCCCTCCAAGATGCAGAAAAACTAATTCATGATTTTATTACCTCAAGGTTAGATTATTGTAATTCACTTCTGACAGGATGTTCTAATAAATCATTACATAAATTACAACTTGTGCAAAATGCTGCAGCTAGAGTTTTAACGAAAACCAGAAAGTTTGATCATATCAGTCCTGTGTTATCAAACTTGCACTGGCTACCAGTTAAGTTTCGTATTGAGTACAAAGTTTTATTGATAACATATAAAATTCTACATAATCAGGCTCCACAGTATCTGAGTGAGCTGATTCAATCATACAAGCCAACACGTGAGCTCAGATCTCAAGGTGCTGGTTTATTCTTAGCTCCTAGAATAAATAAAGTTACTGCTGGTGGAAGAGCGTTCTCCCACAAGGCTCCTCAACTTTGGAATAGCCTTCCAGTTACTGTTTGTGATTCTGAATCACTATTAATCTTTAAAAATAAATTAAAAACACGTTTATTTATTCTTGCGTTTAATTAATCCCCTGTAAATAAAGATGTAGATCTGAGGATTGGCTGTGTTGGGGTGGTAATCTGTGATCAGTGTGTGCTGGCGTTTCACCTCTTCACCCACCTCATCATTAATGGGGGGGTGTGGCGCTGAAATGATGCTGTTCCGGGGCGCCATCTCAACTATGTAGAGTCTGCAGTATCTGCCTCTTTTAGTTATGCTGCTCTAGTCAGTGATGCCGGAGTCACATGCTGCACTGTGTCAATTAATTACTTGTTAATTAAATGCCATGCTTTATTATTAGCTCTGCCTTCCTTGTCTGTTTCTTTTGAGGTGTGACCGGCTTCCTGGAGATCTTCATCCATGGCTCTGCTGACGAATACTGGATGGAATCTGAATATTAATTGGACTGGCAGTCCTGTAGGACGCCCACTAATGGACTCACATATAGTTTTCCAGTTGTTAGTTTTTCCATTTGTTTAATATCTGTACATAGCTGTCCTACACTGTTGTTGCTGCCCGGCCGCTCAAGGAGGATGAGTCCCCCACTGAGTCTTGGTCCTCTCAAGGTTTCTTCCTTAAATAACAACATAAAAGGGAGTTTTTTCTTGCCACTGTCGCTTCGGCTTGCTCTTTGGGGGTTTAAAGGCTTTTCATTCTGTAAAGCTGCTTTGTGACGATTTACTGTTGTAAAAAGCGCTATATAAATAAATAACTTGAACTTGAACAAGGGGGCCATGTCATTATTTTTATTTTGTTTAGACCAGGGGGTGCCCACACTTTTCTGGCCCGAGATCTACTTTTCCATTGAACAGGTCATCGAGATCTACCGGGGTCAATCGCTATTTTTTAGGCTTTTATATTGAAACCTGTTTAAACACATCATGTTTGTGTTGTCGAATCTGTTGTGTTGTCGAATCTTTTATTAAACACATTCCAGCAATTAGCACAGAGAAAACCTGATTTTAGTTACACCCAAACACACAGTATACAGCACAAATGTAAAACAATCACGTAACCTGCATTTCCCCAAACATCCATTCATCCATCCATTATCTTCCGCTTTATCCTCTATTAGGGTCACGGGGGGGTTCCTCATGCCCATCCAGGGGAGAACATTTCGGCGATGGGCAGATATACCCAGGACAGAGCGCCAATCTATCACTGGGCACACACTCACTAACTCACACAGACGCACTCTATATGGGGCAATTTGGAAAACTCAATTGACCTTGATCCATGTTTTTGAACTGTGGGAAGAAACCGAAGAACCCGGAGGAAACTCACGCGGACACAGGGAGAACATGCAAACTCCACCCAGATGGGGATTTGAACTGGGAATCCCTAGCGCTGAGAGGAGAACATGCTAAACACTAAGCCACTGTGCTGCCCCCAAACAGAACATGAACATTAATAAAAGCAAATGCATTTTGAGTTTGACATTGTAAAAAAATATTCACCCCCCCCCCCACTCTAAATGAAAGAGGAACATTTTAGTTCTTTTTCAGCTTCACTCATCCTTCACTCGTCTTGTCAGTCAAATAAAGTGTAAAAACACAAGCAGAAACTATCTAATGTAATGTAATGTAAATTTAATGTAGATGATTCTCGAGGCTTCGGATTTAGGCTTGGAGGCGTGGCCACGGGCCCGGGGGGGGGGGGGGAAATCGGTCGATCACAATCCACGTATTGAGCACCCCTGGTTTAGACCTTTACTGACCAGACATGCGCTGTGGTGCATGTGATGGAGCATTGTCCTGCATGTAAATCTGAGCCGTCTGAGCCTCGGGCCCATCCATCTGGCCCATCAAGAGTCACTCTCTCAGTCACACTCAGTCTCAGTCACACTCATCAGTCCATAAAAGCTTTAAAAAATCAGTCTTAAGATATTTCTTGGCCCAGTCTTGACGTTTTATCTTATGTTTCTTCTTCAAAAGTGGTCATTTTTCAGTCTTCTTTACCTTGTCCATGTCCCTGAGTATCACACACCTTGTGCTTTTCGATACTCCAGTAACGTTACAGATCTGAAATATGGCTAAACTGGTGGCTAATGGCATCTTGGCAGCTTCACACTTGATTTTCCTCAAATCATGGCCAGTTATTTTGTGCCATTTTTTTTTCATCACGCTTCTTGTGACCCTGTTGGTTATTTGCCATGAAACACTTGATTGTTCGATGATCACGATTCAAAAGTTTGGCAATTTCAAGACTGCTGCATCCCTCTGCAAGACATCTCACAATTTTGGACTTTTCAGAATCCGTCAAATCTCTCTTCTGACCCATTTTGCCAAAGGAAAGGAAGTTGCCTAATAATTAAGCACACCTTATATAGTGTGTTGATGTCATTAGACCACACCCCTCCTTATTACAAAGATGCACATCACCAGATGTACTTAACTGGTAGTTTGCTTCAAGCCTATACAGCTTGGAGTAGGACAACATGTATAAAAAGGATGTTGTGATTAAAATACTCATTTGCCTAATAATTCTGCACACAGTGTGTGTGTATATATATTTCTATTTAAATTTTCCTAGTTTTTTTTTTATTTATTTATTTCCAATTGCAACATAACTTTTCACCTTTTTTCTAATGTAACTTGCTGCTGAGAATGTGAATTTCCCTATTGTGCGACAAATAAAGGTCTATCTTATCTTTCATTCATTCATTATCTTACCGCTTTATCCTATATTAGGGTCGCGGGGGGGTTCCCCATGCCCATTCAGGGGAGAACGTTTCGGGTACACCCAGGACAGGGGGCCAATCCATCGCTGGGCACACACTCACTCACACAAACACACTCAATTTGGAGAACTCAATTGACTTGATCCATGTTTTTGGACTGTGGGAGGAAACCGGAGAACCCGGAGGAAACCCACGCGGACACAGGGGAGAACATGGAAACTCCACCCAGATGGGGATTCGAACCGGGAATCGCTAGCGCTGAGAGGTGAACGTGCTAACCACTAAGCCACTGTGCCGCCTCTATCTTATCTTATCTTATTTAATTGTATTATAATATATTTTTTTTAAAAATCTGCTTATTTCTTTTGTATAGACTGTGTGCTGTTTTGTTGATTTAGTATGTCACATGTCATACATATGCACAGATCAAGACAAATTCCTTGTATGTGTAAAATACTTGGACAAATAAAGTGATTCTGAATTAGTTATGTAAAGGTTCCACTAAAATAAACTCCAGATTTTACATTGTTTTGTTTTTACAAAATATGTCTCTTCTGGAAAAGGGTATCTAAAAACTACATCTCACTTTATAATAGCTTTAAATTTATATATTGTAATTCCTGTGTGGACTGGTGACCTGTTCAAGGTGTTTCCAGACCTTTCACCATATGACTGTTAGTATAGTTGTCTACACTTGATCCCTGATCAGGATAAGCAGTTTAAAAAGAATTATTAAACATATGTCAATTATAATTCAAATGTAACTCCAGTCCTTTTCTTCCTGCATTTTGCAACTACCATGAGCTTTTTCCATCTTCTAAGCCTGACACAGATCATCTGATCACCAGACAAATCAGCTGGTTGTAATACCCCCCTCCCCCATTAACTACCACATTCTTTTCTTAAGTAAAGAAAAGCAAGCACAAAAGCATGCAGCCTACTAACATGCCATCTCTGGTGTATGACTTTGTTCTTTTTAGGAGACTGTCAAACTGTGTTTTATTGGTCTGATCTCTCAGTCAGCAATTTAGTTTCTGAGCTAAATCAGGATGGATGGCACTTATTGATTACTAAAGGGAACTGTGAGCAACAGCAGGACACAAAATACACCCAAGAGCCAAAAGCACAGCATTAGCTAAAATGAATTATTCTATGATCTAACACAAGATTTATAACTATTGACTAAAAGGCTGATTATGAAGTTTAAATGTATATTAGGTTTAAGTGCTGTTGAATACCAGCATTTTACTCAATAGCATTATTACGATAACAACACCACTGAAACAAAACAAAACATCAGACATTGTTGTTTTGACCACGAAACAGTGGGATATGGCTTTAATTATAAAGTCAAAATTTTAAAAGAAAAAAATACATACATAATTTTATAGGAAGCCATAAGGATGAACTAGGAATACTTATTGTGCACATAATTTGGGATTGAATTATAGTTATAAAATGTCAAATATTTCATATTATATACATTTTTTTTATTATATGCTATTTTTAAAGTCATATATTTATATATCTTTATAATCTATAATTTGATACCTTTTTCATATAAATATATATTTATATAATTTATATAAATATATACACAATAAATATGTACACTTCTACTGCTAAGTTTATTATATTACATATCATTTTATGCAGTCTATACATACAAATGCTACAAGTACAGATTGTTACTGTAATTTGCACTACCTCAATTTATACAAAGCGATTTTTCATATCCTAAATATTTTTATTTTTTATCTAAATCTTACGGGCGGTTTAGTGGTTAGCACATTCGCCTCTCAGCACTAGGGATTCCCGGTTCGAATCCCCATCTGGGTGGAGTTTCCATGTTCTCCCCGTGTCCGCGTGGGTTTCCTCCGGGTTCTCCGGTTTCCTCCCACAGTCCAAAAACATGGATCAAGTCAATTGAGTTCTCCAAATTGCCCCATATAGAGTGTGTATGTGTGAGTGAGTGTGTGCCCAGCGATAGATTGGCGCCCTGTCCTGGGTGTATCTGCCCAGCGCTCGAAACGTTCTCCCCTGGATGGGCATGGGGAACCCCCCGCGACCCTAATATAGGATAAAGTGGAAGATAATGGATGGATGGATCTTAATCTTACATTTTTTTTTATTATATTTAGTTTTATATTTCTATTCTGAAGTTAATGTTTAATTTGTTTAACTTGTGCAATATTGTACAGCTGCTGATTGCCAAAATTTTCCTAATTTTTCTCAAATCTGGGATCAATAAAATAAGTATCCATCTATCTATCTAAATGTGAAATACCATCAACAATACATAATTCTTTTGACTTTCTATACGTGTACAGATGATTTGGTTCCACAGCTTGTAGTAAAAACTATTATTTAAACCTGGACACAGACTGAAGAAAGCTCAGGTCAGGGCTTTTCAAACAGAAAATACTTTTTGTTTAATATAATAAAATTGTTTTATTATAACTTAGCATCACATTAATTTAAATATTTTTTTTTAAATAAAACACTGTCTTTTTTTATTTGTTCGCACAAATATAAGAAAATATAAAAAGGAGTTTGAATAAATTTAAAGAATAATTTAAAATAGTGCTGGAACCTGAGTGCATTGTCAATATTTAGGTTAGCGTAGCGACGTTAGCGTCCACGCTAACAAGACTAGCTACATCTTTACCTCAGCATCACCATGCGTTTGTCACCAACACATTTAATCATCAATCCTGAGTATATTCTCACCTTTTATCCCAGCCATTGTTTTAGGGCATGAAAATAAAAAAAAATGCTTAAGTCCTCAACCAACAGCGCGCACCCTTAAACGCAAGACAAACGGTTCAGCCGCTGAGCTGATCTACAAATCACACGCAACACACGTTTCCACTGCGCGAGGATTTGTCGATCAGCAGTATCCAAGGAGCGCTGCTACAGTTTACTGCGCATGCGTACACGTCCAAACCGCTATACGCAAATACATAATAATGAATGCGTTTTTAATTGCATTTTACTGTATAGTAATTTATCATCGTGAAAACTACATGTTTATCTCTAATGTATTATAGCCTTGAGACAGTTGTGCGATAAATAATTTGATTTCAAATATGTTTTGGTTAACCTGGTGATCTTCTATTTCTTATATTTCTTTTCTATTTATTCATTTTAATATGTTTAATGTGTATTTATAATGTGTCCTCATGTATTATTTGTTATTTTGCTGTACAGCACTTTGGTCCGCTGCGGTTTTAAATGTGCTTTATAAATAAAATTGAAAATTGAATTGAATGTGGGCGGCACGGTGGCTTAGTGGTTAGCACGTTCTCCTCTCAGCATTAGGGATTCCCGGTTCGAATCCCCATCTGGGTGGAGTTTCCATGTTCTCCCCGTGTCCTCCGGGTTCTCCGGTTTCCTCCCATAGTCCAAAAACATGGATCAAGTCAATTGAATTCTCAAAATTGCCCCATATAGAGTGTGTCTGTGTGAGTGAGTGTTTGCCCAGCGATGGATTGGCGCCCTGTCCTGGGTCTATCTGCCCAGCGTCCGAGACGTTCTCCCCTGAATGGGCATGGGGAACCCCACCACGACCCCAATAGAGGATAAAGCGGGAGATAATGAATGAATGAATTGAATGTTAAACATATTACTTTTGGGGCGGCACGGTGGCTTAGTGGTTAGCACGTTCGCCTCTCAGCACTAGGGATTCCCGGTTCGAATCCCCATCTGGGTGGAGTTTCCATGTTCTCCCCGTGTCCGTGTGGGTTTCCTCCGGGTTCTCCGGTTTCCTCCCACGGTCCAAAAACATGGATCAAGTCAATTGACTTCTCCAAATTGCCCCATATAGAGTGTGTATGTGTGAGTGAGTGTGTATCCAGCGATAGGTTGGCGCCCTGTCCTGGGTGTGTCTGCCCAGCACCCGAAATGTTCTCCCCTGGATGGGCATGGGGAACCCCACCGCGACCCTAACAGAGGATAAAGCAGAAGATAATGAATGAAAGAATATTACTTTTGTTGATTTGAAAAAGTGGGCAGCAAGGTGGCTTCCCCGTGTCTGCGTGGGTTTCCTCCGAGTTCTCCGGTTTCCTCCCACAGTCCAAAAACATGGATCAAGGGCAATTGAATTCTCCAAATTAATCCATATAGAGTGTGTGTGTGTGTATCTGTGAGTGAGAGTGTGTGTGCCCAGCAATAGATTGGTGCCCTGTCCTGGGTGTGTCTGCCCAGTGCCCGAAACGTTCTCCCCTGGATGGGCATGGGGAACACCCCCTCACAACCCTAGTAGAGGTTAAAGCGGAAGATAATGGATGGAGGGATGAATTTGAAAAAGGGGTGGCACGGTGGTTAGTGGTTAGCACATCCTGGCGATCTAGGTTCAAATTCCAATCTGGGAGGAGGAGTTGAAACTCTAAGTGTGTTTTCTTCCAGGTTCTCTGATTTCCTTCCACAGTCCAAAAACATGGATCAATGTAAATCGAATGCTCCAAATTGCCCCATTTAGAGTGTGCTTATGTGTGCGTGTGCATGTGTGTCTGTGTGAGTGAGTGTGCATGGTGATAGATTGGCACCCTGTCCTGAGTGTCACCCCCCTACTAATGCTAGTAGAGAATTAAATGGAAGAAAACGAATAAATTAAAGTTTTAAAAGAGGGGCAGCAGGAGTTTCAAAGTTCTCCTCGTGTCTGCGTGGGTTTCCTATGTGGTTCTCCGGTTTTCTCCTGCAATCCAAAAACATGAATTCAAAGTAAATTGAATGCTCTAAATTGCCCCATATAGAGTGTGTTTGTGTTTGTGTCTGTGTGAGGCAATGTGCCCAGCGATAGATTGGCACCATATCCTGGGTGTTTAACGACCAGCACCCGAAATGTTCTTCTTTTGTTATAATTTATTGTGTTGCTTTCATTCATTCATTATCTTCCGCTTTATCCTCTATTAGGGTCGCAGTGGGGTTCCCCATGCCCATCCAGGAAGAACGTTTCGGGCGCTGGGCAGATAGACCCAGGACAGGGCGCCAATCTATCGCTGGGCACACACTCACTCACACAGACACACACACTCTATATGGGGCAATTTGGAGAACTCAGTTGACTTGTTCCAAAACCCATGCAGACACGGGGAGAACATGGAAACTCCACCCAGATGGGGATTCGAACCCCTAGGAATCCCTAGTGCTGAGAGGCAAACGTGCTAACCACTATGTTGCTTTTATTATATTTTTATTATTGTTTTAATGCTTTGGCAATATTGTTTTGCATATAGTCATGTCAATAAAGCTACTTTGAATCTTGAGAGAGAGAGAGAGAGAGAGAGAGAGAGAGAGATAGTCTATCTCTGGGCACACACACACACACACACATTATATGGACACCTTGCACTTTTCACTTTTCTCTTTACTTCATTTTCACGGCTCCCACAGACTCTTCCATACTTCCTAGAACATCCCCATATCCGATTCCATTTTATTTAATTCCATACCATCCATCCATCCATCCATCATCCATTATCATCCACTTTATCCTCTACTAGGGTCGGGGGGCGGTTCCCCATGTTCATCTAGGGGAGAACATTTCGGGCGCAGATATTGGGCAGTTCTGGGCAGATACACCCAGGACAGGGCGTCAATCAATCGCTGGGCACACACTCACTCACACAAACACACTCTTTATGGGGTAATTTGGAGAACTCAATTGACCTTGATCCATGTTTTTGGACTGTGGGAGGAAACCGGAGAACCCAGAGGAAACCCACGCAGACATGGGGAGAACATGGAAACTCCACCCAGATGGGGATTCGAACCGGGAATCCCTAGTGCTGAGAGGAGAACGTGCTAACCACTAAGCCACTAAGCCAGATGTAAGACGTAAGCCCGCTGATAAAATAGAAAGTGTAAAAAGGACTAGGTACATAATATAAAGTGTTTTAAGATATAGCTACAGCGTATCCCAGTGGTCAAAGAGCCATGATCGTCAGTTTATCAGGGTACAAACATTCATTCATTCATTATCTCCCACTTTATCCTCTATTAGGGTCGCGGTGGGGTTCCCCATGCCCATCCAGGGGAGAACGTCTCGGGCGCTGGGCAGATACACCCAGGACAGGGCGCCAATCCATCGCTGGGCACACACTCACTCACACAGACACACTCTATATGGGGCAATTTTGAGAATTCAATTGACTTGATCCATGTTTTTGGACTGTGGGAGGAAACCAGAGAACCCGGAGGAAACCCACGCGGACACGGGGAGAACATGGAAACTCCACCAGATGGGGATTCGAACCGGGAATCCCTAGTGCTGAGAGGAGAACGTGCTAACTACTAAGTCACCGTGCAGCCCTTAGGGTACAAACACAGGGGGGAAAAAAACACATTCAAACATAAAATCACACCTAGCGATTCTACACACATCTTAAATGACTAAGGACTGTAAGTGGGAAATGGAAGCGCCCAAAAGAAATTGCAGGCATATTGAGAACATTCATTCATTCATTATCTCCTGCTTTTATCCTCCATTAGGGTTGCGGTGGGGTTCCCCATGCCCATCCAGGGGAGAACGTTTCGGGCGCTGGGCAGATACACCCAGGACAGGGCGCCAATCCATCACTGGACACACACTCAATCACACAAACACTCTCTATATGGGGCAATTTGGAGAATTCAATTGACTTGATCCATGTTTTTGGATTGTGGGAGGAAACCGGAGAACCCGGAGGAAACCCACGCGGACACGGGGAGAACATGGAAACTCCACCCAGATGGGGATTCGAACCGGGAACCCCTAGTGCTGAGAGGAGAACGTGCTAACCACCCTATTGAGAACATGATGCTTCGAAATGACATTTTGGAACGTTTTAACAGAATGCAGGACCCAGCTGACGCTGCGTCGTTGGGCATGCGTACTGCGCTTGCGCAGTTGTTATTTTACAATTTCACCAAGAGCCTTTTCGGCAGCCGAACGCTGTTAGATATTTTGCTGTTAATAGGGTTTTTATATTGTAACACATAACAATTACCAGATTTGTAAGTCTATTTTGGAAGCAGTTAACAATTGATGACGTAAGCGCTCGTTCGCGGTACTCTGAGTACTTTTAACTTTATGTTTACGGAAATGGCAGCTGTGAAAATGAATACGCTGGACTGTGTACCTGAAATGATTCTACTGGAGATTTTATCTTATTTAAATGCACAAGAACTCGTCCGAAATGCGAGGTAAACTGTTTGTTTGTAGTTGTATTTATAAATTCTGTTTGTAATTAGCAGTTAATATATGTATTTAGGCGGCACGGTGGCTTAGTGGTTAGCACGTTCTCCTCTCAGCGCTAGGGATTCCCGGTTCGAATCCCCATCTGGGTGGAGTTTCCATGTTCTCCCCGTGTCTGCGTGGGTTTCCTCCGGGTTCTCCGGTTTCCTCCCACAGTCCAAAAACATGGATCAAGTCAATAGGAATTCTCAAACTTGCCCCATAGAGAGTGTGTCTGTGTGAGTGACTGAGTGCCCAGCGATGGATTGGCACCCTGTCCTGGGTGTATCTGCCCACCGCCCGAGACGCTCTCCCCTGGATGGGCATGGGGAACCCCACCGCAACCCCAATAGAGGATAAAGCGGGAGATTATGAATGAATGAATATATGTATTTATGTATAAGCAGCAGCAGCGAGCCTTTCTTTATTTAAATGCTAACGACTTTCTCTGTATAGTTTTATAGTTTACATTTTATAGTTTAAAAAGATAGAGGTATGTTTACTGTATTTAATTTTTTTTTCATTCAGTAATTTATTCATTAATACAATTCACAAAGACACTCCATATGGGGCAATTTGGAGCATTCGATTTACATTGAATCCATGTGTTTGGACTGTGGGAGGAAACCGGAGAACCAAGAGGAAACCCACGCAGACATGGGGAGAACATGCAACCAGATTGGGATTCAAACCTAATCCACTATGCCACCCCTTCCCTTCATTTGTTAAATTTAACATCAATTAACAGCCTCTGTTGGGTTTTAGTCATTAAAGCATTCATGTATTTCTATTATGTGGAATTTATGAGAAGCATTTGTTTTAATGTGTTCTTTTGCAGAGTTTGCAAGCGATGGAAAATATTAGTGAAAGATCAGGTACTCTGGAGAACTGTGGATCTTTCAACATGGAAACGAGTAAGAAATGTGTTATGGTCTTATTTTGATGGTTGTAATAGATCATGGAACCTGAATGCAGAAGTTTGCTTGCCAAGCTCCGGTACATATTCTGCATAATGAGGTCTGATTTCATTCATTCATTTATTATCTTCCACGTAATCCGCCGCAGGATTCACCAGGCCCATTCAGGGGAGAACATTTCGGGTGCTGGGCAGATACACCCAGGACAGGGTGCCAATCTATCACTGGGCACACAGCCACACACACAAAAAACACTTTATATGGGGCAATTTTAAGCATTCAATTTACCTTAAATCCATGTTATTGGTTTATGGGAGGAAACCAGATAACTCACATGAACACAGGGAGAACGTGCAAACTCCACCCTGATTGGGATTCGAACACGGAATACCCAGTGCTGCTAACCACTAAGACACCCGAGGTCTGATTTGTATCCTGAAATTCAGCTCACAAATGTTACATTTAACAATGCAAAAATAAACCAACTATGAATGTACTATTACTTATACTTTAAAATTCTATAGCTGTAAAGACTCTGTAAAGTGGTTTTCTTATTAGTCACATGAACAAATCTAAAATGGCCAACGGGAAAAAAATGGACTTTACTAATTTATGTTAAAATTTATTGCCTTATGGTAACTTAATTGAAGTTGGTTAAACTATTTTGTAAGAAAAATACCTGCCGCTTGACCTGTCACACATTAAGTTAGCTGTACTTGGTTTTAAATAAACAAACCATTGTAAAAAAAAAAAAAAATAAAGCTGGGTGTGTGAGGAATTGCACACCCTTTATTGGGTGTGATACACCTTGCTTCTATATTTACTGTCTCATTCACAAGTTTCACAAGTACAAATTGTAGTTGTCATCGGTTTTGTTACATACTTTGTTAGTCATATTTTCTTTGTTATCATATTGTTAGGCCCACTACAGAACCACCACAGAGCAGGTATTATTTGTGTGGTTGATAATTATCACCACTGACATGCTGTGGTGGTGGTGATGTGTTTGTCTGTGTTGTGTCACATCAGTCACAGTGTTACTGCCGGATTGGAAATTATTCACTAACCAACAATGACCAACCACCAACATACTGTAATATAATAGTTTTTATTATACCAGTGGCTGAGCAGCTCGTAAGAGGGTTAATAAATTACATCATTCCTAATCATTGAAGTGATTGTGTGCATATTTATACATACGTACATTGAAGATAATCATTTTTTCCCCTTGGTCCTAACCTTGTATGTGTATAATAGTTGATTATATATAATTACTTGTGTGTTTGTGTTAGGTGACATCCCGTGTTCTGTGGACGTTGTTGCGGCAGTATCTCGGTCGTGGTCTTTCTACACTGCGTTTGCGTGGATTGTTGCAAACTGCACGGGGTGGATCGTTCTTGACTGAACCCTGGCTGCATGCTCTAGGTTCAAAATGTCCTCGACTACGGAGTCTCACTCTTACTTTAACAGACCTACGAGGTCTGCGCAGATGCTCATTCCTACCCCTGAGTCTACAGGTAACTCACATAACTCTTAATTGTTTTTTTGTTGTTGTTGTCATGATGCAAATTTCAAACTAATATTTTTTAAGCATGCAGCAACATAAATTGTCAAATTTACTTTAAAAGATTTATGCCTTAGTATTTATATATGATAAATCTCAACACTGTGAATGAAGGTAAAGGTTTTTCTAGATTTTATTAATTGAGGTCATTGAGGTCTTTATTTCTATTTTCCAGTATGACTTGGAAGTCATGTACATGATTTAGCAGTTTATTTATCATTTATTCATTTATTATCTTCTGCCTAATCCTCTACTATGGTTGTGGAGGGGTGCCCTATGCCCATTCAGGGGAGAACGTTTTGGGCGCTGGGCAGCTACACACAGGACAGGGCGGCAATCTATCACTGGGTGCAGTTTATTTAATTTATTGAAATTAAATTTTGTATATACTATTTATTCATTTAGACAGACAGACAGACAGACAGACAGACAAAATGGGTAAATAAATATTGAGGGGAAGTGGGTCGTGACCGTGACACTGGCCCACACCATTGGTTTGTTTTAGTGATTTTTATTGTACGTAATTTGATGTCATATTTCCATTTATTGAATTTTGGTTATTTTACAGATTCTTGAACTACGTAGCTGCGAACTTCCATCTGGGTTTTTTGGCCAGAAACCCTTAGAACTGGCAAAGCCTAATCCTGATGGCACATTAAAAAATGTGTCCTCTTCTTCCGGAACCAATATAGAGACACTCATTTTGGATAATGTGCCATCATTTACAGACGAGCATTTGCGTAGTTTGAGTTCATGGGAGCATCTGCATCGACTGGAGTTGCGAAACTTGTTGCGCTTGACCCTTGTGGGAGTAAAGGGCTGTGCTCCACCCAGTCCACATGCACTTATGCATCTCACCCACCTAGAGTTGGAATCATCTAACCGACAGCAGATGGTAGCACTTGGCCTTGCAGAGGATGGCTGGGTGGGGCTGCAGCGGCTGGCACTGGGCGGCCGAGAAGTCGTTCCCGGGTTGCTCCGTCTCAATCGACTGCCAGGACTACACTGGTTGCGATTGTTCAACTGCCGAGTTGCAGAGACAACACTGCTGCGTGTCTTCCGCTCCACAATGAAGGAACTGCGCACACTTGAGTTCCTGAAAGTTGAGTTTGTGATCGAGGTAGACCTTGAGGAAAGCAAAACAGAGGAAGGGAATGAAAACATCCCCATTCCTGGTCTAAGAAGAGCTCTGGTCAATCTACTACCTAACTGCACCATACTGTTTACTGATTGTAATGTAACTGTTAACCCAGACTGATTCACATACTTGAAGAAACTAGAAAACCTTTTTTTTTGCATTGTACAAATGTAATGAAATTTTTAAATATTTATTCTCCATAAGAGTATGCATTTAATTGTTTAATAAATTTGTTTTAAAGATCAGATCTCAAGAAAGCATGTTCCTTTAAAAAACATAACCAGTGTTACGTTGTACAAGCTTTAAAATACTGTAAGCACATGCCAAACAAAGTAAATACACAGTTTAATTTTTTATTAAAAAAAGTTATAATAGGTACTAAGTAGTTTATGCATAAATAATGAAAATTGCTCAAAAGTTTTCAATGGTCTTAACAAATTGCTGCTCAAAAACTGAGTAACAACTCATAAAAAAAGAAATCCTAAAACGTTTGCTAAACGTTTTGCCGATTGTTGGGTTTTGCCAGAGGCCTTATTAATTAGGCATTGAGAAGGGTAGTGGGTTCAGTATTGAAATGAATTTTATAAGCTAAAATTGTGTTACTTGGTGTTAAAAGGGTCCATCAGTTCATGCTGCTTGTACCTCATTCTAACTCATTAAAATTATGCAGATATTTGCAGTAAAACTCGTTAAAAGCCTTCCTCCTCATTATTACAGCATAATAATGACAACTAAAAGTTGTGTACAAAATATATTTGCTTGGTTCACCGGTAGATAGAATATCTCAACACTTTTTGCAGAGAGTGATATATTTATCAATATTAAGTCATTTTAAAAGACTACTTTTTGATGCAATCTTGACATTGTGCACCCAACAATGAATTAGCGCCCTATACTAGGAGTACCTTCCCAGCAAAATGTTCCCTCCTGGATGGGCAAATTAAGTAATATGAATAGGAAAGAGGTGGCACGGTGGCTTAGTGGTTAGCACGTTCGCCTCTCAGCACTAGGGATTCCCGTTTCCATGTTCTCCCCGTGTCCGCGTGGGTTTCCTCTGGGTTCTCCGGTTTCCTCCCACAGTCCAAAAACATGGATCAAGTTAATTGAGTTCTCTAAAATTGCCCCATATAGAGTGTGTTTGAGTGTGTGAGTGTGTACCCAGCGATGAATTGGCGCCCTGTCCTGGGTGTATCTGTCCAGCTCCCGAGACGTTCTCCCCTGGATGGGCATGGGGAACCCCACCGCGACCCTAATAGAGGATAAAGCGGGAGATAATGAATGAATGAATGAATGAATAGGAAAGATTTTACTGTTCTGATAAGATAAGATGATGTATCTCATGATAAATCTTACTGGTTTGCTGCTGAAGAACACTTCAATTATTTGACACAGCATTTATTTATTGATTTATCTTGTTGTTGGAGACTGGGTAAAAGCATGCTTGGTGACTTGGAAGTAGCGAAATTGCCAGCCAAACACCACTGATTAAAATAACTGGCTAACTCTTAAAGAAATAGAATGGTGCACATTATATACTTGTATACGTCGTGCATGCCTTATACTTCTCCAGTCCGTGGAGGGGCGCTAAGAGCAATTTTGTTCATGGGTGAATAAAATTGTTGCTGTAGCAACAGTACCGGACGCTTAATATTTACATTCATCACATGTAGTTAAACCTAATTCCTACGATCAATTACAATTATATAACACTTTTTACAAAACAATATTAAGACAATATTTAAAATTACAATATAAATCTACACTTCTGTGCGGAAGTATGGGAAAGCATAAAGGATGGGAGAATGGAGAATAGAAGATTGAGATTGCTATGCTAACTGTCTGTCTGCCTGTCGGTAAGTTAGTTAGCTGCAGGTCATTATCATTATCATTAGTAAAGTTTATTTTAGAATTGACTTTTGAAACTTATTAAAAGAAGACTGCAATCATAGCGTAACAGGAATTAATCTTAAAAGCTTCGTGTTTACTGCTTAAGATTCATTCATTCATTCATTATCTCCCGCTTTATCCTCTATTGGGGGTCACGGTGGGGTTCCCCATGCCCATCCAGGGGAGAACGTCTCGGGCGCTGGGCAGATAGACCCAGGACAGGGCGCCAATCCATCGCTGGGCACACACTCACTCACTCAAACACACTCTATATGGGGCAATTTGGAGAACTCAATTAACTTGATCCATGTTTTTGGACTGTGGGAGGAAACCGGAAACCCGGAGGAAACCCATGCGGACACGGGGAAGAACATGGAAACTCCACCCAGATGGGGATTCGAACCGGGAATCCCTAGTGCTGAGAGGCGAACGTGCTAACCACTAAGCCCCGTGCTTTAAGATTAAGTTTTTTTTAATCCAACAGAATCCAACAATGTTTGATTTGCTGCTCTAAATAACTGCGCTTTGTGGTACAGAACTTTTTTTTAACTCAAGGGTAAATATTTAAAATTGAAGTCATAAATTATATACAGTACCTGTCAAAAGTTTGGACACACCGCCTGCTTGCTCCATTGTCTATTTTCTCCACTTATCAAGGTCAAGTGTTTTTATTTGTCATTCCAACCATAAACAGTGGTATACAGTACACAGTGAAACGAAACAACATTCCTCCAGGAACAAGGTGCTACATCGAATAGCAAACTACACAACACAACATAAAGTTCACAATTAAAATAAATACAAAAGACAAACATTAAGTACCGGGAGGGAACAGTGGAGGTGACCCACTAGTAGTGTGAGCTGTAAGGTGCAAATATGTCCATTGGTTATAAATGTGAAGAATGTACTTTAGCAGCAAATTTGTCCATTAATGTAAACATATATACAATGTGTTTTAGCAGCAGTTAGCAGCAAATCTGTCCATCTTTGGTGTGCATGTGCGATAATGTGTTTGTTTCGTCCAGTACAAGCCCTGTGATTGTTTAGGAAATAAACCTTGCACAGTCTAAGGACCTGGGTGCTTTGGAACCTTTTTCCAGACATTAGGAAGGTAAAGAGTATCTGTGAAAAGTGTGTGTGATCGTCCACAATGCTGGTTGCTTTGTGGGGGTAATGTCTTATGTGGGGTAAATGTCTGTGATGTAGTTGAGTGACACCAATGATTTCTCAGCTGTCCTTACTATCTGCTGCAGTATATCATATAGATGGACTTTGCAGTTTTACAATTACAGACAGTAGTGCATCTGTTTTCTTTTTTTTGTCAGTCCCCTGTTGGTTCTTTGTTCTCTATTGGTCAGGACCATCAGGTATGATTTGGGTGCTACATTGTTTATTGTAAGTTCTGCAGTGACACTGTTCTGGTGAGGAGGTTATAGTGCAGCAATGCTGCTGCAGTTTCATTCAAACTCCTCAATGAAAATGCTGGGATAGGAATAATGCACCAACCAAATAATGATTTGTGGTGCTACTATTGGGGTCCTGACCATTAGAGAACAGAGTAAAGGGTACTAACATTGTAAGTACTGTAAAACACAACCAGATGGACTATAGTCTGTAAATGTATTTGGTCATTTGAGCAGATGATCTTATCCAAAGTGACTTACAAGTATCCCAACTTTATTGTTGGGGTCAGATACAACAAACGGGTGCAATGAGGTTTAAGGTCCCTGCTCAAGTGCTTACATTGGTTACATCAGTGGACCTGGGATTTGAATCCACAGCCTTCTGATTGATAGCCAAACACACTAACCACTGAGCTACCACAACCCTCAAAATGCCATCTTCACTGTAAATTAAACTTATATACTGTAATTGACAACAGGTTGAGCAATAAGGAGGTGTGTACAAACTTTTGAATGGTTCTGTATACTAACTAGTACATATTACAAATGGATATATTATATAATAACAGAACTAACGGCATAAATACCAAACTATAAATATTGCATGTATGCGTCTCTACAACACACACCATGTCTTTACAAATATTTTAATACTATATGTTGCTGATACAAAACTCTCCCAGCCCATACTATATGCAACCCTAATGCATAATACATAGTGTTACCTTATGTATGCAGAATTTAGTACACCAAATGTAAATTAGTTAAATCCATATAAATGAATGTCTTTTTTTTTACTACTGTTTTAGTGATCATCGTTAAGCAGTTTGGTGGCAAACATGTCAATAATAAACAGCCTTGTTCCAGCTCGGTTCCTCACGATAACTGCTCACCTTGTCATGGTCATAACAATTTTCTGGTCCCGGGTAAAAACACACACACATTCACTTCAATCCTGCAAAATTAGGGACACAGAGACTTTACAATTTCTACTGAAATAAATGTAGATCCACATATTTAAATGTCATTTTTGTCTTTGTCTTAAGAGCTTTCATTTATTTATTTATTAATATTTAATTCATTTATTAATTCATTATCTTCCACCTACTACTATACCTGCCCATCCAGGTTAGAACGTTTTGGGCACTGGGCAGTAACAGGTCAGGGCACCAATCTATCGCTGGGCACACTCACTCACACACACACACACACACACACAAACAACCTGTTTTCTAATCTGGATCCCCAGAGCTGAGAGGTGAATGTACTAACCACTATGCCACTGTGCCGCCCATCTTAAGAACATTATGTGCAAAAATACCAAATGACCTTATAGGCATTTTCAAACTAATACTGAAAATGGGAGATAGAAGAGTATACTTACAGTTAATGTCTGCAGAATTAGACTAGCATACAGGGTTACCACAGGCAAATTTCTTTGGGTTGTTTTAAAAGAAAACAGCATTAATGAGGACTTTTACAATTAAATATAAATATGTGCTGCCCAGCGATAGGTTGGCACCCTGTCCTGGGTGTATCTTCCCAGCGCCCAAAACGTTCTCCCTTGGATGGGCATGATGGGCATCCTAATATAGGATAAAGCGGAAGATAATGGATGGATGGATATAAATATGTGCATTGGCACACATTTATTTTCATATTATAATTAATAATATTCTTAGGATATTCATATCAAATATCAAAAATATCATTCATTCATTCATTCATTCATTCATTATCTCCCGCTTTATCCTCTATTAGGGTCGCGGTGGGGTTCCCCATGCCCATCCAGGGGAGAACATCTCGGGCGCTGGGCAGATACACCCAGGACAGGGCGCCAATCCATAGCTGATCAAAAATATTAAATATTTTAATGTTTTTTAAATGATTGTTTATCCTGCGCCTTTTTTTTGTTACATACCATATATCCAGTCACAATGTCTGTAAAAAACACCTTTCATTCCCCATTAAACCTTTCAAAATGTTAGAGCAAATTTATTAAACCTTGATCCAATTTAATCGCCATGAAATATATATTGTACACAAACCAGACACAACATAGTGCATATGAAAATATGAATTTACATATAAAAATATATATATATTATACATATAACATAATTTACATTTTCCAATGTCAACATAGTGCATTATACAGGGTATTTTATCTGGATATTAGCGTTAAAATGTAGCTATATTACCTCGTTTGCTGTTTTTGTAATTGCTGTACTTCTAACCACATTATGTTTTCACCTTATTGACTACTGTGTTTTGTAGGATAACAATGTTAAAGCATGCTTACCTTTGGAATTCACACAGGATCAGTACACAATGGAGGACACCCGGTAAACACAGTTTGTTTACTAAATTTTGTGCAAATATTACATTTAAATTACAATTATTTTAGCATTATGGCTTATCTTATTTAGGCTTTTTATTTATTTGCCTTTTTAAATCATCTTTTAATGTAAAATCGTCTTGCTTTTTTTCGTACAGGTTGGTTATCGCTCTTTCTGTAACATTGTTCCTCTTTACTGTTGAACTTTTTGGATTCTTTTCTGGTGGCTCCATGTTTAACATTAACCTTGGATTGCTATGTATCCTCTTACACAAGATAATTATGAACTGATTACTTTGTTACAGGGTGTTATATATGTTCATGTCTTTATAAATGTATGAATGATATTGATTATGTGAATTATATTGGGGCGGCATAGTGGCTTAGTGGTTAAACACGTTCACCTCTCAGTGCTGGAAATTTAGGTTTGAATCCCAATCTGGCTGGTGTTTCCATGTTCTCCCCGTGTCCACGTGGGTTTCCTCCGGGTTAAATTGAATGCTCTAAATTATCGTGTGTGTAGCGTGTGTATAGCGTGTTTGTTTGTGTGTATGTCTGTGTGAGTGAGTGTGTCCAACAATAGATTGGCGCTCTGTCCTGGGTGTATCTGCCCAGCGCCCGAAACGTTCTCCCCTGGATGGACCCTAGAAGAGGATTAAGTGGAAGATTAACAAATTATATACATGGATAAGAATTACATTAGATAGGTGGGCTTGTTTGAGTTTTATGAATCATGCAATTGGCAAAAAACTCATATGTAAAATAATGTCAATGCAATATGGCTAGATTAGGTCAAGTTGACAAATACTGATCACAATAATTCAGATGACCACTGATATCAAACTGGACAAAATGTCAAACCTTAAATACTAATTACTTTTACTGTCTTAAAGACCACTATTACTTCATTCATATATTATATAACAAACTGAGATCTTATGCGCTGAAATAATTGAAATACAGTATTTTAACTTGTGTCAATAGAATGAAATAATTTGATACCATATTCTTCTGAAACATTTGTCAACATCACAGTGCAGTTTTAAACAAGTAGTTACGTCACTTCATTAACAAAGATTTACACTGTATATCATATTGTATGTAAATGTACAAAGATTGTATATACAAGTATTTTCCTAAGCATGTTTCCAGCTGTGGCATGTCACTGCAGTGCATCTGTCTCCCTTTCCTTTTTTACCATCCATCAGTGGGAATGCTGGGTTTACTGGATCATTTTCGCCTTCTGCAGGTCAGCAATAGAACACACACACACACACACACACACACACACACACACACACACACACACACACTAGTTTGTGTGGTCATGCTTGTAAAAAAAAAGTATAATGAACAGGTTGTTTCTATTGATATATGTACACTGTGTGAAGGAAAATATAATATTACTGTATGATTGATTTATCGTGAAACATTTGTGTTTGCATATAACCATGAATAACCTTCTAAAGTTATTATGTCTTTTTATGATATCTTATTATGCTGATTATATTAAGTCAAGAATGTATATTTAGCACGGTCAGTGC
This sequence comes from Corydoras sp. C115, assembly GCA_019802505.1. NCBI lineage: Eukaryota > Metazoa > Chordata > Actinopteri > Siluriformes > Callichthyidae > Corydoras > Corydoras sp. C115. The sequence continues at coordinate 356,723 of JAFMOC010000126.1, read as the reverse complement.
AGATGTACATCTTTTGTTTCTACAGAAACTTTTATCTGCTATTAATCTGTTGCAATAAGGCCACGTAGACAGTACTGAGACCCACGTCCACACTATTATCAGAAATTGTTGTAAAACAAGTAACTGAAAGTCTCAGAGCCAAGATTGTTTAAGTTAAAGTTACCTGTAACTATTGCTATAACAGAAACTGCTGCTGTTGCTCTCTGTTCAGCCTGAACCCAACGTTTGCCTAATGAAAATATATTTTTCTCTCTTTCACATACACACACACACACACACACACACACACACACATAGTGTGGTTCCTGCTCTCTGTGAATTGCTTCAGATCATTGCTGTATTTGGCCTGAAGATGAAGTCCATATAATTACTCAGTCATTAATCTGCTGTCTGCGGTGTTAAGCCATACTTTGATCTGGCTAAATGGCCATGTACAATTAAAATATTGCCACAGTTTTATATTTATAGGTGTAAGATTTGCTGTTGTATGATTTTCAATAATAAACCATTTTCGTAAGGGTGTCTTGTGTTACATTAATTGCTGCTTCATTAGTAATTAACAAGATAAAGTGATTAATTCTGCCTACAGTGCTTACACATAGAGGAATTTGTCCACCACATTTAACCCATTCGTGCAGTGAAACACACCCATATACACAAACACTGAGTAAGGTAAGCACACGTGCATGGAGCAGTGGGCAGTCTTGTATATGGTGCTTGACCAAGACAGGTGCCTTGGTCAAGGGCACTTTAGCCATATTACTTAGTACTTAATTTCTGATCATAGAGATCAGAAATTAAACCGGGGACCTTTAAGTCGCAAGGCGTGCTCCTTAACCACAAGCCTATGATTGTCCCAATTACATTAACCTCAATAATAATACAGATAAAGTACCATGGTTCTTATGTTCATCCAAAGTAAAATATTGTTATGCAAAAATATGCATCAGACAAATGACACCACCAGATCTCTGCCAAATCTTTGTGATATGTACCAGTTGTGTCCAGTTGACCCAGCAAGATCTTTGATTTATCTTAATGATACAATAAATTATATTTTTATTATATTGTGTTTTTATTTTATTAGTTTTTTTTGCACTTTTTGGCAAGTTATATCCACTTGAAAGGTGACTACCATTTTTCTTAAATTTTGTCATAATAGAAAGGAAGGCAATTTGTCTTCTGGTGCAGCAACAATATTTTTTTCCTAAAATCACAAAATACAAAAAAAAAACATGGTGGATTTTGAATGCTACCACCTCCCCTTAACCTCACTTAATATCAATGCCATTTCATTAGGGAGTCACTTATGTTCCTATACACAACCATATCCAGTGATCTGAAGTAGGGGTGAAAGCACCAACAAAGCACAGTATCGAATGTAATTTTTTTGGACAGCTGAAAAAAAATTAAACCTGCCCATTGAGCCTGAGGATTTGGTTCCACACAAAGATCACTGAGTCAATCATTGCATCATTAATAACATCTGCTTTGTTTTTACAGATTATAAGAATAAGCTAAACTCTGGCACATAATCAGGAAGGTGGAGAAGATAATTGTTTGTAGTCTATCAAAGCTTTAGGTAGCCTCTCCCCCTGCCACCACCTTAGTCACCAATAGCTTTAAGGTTTCTTCTCAGAGATATTATCCACTTCCTTCCTTCACTCTTATGCATCACCCTGTGTTCCTTCTTTTTAAAATATGTGATTGTACTGTAATCGAAAAATTTACCATGATTTTCCTCCGTGTTCCTTAAGCTATATTATCCCAACACCTCTTCATCACTGCTATTTCCCAAACTCTCTCCTTTTTGGGTACCATTACCAAAACTTTAAAACAAAATTTAACCAATTCAATATTCTTTCTACATCTCACAACCAAATTGTGGAACATATAAACTTATGATAATCGAAAACACTTTAATAGTTTCCAGCTTTACCCTGACCCTTTACCTACCAAATGCTACTGGTATTATTTTTCTTCCACTTAGTGTCTTGCACACATAGTATATCATCAGAATCAGAATCAGACTCTATTGGCCAAGTATGCTCACAAATACAAGGAATTTGTCCTTGGTTACTGCAGCTCACAGTGCACAATAAAATGACATTACAGACGTAACAAAAACACAGAAGTAACTAAAACACACCCAAAATAGCCATCATCCTCCGCACACACCCACACACACACACACCTGTAAACCTAACCTGTGCATAATTGTGTATATAAAAATAAGGTGCTAGTGCAGCAGTAAAAGACAGTGCAGAATGAGTTAAATAGATCAAAGAGTCACTGATGAGAGAATGGATGTGTGTGGTAGACTGTATCCAGAAAGTAGTGTTTTAATGTTCAGCTGTTCATGAGTGTGATGGCGTGTGGAAAGAAGCTTTTCAGGAGTCTGGAGGACTTGATCCTCAACTGGCTGAAACGCCGGCCTGAGGGAAGATAATGGAACAGGTGATGTCCATGGTGTGATGGATCACAGACGATGTTCTCTGCCCGCTTCCTGGTTCTAGACATGTGCAGGTCTGGTAGGGAGGGTAGCTTTACACCGATGGTTCTCTCTGCAGACCTGATGTTGCGCTGCAGCCTGTGGGTGTCATGTCTGGTGGCTAAGCTGCCCCACACTGTGATGGATGCGGTGTAGAACTGCACCATCAGCTCCTTGGGCAGGTTGAACTTTCTCAGCTGACGCAGGAGAATCTCTGTGTCATTATTGATTCAGATCTCTCCTTTACAAAGCACATTAGCAATATCACTAGAATTGCATTTTTTCACCTTCGTAACATTTCGAAGCTACGAAATATCCTCTCCCTCCAAGATGCAGAAAAACTAATTCATGCTTTTATTACCTCAAGGTTAGATTATTGTAATTCACTTCTGACAGGATGTTCTAATAAATCATTACATAAATTACAACTTGTGCAGAATGCTGCAGCTAGAGTTTTAACTAAAACCAGAAAGTTTGATCATATAACTCCTGTGTTATCAAACTTGCACTGGCTACCAGTTAAGTTTCGTGTCGAGTACAAAATTTTATTAATAACATATAAAATTCTACATAATCAGGCTCCACAGTATCTGAGTGAGTTGATTCAATCATACAAGCCAACACGTGAGCTCCGATCTCAAGGTGCTGGTTTACTCTTAGTTCCTAGAATAAATAAAATTACTGCTGGTGGAAGAGCGTTCTCCCACAAGGCTCCTCAACTTTGGAATAGCCTTCCAGTTACTGTTCGTGATTCTGAAGCACTATTAATCTTTAAAAATAAATTAAAAACACATTTATTTAATCTTGCGTTTAATTAATCCCCTGTAGATAAAGATGTAGATCTCAGACTTGGCTGTGTTGGGGGGTAATCTGTGATCAGTGTATGCTGGCGTTTCACCTCTTCACCCACCTCATCATTAATGGGGGGGTGTGGCGCTGGAATGATGCTGTTCCGGGGTGCCATCCCAACTATGTAGAGTCTGCAGTATCTGCCTCTTTTAGTTCTGCTGCTCTAGTCAGTGATGCCGGAGTCACATGCTGCACTGTGTCAATAAATCACTTATTAATTAAATGCCGTGCTTTATTATTAGCTCTAACTGCCTTCCTCGTCTGTTTCTTTTGAGGTGTCCCCCGGCTTCCTGAAGATCTTCATCCATGGCTCTGCTGACGGGTACTGTATGGAACCTGACAAGGCGGTCCTGCAGGACGCCCCCTAATGGACTCACATATAGTTTTCCAGTTGTTAGTTTTTCCATTTGTTAAATATCTGTACATAGCTGTCCTACACTGTTGTTGCTGCCTGGCCGCTCAAGGAGGATGAGTCCCCCACTGAGTCTTGGTCCTCCCAAGGTTTCTTCCGTAAATAACAACATAAAAGGAAGTTTTTTCTTGCCACTGTCGCTTCGGCTTGCTCTTTGGGGGTTTAAAGGCTTTTCATTCTGTAAAGCTGCTTTGTGACAATGTACTGTTGTAAAAAGCGCTATATAAATAAATTACTTGACTTGACTTGGCAGGAAGTACATCCTCTGCTGAGGTCTCTTAATGATGGCGCTGATGTTGCAATCCCATTTCAAATCCTTGGAGCTTACCGTGCCCAGGAACTTGTAGGAGTCCACAGCCATTACAGTACTGTTGAGAATGGTGAGTGCTGGAAGGGATTTCAACTTCTTACCAGCAAATTCCCCCTTCACCAGTAATCATTGCCTGCAGTCAGCATTCCTACTTCGACATCTTTTTCCTCTTTTTCTCCTCGGAACAACAGTAGCCCAATCTTCACCTTTAGCTTGTTTGCTGATAGCACATGACATTTGGTCATTTAGCAGATGCTTTTTTTGTAGCAACTTACCAAGTGAGCATAGTGTTGGCCACAGTACCCCTGGAGCAATATGGGGTTAAGGGTCTTGCTCAATTGCCTAAAGTGGTAACTTCAGTGGACATAACATTTGAAACCACAACCTCCAGATTGTTAGCCCAACACCCTAACTACTGACGTATCACAGCCCACTTGAGGCAGGTTTTTATCCTGGGCCTCGTTCGATCTGGTATGAATCCAATTTGGGACCTGATACCCTTCTAAATAAAACAGATGAAATTTTTGTAGACTTGAGGCACTATGCTTGCACTGATACATCAATTGGCTAAGCTTTCACTTTAGCACTGTACCCATACAATAAAAAAAGATTTATCTGGAATATATCTGAATATATAACCCTTAATTTAAGATTTGTTTTTATATTTGAACCAAATAGGGTGACCGCAGATTTGATTCCTGGTCCCAACAAATGCTATAGCTGAAGTACCCTTGTGCCAACCCAGGGGCGTTTTTAGGGTTTAGAAACATCAGGGGCTTTAGCCCAAATCCCTTATTCTCCCTCGGTCCTCTTAAAAAATTGCCCTTTCATGAGTGTATTTATCCATTTTCAAACTGTTGTTACATTATTTTTTTTTTATCATTTATTAGTTATATTGGAAAAAATGAAATTTTTGAATAAATTAACCTGAGCTTCGGCAGAAAAGCATGAATCCGTTTTATGAGTCAGTCGCAGATGAGACAGTTTTAACAAGGTTTTGCTTTGAAATACCGTAACTTTGCGACAGTTTGCGCCTTCAGAAAAAATCTGACGGTTTCTGAAAGCTGAGAAGCTGCTCTTTACAGCCAACATACAGTTATTACGGTAACTTTACTCCCGATACTGGCGAAAAAAATCTGTCTCCCTCTCACACACACACACACAAACTTAGAAGCACAAACAGCTGACGGTGACCCATATGGTCCTGCTGCTGGAGGAGAGGCTGCAGATAAAGCTGCTCTCATTTGATCCGGGGCTACTGACAAAACATCTGCCCAGGTCTAACGACACCCCTGGCCCAACCTAACCCCAGTTGCTCCCTGGCACTGTATACAAAGTCACCCACTGCTCGGTGCACGTGTGCTTACTTCACCGGTGTGTGTAAATTTGTATGTATCACTGCAAAGATGGGTTAAATATGGAGGACAGATTCCTCTGTGTTTAGGCAAATAGATCACTTTATCATTTTATTGATGTTTTCTTGGTTTGTATAACAGTAAAAAGAAAGGCACACACAGTCATTAATCCCTGACACATTTTTATATGTGTTTTGGCTGTTTGATGCTCATTAATTAATCATTCATTCATTATCTTCCGCTTTATCCTATATTAGGGTCGCGGGGGGGTTCCCCATGTCCATCCAGGGGAGAACGTTTCGGGCGCTGGGCAGATACACCCAGGACAGGGCGCCAATCTATCGCTGGGCACACACTCACGCAAACACACTCTACATGGGACAATTTGGATAACTCAATTGACTTGATCCATGTTTTTGGACTGTGGGAGGAAACGGGAGAACCCGGAGGAAACCCACGCGGACACGGGGATAACATGGAAACTCCACCCAGATGGGGATTCGAACCGGGAATCCCTAGTGCTGAGAGGCGAACGTGCTAACCACTAAGCCACCGTGCCGCCCATTAATTAATTAGTTCATTATTTAATAAATATTATGTAGTGTTGTTTGCCTCTCAGCACTGTTCGAATCCTAATATGGGTGGAGTTTTCATGTTCTCACTGTGTGTCTGAGTGGGTTTCCCCCTGGTCCTCCGGTTTCCTCCTACAGTCCATAAACATAGGTTTAAGGTAAAGTGAATTCTCTAAATTGTGTGTGTTTGTGTGAATGTGCCCAGCGATAGATTAGCGCCCTGCCCTGTGCTATCCCCCCGAAACTCTATTGTTAGATGTTCAATAAACGGCCTCGGAGATGCAGGTTGTTCCAAACAGATTTTAATGCAAGTTACTGAATAGTCAACCAAGTGTACAGAAAAATCATCAATGGCGGGCAACCACGATCGATGAGAGAGCTCTGACTCTTAAAGATCCAGCTTCAGTTTATAAACCTTAGGAGGGCTGTCCTTTTCCTATGTATGTGCATAAGCAGTCCTTTGTCTTGGTGAGAACATCCTCTTAAACATCTCAAACTTCTCCACCATCTGGTCCTGCTTCCTGCCTCTTTTTAGGGCATGAACTTCAGGCCTGTTTCTGTTGACTGTCCCATTGTTCCTGTTTTGCATCTTCAGTCGAACCATTAAAACATATAGATTACATACTTTCAAACAGTTAGGATAAATTAATGCAATTTATGTCTTTTATGTTCTATAAATTCCAACACTATCCCCTGGATGTGGATGTGTCAACCCAAGTAGAGGAGTAAGTGGTAGAGCTGTGCGGATCGATACAAATATCTATAATATCGATACCAACGCTGGTATCGGTATTGAACAATACTTGCGTAAAAAGATCGATACTCAAGACAGCGGCCACGTGGGCTCAGCCTGACCCGCCCAAGTCGACACGTCACAGTACGGAGAGAGAGACTCGGAGTGGGAGATAAAAAAAGATGTCTGAAAGAAAGAGAAGCGCCGTTCGGCTGTATTTTACAGCCGAAAATGCGACATTGGCAACCTGCTCAGTTTGCAAAAAGTCTATTAGGTTCACAGGAAACACAACAAACCTATTTAAGCACGTGAAAAAGCACACAGCACACCCAAAACCACACACAAAATTCTATTTGAAAAAAAGAAACAAAGAAAGAAAAAACTGTCTAGTGAGGGGAGCATTTTTACTTTATATTTGTATTGTCGTTTCTTACCTCAAAAATATATATTTTCCTCACGTTAAAGCAAACTTTGTTTTATTACTTTTCCATTGTTTCTAAACAAAGATGTTGATTGGGATACATTATTTTGTTGTCACCTACAATGTTTGGCGAAATTCTATACTAGGTCTTTTGGATCAATGAAGCTTAAATATTAAAAAGTATCGGTATCGAATATCGCGATATTGGCCCTGTATTTACTTGGTATCGGATCGATACCAAAAATTCTTGGTATCGCACAGCTCTAGTAAGTGGAAGAGAATGAATAAATGATTAAAAATCGACTCTTCTCGACGCATGCGCAGTCAAAGAACGTGACCAACCTTTATCTCTAGATAAAAATGCATGCGCATGGATTTTTGCAGTGCTTATTTTACTTACTTTTGTTATTTCTTGTGAATTGTGGCGGTAGATATTTCTACGTGTGATTTTTAATGGCTAATGATCTTTAAAACACGCCTGGGAGAACTGGGAGGAACGAAAGTTAAAGTGGAGCCAATGAGCTCGCAGAGGAAGTGACGATTTCAGATTTGAAACGTTGGCGGTTAGTGTTGGACTGGAGGTCGCGGCTGAAGCGCTTTAAAACATTTTAAAACGACAAAAACACGGAGGTTTTAAAACACCGAGGTTCTGTTTGCAAACATGCAGGTAACGAAACTAACTGAAACTGTTACAAACAAGATGTATAAGAGCGTTATATGGATAAAAGCTTGCGGGCTATTGATGCTAACTGTTGCTTCGAATTTAAATCAAGCGCTTTTTCTCCGTGAACTGTGTTTGTTCATCTAAATAGTTTGGTGTTTTACTTGAATTGTAAATTGTTTTATTGTTTTAGTTGTTATATAAATGACATTTGAACAACCGAGACATAATGTGCTAACTTGCCATCACTAATAATTGCTATGAAACATCAAACAAATAACAGACGACTAACAATAAACAATTTTCTTTCTTGCTAATAAATAATAAATCCTGCCTTTATATTTAGATGGGTTCATAACTTTGCTAGGTCAGGGATTTGTTAATTTTTCTGCTACATCAGGAAAAACAGGTTTTCTTGAAACAAAACACATTTCATTATTGCTTTCTAAAATGTTTATTTATAATGGTAATCACGTTCTTAATTCCGTTCACTGGCTTTTGTCTAAAATTTTATTTAAAACCAAATCATTATGAAACTAGAACGCACTTAATACTTAGTAGATCTATCTTATGCAATCCACTGTAAGCTGCTTTGAGGTTGTTGTACAGACCTGTCTTTTAATATCCAGGAGAAACTAGATACTTAAGTGACATGATGTCTTTTTATAAGCAGCTGTCAAATAGTTTTTTGATTTTATTAGTCCAAGAGGACATTTTTATTGTTTCACACCTATTTTAAGTTTGTTATATTAGGTTAAACAATCTTCAGATTTAAGAAACTGGAGAAAAATAATTTAGATTTAAATAGTCATGCTAACTGACTTCAAACTAACTTATTTAAAAAAAACTTGGCCACTAACAAATTAATTGTAGGCCTGTAGTACTCAGTTATAATTTTCAGGGTTTTTTGTCATAGCAGGTGTTAATTCAATTTCTTGTGTTCTGGTGATTTTAGAACAAGGAGAACTGTGAGCCTAAAGGCCTTTTCACACAGGTACAATTTTTCTGTGTTCTAGGCAAAATACATGAACCTTACATTGATTGTTTTGGACTGGCATTATTGAGAAAAAATATCTTTATGCCCAATTACATCTTTTTTTGGTAGTTTAAATAATTGAACAGCAATCTGAAGTACTGTCCTTGTTGTATGCTCATTTTTCCTTTCCCCCTCTCTCTAGTCAATGGTGAGACCTGTGAGAGAAGAGGTGAATTCTAGATCACTCATGGGTAATTACTTACAGATTTTAAATACCTGTTAAACTTTATTACTTTTACTTGTGATTAACATCTCCTGCTTGAGAGCAATGCCCCAACTTGTCAAAATTGTTTATCACCACTGATAAGATTATCACCAATAAATCACATTCTTATAGAATGACATGTCATTGACTATACCAGGGAAAATTCTACCTTGGTACTAATATGAATGAATCCGCATAACATTTTAACTTTCTGGAACAAATCAAGATTTAAAAACATGTATTGCACAACAGTTATTAAATAGCTCAAATTCATGTATGAAACACATCTAAAATGCCATATACTAAGTAACTTTTAGCTGGAATGGCAAACACAAAAAACAAACTTTTTAAAACCATGTATATATTGGATTAAATGTATAATTTTTTTAATGTGACTTAATTTCTCTTTTAAGTTCCTGGCCGCGTACCTGTTAAATCAAGCTCACAGAAGTAAGTATGAATCGATTATTAGTCAGCTGTCAAAGTTTAACCGAACTTGGAGGATCTATATAATACAGGGTACATTTAAAGTTTAAGTTAAAAGGAAATGTTTTTGTCTGCCCAAATCATTGCTTTATGGTTTAAAAGCATCAATCGAACTAGTCAGTAATACAATTTGTAGTTGTGTGTGGATTAGTAGGTTGTTTAACCACAAAAAAAAAAAAAAAATTTACAAGGCTGAAAGTGAGGTTTTCACCAAAGATGTTAAATTCATGTTCCACAGATTTGGTCTTTTTACAATTTATTTTGTGCTTTTATAAAAAATGTTTTTTATTTTTTTTTTTTTTTAAGGAAGTTCTCAATAAAGGACTTCCATATCGGACGGCCTCTTGGAAAAGGCAAGTTCGGCAATGTGTATTTGGCACGGGAGAAAAAGCTAAAGGCTATCGTGGCTTTGAAGGTGCTCTTTAAATCACAGATGGGAAAAGAGGGAGTGGAGCACCAGCTCAGGAGGGAGATTGAGATCCAGTCTCACCTTAGGTTTGTGGATTTTTTATTTATTCTAATTAATGTGTAATATTTATCCATACAAAAAGAGCAGCAACTGTCTAACATTAATATTACCAAAGGCTGTTTAATAGTAGCATAGATCTTTAAATGTAAATTCGTTTGGTTACTTGTTTAAAAATAACTTTTTTTAGGTCAGATATATGCAGAAATAATGCCTTCTAAAAGGGTGCAAAAACCTTCAAGTACAACTTGCCTATGGCTTTAATTGCGCCACGTCCCCCTCGGCCTCAGAATGAAACTAAGATTATACAATGTTTCAATTAAGTTTGGTTTTCAGGCAATTCAGCTTTCGGCGCATGACCATAAATTAATTGTACCGTCATCTTTATTTTTCATTATTATTATTTTTTCCTCAAGGCTTGTGTGTAAATTCAGATTTTTATTTTGTAATTTGCCTAAATAGAACAGTCCTGAACAGGGCTAAATTTGTTGTCTTCTGTGTTTGCAGGCATCCAAATATCTTGTGTTTCTACAATTACTTCCAAGATTTATCACGGGTATATTTAATTCTAGAGTATGCGCCACGTGGAGAAATGTACAAAGAATTACAACGCTGTGGCCGCTTCAACGACCAGCGCACAGCCACGGTCAGACATCTGCAGTATAATTTTTAATAAAATAATAAATATAATAATAAAAAAAAAAAAAAAAACACTTATTGGTTTTTTTTTGTTTATTTATTATTAATACTTTGTATAGTTTATGGAAGAGGCAGCAGACGCTCTGTTGTATTGCCATGAGAATAAGGTAATCCATCGGGATATTAAACCTGAGAATCTGCTGCTGGGCTTCAGGGGAGAGCTAAAGATTGCTGATTTTGGCTGGTCTGTCCACGCGCCATCACTACGGTAACCTACAGCTCAGTACTAAAATACACTATCTTAGTCAGCAAAGCCTTACTGCAATGCTACAACCATTACACATCTAAAGAATGTAGAATCAACTACTGTGTTATTTTAATGATTTTAGTCTCTGTGGAAATAATGATTTAATTCAACGAGTGATTTAATTCAAACACTAATTTTTCTTTTTAGATGAATGTAAGATGAATGACAAGAGAGGGCTTTAGATGTTAAGGGCAATGGTTAAGATGTTTTGTGGTTCTTGCACTCAATCATGGTCATATTGATGTTCTGTGCTTGGCAGATATTTTGGGGGTTACAAAGAAAAAATTGGAAGTGAATCTTCTATCCCATTGTCATGTTTTTGTGCCCAGGCGTCGCACCATGTGTGGTACACTGGATTATCTGCCTCCTGAGATGGTGGAGGGTCACGCTCACGATGAAAAAGTGGATATGTGGTGCATCGGTGTGCTGTGTTATGAGTGTTTGGTTGGTGATCCTCCATTTCAGACAGCTACTCACACAGAAACCTATAAACGCATTGCCAAGGTTTGTAACTGCGATTCAATTATGTTATTTGCACAACAATACCTTTCAGATTTTTGATTTAGGTTGTGTGTTTTCTGAATCAAATTGTATATGAATTTTGTATTTTACTGATCAAAGCAGTCAGTCCCAGCCCCAACCACCACCACATACAGTCTGTCAGACATAGGACCCCCCCCCCCCACGCACAATATTTTGACCTCCCCATTCAAACCCAGGATAATGACCATTAATGGGGGGGGGGGGGTACGTGCACCGTTATGTTGATTCACTTCAAAACTAAAGCAACTCAGGATATTGTAGTGATTTACTCTGTTGCTGAGCTCCTTTATCCTCGGTGACTCCAACATGTTTAGTTTCAGGTGGTGTATCATCACCATGGTGCTCCGTGCAGGTCATCATTTTAGCAAAGTTTGCATGTTGCATGTTTTTTTTAGTTGTGTGATGCGTGAAGTGCGCCAACACTTTGGATGATTTAAGCCGAAGCTTTTTTTTTTGTTTGTTTCATTTGTAGAGTTTATTAAACTTTGTTAAACTTGTTTCGCAGATTCCGCCTTGTTCTGTTAAACCCGATCTTATTATTTTTTCAGAATTGACAAAGTGCTGCAGGTGTCATAAGCAGTTACGCCGCTGCGAGTAACATGTAAATCGTGTGACACGAATCGATAATAAAATTTGTTGTCAACCATTTTCCTGATCGATTTTTATCCATTCATTCATTGTTGCTGCCCTACACAGGGATTTTTTTGTGCTACAGTAACACATTCGGGCTCCAGAAAGCTTAGTTTGTTTCTTCCCCCGCCCCTCTCCACTGGTTTTAACAATTCTATTGATCAACATGTCAAACAAGTTATATTAAGGAATTACTTCACAAGAAGCACCAGACTGAAATTGAATTAAAAAAAAACTTGAGTATTCACAGAGAAATGGCTGGACTGATCTTCAGGTGTGCCTTTTGAGAACCCGTCCAAAAAATATTATACTAAAGTTGTTCATTTGCTTTTCTTCAACCAGGTGGATCTACAGTTTCCTTCAGTGGTGTCGGAGGGTGCTCGTGATCTGATCACTAAACTGCTGAGACATAGTCCTGCCATGCGTCTGCCTCTAAAGAGTGTAATGGAACATCCGTGGGTGAAGGCCAACTCGCGCAGGGTTCTGCCCCCTGTGTGCCAACCCAAACGTGTTCACTTGCACTAATTCCAACCCTGAATTCCAACCCTAACATACTCTATCTGATCCTGCAGTTATGCCACAAAACTAAATTAATTCTTATGTTACAGTTTAGGAAATTAGGCAAAAAAAGCAGATTATTGAAGCTTATTTTTATTAATGGATAAGCAAAGTATACATTCAAATTAATGATGCTTAGACTCCTTTCACAGTGGGATGTAAAAATTCCAACCTCATAATTAGAAACTTTAGTATGTATTGTACAAGCAATGTAATGTCCAATCCAGGAACCTTGGGCTTATTGATAAATGATTTGATATTGTGTCCTGATGCGAGTCCTTTTCTAGTGAAAGCTCATGGGTCCTGGTAAATTGTGGTATTTGTATTTTTAAATTTTTTTTTTGTGTGTGTGTTCTTTCACATCTGTACAGTGTTCTGTTTATTGCTTCTATTTTTAGTTTTCTTTTGATATTATTAGAGGTGTGAATTTTTTTTTTATTAAAAAATTAAATTCTGGATTCCTTTAATAAAAATACTTCATAAAATGGAGGAGTTAGTTTTGTGTATGAAACAGCTATTTAACCAAAATTAGTTTAAACAATTTTTTTTTTTTTATAGTTTTAACGAATCACATTGTGCAGCAGTTAGTGCTTTCACCTCACAGCGGATGGATTTCATGTTTGATTCCCATTTGGTGCAAGTTGGTTCTTTCTGTGGGAGGGTTTTCCTCAAAATGTTTACACTGAAGAATTGGTCAGTGAAAAAAAACACAATTGATTTGTAATTTATAAAATCATGATGGTTTGAATAACTGCAGGAAACAGTGGGGAGAGCGTGTGAAATTGTAGGAATTGGCTTAGAACTAAGGGGCTGGTAATATTTGGTAAATATATTGTGAGATTGAGGGCTCAGGAAGTCCTTGCCATATATGGATGGTGCATTCACACACAAGATAACAGGTTTTTTTTTTTTTCTTGCCACTGTCACTTCGGCTTGCTCTTGGGTGTTTAAAGGCTTACAACACTGTAAAGCTGCTTTGTGACAATATACTTTTGTGGAAAAAAAAACTATACAAATAAATTACTTGAACAGACACCTATAGGTCCAGAGACGGTCATTGTATGGATTTAGTGAAGATGTAGTCTACTTAATTTAAGTACAAGTATAACCTGCTTATATAACCGATTAAAATACATATACCGAACTGAGGAAAACGGTTCGAGTACTGTTCTTAGAAATCATATGGAATGTGGTATCACTTCCTTCTCTGTCTGACTTTGCGACCATATCAAATAAATCGAAACTCCTTGGTTTTTTTCTCTGTACCTATATATACACCAAGCTGTTACCAATAATAAATGAAGCATTGATGATCAACACTAGTGTGGTTGTCTTTACTTCCCAAATGTTTGCACTTCAGCACTCAAAGGGCTTCAGCATCAGGACAGTCAGTATGTTTCCTTACTGGTAGCTGAAGACGGTCAGCTTGGGATTCAAACCCAACACATTAAGAATTCGGAACTCTCATCAGTTGTGGATGTCTACCATTAATGATTTCTCTGTACACTGTTTGGTTATTTTTCAGTATTACGCATTAAATATCTTTTTGGACACAGCATAGGTTCCTGTTTTTTATGAACCTGTACATTAATTACAAGCCTACAACTGCTCCGAGGAACCGTGTTTTTCCACACTTTCCAAAGACATGCTAAATTAAAGATATGAAATTGGCCCTGTTTATGTATAACTTGTAACTTTTTATTGATTAGCTCTTCATTAATTTATTATTCACCACTTAATCTTCTACTAGGGTCATGGGGGGGGTGCATTTTGGGCACTGGGTAGATACACCCAGGAGAGGGGGCCAATATATCGCTGGGCACACTCACTCACACAAACACACTCTATATGGGGCAATTTAGATCATTCAATTTACCTTGAATCCATGTTTTGGACTGTAGGAGCAAACCTACATGGAGAGAATGTAAACTCCATCCAGATTGTGATTCGAATCTAAATCTTCAGCAGTGAGAGGCAACAATTAAGCCACTGTGCCACTCTTTGAGCAGCTATTGATCCTGTTTATTAACATTAGGGCAGCAGTAGCCCAAATAAAATTATTGCAGATTTTTAAATGATTTAAAATGATGGACTGTCAATATGAAGATTGTGGGTTCATGTCCCAGGTCCACTGTAGTCGCCAACATTTTTGAAGTCACCTTTGCTCCATTAAATAATTTATTTTTCATATAATTTTTTCTACATTTTATTTATTTCATTTACCGTATCAACCTTCATATAAATCAAATTTAACGGTACTACGTTCAATATCGACCGTAATAAGTTCACATTTCTCCCTGTGCTCCCACGTGGTAGCGTGGCCGAGCGGTCTAAGGCGCTGGATTAAGGCTCCAGTCTCTTCGGGGGCGTGGGTTCGAATCCCACCGCTGCCAAGTTAAATTTTATATTCTGCCTTTTAAAAAATTAGCAACTGTCGCTATTTTTGCGCTATAAACCAGTGTGTGAAACAAACTCCACTTTAACATATTTCAGCAAAGGTAACCGATAAAGCATTTGCCTCAAATGTAACACAAAGTATGACTAGATCAAACAGGACAAACGAAAAGACTGAGTGGATAAATTGTGGAACGACGTAGAAACAAAAGAAAGTTGGGGATAACTAGAAAGAAAAAGAAAATTATTCATTCATTTATTATCTTTTGCTTAATCATTTACCTCTACTGGGGTCGCTGGGGGGGCTTGCCCATCCAAGGGACAACGTTTTAGGCGCTGGGCAGATACACCAAGGACAGGGTACCAATCTATCAGTGGGCACACTCACACACACACACACACACACACAGGTGTGAGGTTTGAGGTTTCAAATCCCAGGTCCACTAAAGTTACCAATGTGGATCTTTGAGCAAATACTGCCTCTCAACCAATCTGAGTGGATTGCCATCTTTTCTCTGTGTTTTCCGGTCCAAAAGCATGGATTGAATGCTTTAAATTGCACCCTATAGTGTGTGTGTTAGTGTAAGTGAATGTGCCCAGTGATAGAATGATGCCCTGTCCTGGGTGTATCCGCCCAGCACCCGAAACGTTCTCCCCTGGATGGGCATTGAGAACCCTTCTGCGACCCTAATGGAGGATTAAACGAAAGCTAAAGGCTAAAAGGATGTTTAATATTTATGTACTTAGATATAATCATCATTCCACATTACCTACGTTGAAGTCACTCCGCAAAATACATGTATTTAGATTAGCTTTTAACCTGTAATTGATGTTTTTATATTGTGCTAATTCTCACTCCGTGGCGTTCACCACTGCAAAATGGTGGAACGATCTTCCCAACCCTGTCCATAAGGCAGAATCACTAAACAGTTTTAAGAAACTACTGAAGACGCATCTCTTTAACAAATACCTGTTGTAGTAAAAAAAAAAAAAGGGGGGGGGGGGGCAGCATCGAATAACAATCAAGTTTGATGAATTTACAGTATAGTTGGTTTTCTCCATGGCTTCTGACTTGTGGTGTTCTCATTTGTAAGTCGCTTTGGATAAAAGCGTCTGCTAAATGATAAAAGTAAATGTAAATGTTATATCTGTTGCTGCGTTTTAATTTTGCTTATCTTCTTATCATAGAAACTGCATTATCGTTATTATTATTATCTATGGCGGCACGGTGGCTTAGTGGTTAGCACGTTCGCCTCTCAGCGCTAGGGATTCCCGGTTCGAATCCCCATCTGGGTGGAGTTTCCATGTTCTCCCCGTGTCTGCGTGGGTTTCCTCCGGGTTCTCCGGTTTCCTCCCACAGTCCAAAAACATGGATCAAGTCAATTGATTTCTCAAAATTGCCCCGTTTGAGTGAGTGAGTGTGTGCCCAACGATGGATTGGCGCCCTGTCCTGGGTCTATCGACCCAGCGCCCGAGACGTTCTCCCCTGGATGGGCATGGCGAACCCCACCGCGACCCTAATAGAGGATAAAGCGGGAGATAATGAATGAATTATTATCTATTATTACGTTTAGCTACTAATTTATTAATGTCATACTGTTTTATTGTCAAGCGTCTTGGAGATCCCACAAAACCGCTATTTAATTAAAATGTATCATCATTATTGCACATTTTAAGATAATAAAATAAAAATAAATTCTAACAATAATACTAATAACAGTAATGATTTAACTAGGCTGCGTTCGAGCTGAGTAAGAACTTTTACGTGGGAAAATCGAGCAGCTTGAATGAGCTTCCGGTTCGTTTTCGTTTAACTCTGAAATCAAAACATTAGCTCGGATCGGAGCTTCATTTGTTGCACTTTCTCAGTCTGTTGATTTCTAACAGCTTTCTGAATGCCCTGCTCTTAAAGTCTTTAATCGGAGATGGCCGGCTTGCCCCCCACTGACCCTCAGCTGGTCTCTATGATCGTAAATCATTTAAAAACGCAGGGACTGTTTGATCAGTTCAGGAGAGACTGTCTTGCGGACGTAGATACAAAGGTAACCACGCTAATGCTAATGCTAACGCTAAAGCTAATGCTAAAGCTAATGCTGAGCAGTTTGCAGGCATCATGCTGTTTATTACACACACGTGAAAGTGTTCGTTTTTAATTTACTCGTCTGTTCCGTTTGTGTTTTCGCTCCTAAATATTAAGATTATACAAGCTTTATTAACATTTAGACATGCACACTGTTTTTTTTAATAATGTTAAGGATAAAATTGAAATTTACATATAATATAACTCTCTTGTCATATAACTTAAAATTGCCTTACAATTTTGTAAAACAGTACTTACTTATCTATTATCTGTACATATCACACACACACAAAACTATTACATTACTATATTGAAATATAGTTATAATAATTATTATAACCAATATTATATTTTGCTTAGTGTTCACCACGTTCATCTCTCAGCACTTTCTCAGGGTTCTTCCTCCCACAGTCCAAAAACATGTGCTCATGTGTTCTATGTGTGTCTGTTTGAGTGGTGTGCCCAGCGATAGATTAGCGCCCTGTCCTGGGTGTATCTGCCCAGTGCCCGAAATGTTCTACCTTGGATGGGTGTGGGGAACCCTCCCCACGTGTGTATATGTGTATGAATTACAAAATTATAATGTAATTTTACATCCAATGTGTACAGCCAGCCCCTACTTTCTCAAGCTCCTCATGAAAAAAGGAAATATGTACATAACGTATTAAGTATGATGTATGTAACGTATTATTATTATTATTATTATAATCCTATATTGCGGCACAGTGGCTTAGTGGTTAGCATGTTCGCCTCTCAGCACTAGGGATTCCCGGTTCGAATCCCCATCTGGGTGGAGTTTCCATGTTCTCCCCGTGTCTGCGTGGGTTTTCTCACACAGTCCAAAAACTTGGATCAAGTCAATTGAGTTCTCCAAATTGCCCCATATAGAGTGTGTATGCATGCGTGTCTGTGTGAGTCGAGTGTGTGCCCAGTGATAGATTGGCGCCCTGTCCTGTGTGTATCTGCCCAGCGCCCGAAACGTTCTCCCCTGGATGGGCATGGGGAACCCCACCGCGACCCTAATAGAGGATAAAGCGGAAGATAATGAATGAATAATCCTATATTAGGGTTGCAGTAGTTTCAGTGACTTTCCAAGGAAGAAAGTTTCAGGCACTGGACAGATACACCCAGGACAGGGCGCCAAGCTTTTTGTATGCACATTGCGTTTGCATATTTTGGGGTAATTAAGAGCAACAAATTTACCTTGAATCCATGGTTTTGGATGTGGGAGGAAACAAACTGGCGGCCTTTATTTTATACTTTAACCTACTAATTAAACAGAATATTCTTGGTTCTAATAATAACAACACTGAAGGAAGTGTGTACCTTGAATCCAAAAGAAAATGTGGTGTTTAGTGTAGAGTGGAAATTGAATTTAGTGTTTAAACACTGCCTTTGTCTACTCACCAAAGTTAACTTTTGTTTTTTCTTTTGTTTGCTCTTTTGCAGCCGGCATATTTGCACCTGAGACAGCGCGTAGACAACTTTGTTTCTAATCATCTTTCTAATCACACATGGAGTCCTCAACTCAACAAAAACCAATTGAGAAACAACATCAGACAACTTGTGTTGCAGTGAGTTACAGCAATGTTAATCAGCTATTTTTGTAAATCAACACTTTTATTTATACAATACCAGTCAAAAGTTTGAACACATCTCCTTCTTGCTCCATTGTTTATGTTCTTTACTTACCATATAGATGAACTTTTGTTGTACAGTTACAGACTGTATTACAGCTGTTTTTTTTTTTGTTAGTCCCCTGTTGGTTCTCTGTTCTCTAATAGACAGGACCATCAGGTCTGGTATAGTTTGGGTGGTGTATTGTTTATTGTCAGTTCTGCAGTGACACTGATGAGGTGGCAACAGTGCTGCTGTAGTTTAATTTAAACAACTCAGTGACACTCCTGGGATAGGAATAATGCACCATCCAAGTAATACCTGCTCTATGGTGCTACTATTGGGCTCCCAACCATTAGAGAAAAGATTAAAGGGGACACAGTACACAGTATGTACTGTACAGAAAGTGAAGTCTGTCTATATAAAAAAGGAAATTTACGTTTTGTGTTGTTCCTCGTAGATCAGGAATGCTGGAGCAGGGTGTAGATCGAATCGTGGCACAAGTTGTTGATCCGAAAATTCAGCATACCTTTCGGCCACATGTGGAACGTGTTGTCCGTCAGTTCTTGTCTCCTGACCACCACATTGAGGAAGAGGAGCCCCTTCCACCAGTTCCACCCCTAGAAAACATCGAAGCCCCACTGCCATCTCCAGGTAACAAATATCTCTCTCTTGCTGTGCCAC
Organism: Corydoras sp. C115; assembly: GCA_019802505.1. Taxonomy (NCBI): domain Eukaryota; kingdom Metazoa; phylum Chordata; class Actinopteri; order Siluriformes; family Callichthyidae; genus Corydoras; species Corydoras sp. C115. The sequence continues at coordinate 337,274 of JAFMOC010000126.1, read as the reverse complement.
TTTGTCGAAAATATGTATATACACAGTTGCAATCAGAAATATTCAACCCCCTCACCTCCAAAGACATTATAGAGATGTGGATGAAAGACAATGACAATAAATGACATGAAAAATGTAACTCTTTGTACACATGTGCATGTGCACTATTATTCAACCCCCTGCTTTAATACTTTGTGGAGCATGCTTTAGCTTTTATAACTGCCAACAAATGTTTTTGGTAAGTACTAACAAGCTTCTTACACCTCTCAATTGGAATTTTGGCCCATCCTTCACATGCAAAAGCCTCTAGTTCAGTGATGTTTGATGGCTTTCGTGTTGCAACTGCCTTCTTTAAATCTCACCAAAGATTTTCAATCGAGTTTAGATCTGGGGACTGAGAAGGCCACTCCAGGACATTCCAGGATCCTTTTCTCAACCAAGCTTTGTTGACTTGGAGGTGTGCTTGGGATCATTGTCTTGCTGGAAGGTCCAATGGTTTAATTTGTCAACAAATGGTCAAACATCTCCACTTTGGTTTTGTCTGTCCAAAGAAAACTGTTGCAAATGTCTTGTGGTTTGTTTACATGTAACTCTGCAACACCATGTTGCCATGTTCTTTTTAGGCTTTCTCCTGGCAACTTTTCTTTGTTCATTTTTTTCTTATTTGCACAGTCATGAACTTGAACATTTAAGATAGTTTCTAAAGCCTGTCTCTCCATGTCCTTGCGTGGACATCGCACCATATCCCCGCATGGGCGCCTCTCCCCATCCCCTTGTGGCTGTCTCTGTAGGGGCTGTGTCTGTAGGTGTGTGTGAGGGATTTTGATTGTGTGTTCATGCATGCCTTTGTATACACAAATTCAATGTTTTTCTATTTGTTCCAGCTTTGCTCTCTGATTCAACTCCCTCTCAAAGCCATAATCCTATCATGGACAGGACAAAGGATGAAGCAGAGGAGGACATGATGTTGGATGAAAAGGATGAGAAAGAACTTGAGAGTAATGAAAGTGATATTGAGCATAACGACAGGGAGATAGAAAAAGTGAAAATGGAAGGGGCGCCGAGTGACGTTAAGGAAGAAGAAAAGGAGCAACAAGGTGTCACAGAGGGGGGAAACCCTACTGAGGAGAAGGTGGATATTAAAGAAGATGATGAGGAAGGAGGAGTAGACTGTAAAGAAAAGAAAGAGGAAGAAAAAGAGAAAAAAAGGGAAGATCTAAAGGAGAAAAAAGAGGATCTTAAAGAAAAGAAGTCATCTGGGAAAAACAGGGAGGAGAACAACAATGAGAAACAACAAATACAACAGAAAGCCAGGGAACGTCTGAAAGAAGGTGAGAGACTGAAAAAAAAAGTATATATATGTATATGTAATTTTATTACAGTAAATGTAAAGATTATGTATTTCTACATTTTATCTGGGCTTATGTTTATGTCTGTTGTAACAGAATACTCATTAGAGGACTCGGACCTGGAAGGATTAAGTGACATTACAGTGAGTTCAGTGCACACAAGTGATCTTTCGTCCTTTGACGACCAGAGTGAAGACGAGCCACCTGTAACTGACTCCACAGAGGAAGGAGAAATCACCTCAGAGGGTAAAACAAACCCAGTTTATTCGCCACAGACTATATATATATATATATATATATATATATATATACTATATATATTTTAACACTTCTACACCAATCAGAATTAATAAGATTAAAAAGTGTACATGAATTGGTATTGGGTATCAGGTATGCACAGTTGGTATCAGCTACGATTAGAATCTGACAGTTTTAGCGTTTTTCTTTATTTTGCTGATTTTAGCCAGTCAACCTAAATAATATGAATTAGAAACTCGCTTGTGCTTTACTGAAAATAAAATCTCAGCTATTTGGAAAAATTTGAAAGCTATTCACCAGAATATAAAACATAATTTTATAAAAAGAATATAACAAGTAGGGGTGAGCTGCAATATTCGCTGATTCGCTGATTCGATTCGGAGAACCATAGTCGACTATGAACCTCATAGTCGAATGTACCATTTTGACCACATGGGGGTGCCCATGGCTGCTGCTAAGCATTAGTTTTTACATGAAATGTCTTTGTTTTCGTTATATATATAGCCTTTTGTCAAATAAAACTCATTGATCTGAGTATTTTAGGTTTTTCCTTTGAAGTGGAAAAAAGTCCAGAACGGGGATCCCATTTACGGTGCTCTAGAGAAACAAGTAAAATATAAAAAAAATATATTTTTTTAAAAACCATGCTTATAGCGCCATCTTGTGGTGAAATTTGAACTGATTCGACTATAGGGAAAATCTGACGAATCAGATTCGACTATGAAAATCCTTAGTTGAAGACTAATAACAAGTGCAGTCAGTGATGTCAGCAGTGGAAAAAAAGCAAGTCGACAAAGAATCACACTTAAGCTACAATTTCCATAAATGCTCCATTTCCACCAAAAACACTTATGTTTTTGAGAATACTGTTTAATGTTATTATATTTAGTGTTTAAAATGTATATATATTTGAGATTAATATTAAGAACCTTTTGTGGAAATTTCAGTGTGTTGCATTTACATTGGATATTGTTTTATGCATTTAGGAAATATTTTATATATTTAACTAGCAAAAGCTCTGTAATAAGTAATGTTTCCTCGTTCAGTTACAAGAGGGTCACATCAGATATTGAAACCGGATGAATATACATTTTAATTTTAATGTTATTGAGTGTGAACATTTTCCCCTATAAATAAATGAGCATCAGTTTTCAGAGTTCACATCTTTGTCTTAGTTAGGTGTTTTTGGTCACAAAAAGAAAACATTGTAAAGTTTTTGCAAAAGTTCGAGGACCATTGTAGCTTCTACAACTATTATAATCTTTGTGTATATACTTTTAAAACACTTTCGAGGAGTCAGCTTATTTGACTCATCAGAAAAAATTCATTTAGGAAATATTTTATATATTTAATTAGCAAAAGTATGTAAACTTTCAAATTATTCTGGTGCATTCAGCCAATATAATGATGCCCAGGTTTAAATGGCACTTATTTTTATTCAGTGCAACACGCAGAGAATTAGGATGACCTCAAAAAAGAGCTGTTGATCATCAGGCTGGAAAGTGTTTGACGCAACATACAGTCAGAGTACAAATGGATACATTTTAGGACTATTGTTAATTAAGACAACATACCACATGAACAAAAATGTCAGGATATAGGCCTGTAATCTGAATACTGAAAGAAAGTACTTGGCACATGAGTCGTACAAGCAAAGAACAGTTAAAGAAGAATTAAGCTGTTCATGTGGGACAAATTTCACCTGGTTTTAAAAGTTACAATTCTTTTCTGGAAAGTAAAAGAAAAACTTCAAGATGTGTTGCAAAAGACTTATTATAAAAACGGGAAGTTCTGATCATTAAATCTGATTAGTTGAGTTGTTTGTTCAGCCGTGATATTATTGACAATAATGCACACCTCTGAGTCATTCACATTCATATCATTGCGTGATATACAATACATTTTTTTAAATGCACTATTAGTGGAAAGTACAGATTAATATGAACAGCGAACTCATTCCAGGTGAGAACTAAGCCAGTATCCCGTCACTCAGCAATCTATGTTCACTTTAAAAACAAGACTAGATTACATCACAGAAGATCAGTGGTTAGAGTGTTGGGCTATCAATGGTTGGGGGTTCAAATCCCAGGTCCACTGAAGTTACCAATGTGAGTCCTTGAGCAAGGCCCTCATTGCTCCAGGGATGTTGTGATTAACCCTGTGCTCACCTTGTAAGTCGCTTTGGATAAAAGCGTCTGCTAAATGACCAAATGTAAATGCAAATGTATATGTAAACCGGGTGAATATACATTTTAATTTTATTGGATGTGATGTTTGAACATTTTGCCCTATAAAAAATGAGCAGTATGGTTTTTGAGTTTACTTTCAGTTTTTCAGTACTTATCTTTGTCTTTATATAGGGTTGTTTGGTCACAAAAAGAAAACATTGTAAAGTGTTTTCAAAAGTTCAAGGTCCATTGTAGCTTTTACAACCATTATAATGTTTGTGTAAATGCTTTTAAAACTCTTTAGAGGAGTCTGCTTATTTGACTCATCAGAAAAGTTTTGCTTGTGCAATTAGATGAGAAGGATCAGAGGAAGTCTGCAGATGAGGAGTCTGAAGAGAATAAGGAGAAAAAGCCTCGAGGTACAAGGCAAGCCTACGTTCACAAACCCTTCCTGTACTCTCGTTATTACAGCGACTCAGACGACGAGGTTACGGTGGAACAGAGACGTCGTTCTGCGGTGAGACATTTGGAATATACAAAGGAGTATTTGGCTTTTTGTAGATGTTTAATGTGGTATTTTGATAATGTACATATTTGAACCATTGTTATGTTACTTTCAGGCAAAAGATAAAGAGGAGCGTTTAATAAAGAGACAGCAGAATCGAGAGCGACTGGAGGAGAGGAGGAGACAGAAGGCAGTGCAGGCTGCATTGCAAGGTGGGATCTTTGTGTTATAACTTTTTGGACTAGTATTATATGTATTAATACAGTACTCTTGTATATCTGTATGTATGCGTGTGTGTGCGCGCATATGTATGTGTTAATTAATTTGGGCTTCCAGCTCTAAAAACCCACTACATCAGGAATTAAATTTGGGCTGATTTGTCCACAATTTTTTTTGCATTGCTTAAATGTTTTAAACATAGTGTGACACACTAATTATCTACTAAACAGTAGAGGTGAGGAACAGAATCCAAACTGCTTGAGGTCCAGAATCTATGGGGTATTCGCAAGAGAAAAATGGGCAACAAAGAATACCCCATAGATTCTCAATGGGGTTTAGGTCCTGCGAGTTGGCTGGTTAGTCAAGCACTGTGATGGCATGGGCATCAAATCAGGTTTTGGTGCTTCTGGCGGCATGGGTAGGGGCCAGGTCCTGCTGTAAGATGAAATCTGCATCTCCATACAGACCCTGCGCAGAAAGAATCATGAACTCATCTAAAACATTCTGGTAGATGGTTGTGGTGATCTTGGATTTGAGAAAGCAGAACCAAAAAATCATGGCTGTGGATATTTCACACTGGACCTTTGGACTGGACTGTTTTATAGATGATTAGTGGTCACTCTCTGTTTAAAACATTCATGCCCTGCAAAATTTGGGCTCATTTCTCCACAGTATTCAAATATTTTGAGTTCCTGTTCCTATGGGTTTTATGAGCTGGAAGCCCACATTATTTAAAAAATAAGACAAATAAATACTTGAAATTGTTTAAATTGTGTACCCTGAATCTATAATCTATGAAAGTTGAACTTTTGTTCAAAGTTTTATTCAAGGTTTAGTTGAAAGTTTTATTCAACTTTGAGATTGTTTGAGACTTTGAGACTGTGTATGTATATATATTTATTTATTTATTTTCTGTATCAGTTTTTGCCGTATCGTGCCATTTTGCACTATATATCTTGCTAACTTTCTGTAGGTTTTAAAGTTAAGAAAGGGTTTAATAGATTATGAAGTGTTTATATGAGAGCGGGCAGGGTTTACATCAGAGCTCTGATGGTCCTGGTGTTTGACATAGCAAATTTTGTTGTGAGTCATGTTGAGCAAATTTTTTTTTTCATTTATAAATAGAAAAAGCAAAACGGATGACATCTGAGTCCAATCAAGTGCCTTCAAGGCCTCAAGCAAAGGAAGCACGTAAAGAGAAAAAAGTTCTTGAAAAAAAAGTGGCGTTAAGCAGGAAGAGGAAAAGAGACCTTCGGTATGTGAGAAAGTCTGTTAAAGACAGATGAAGATAATGAATGGGACTGAGACTACAGTTTGTCTTGTTTGAATGTAATCAACTTTTTTATTTTGTCTTTAGAAAGGAGCATGAATCTGGAAATAAGAAAAAGAACGATGGAGATCAAGATTTAATGAAGAAGGATGTGAGTCTTCAGTGACATTTAGTATTATAGCTTAAAGTTTTACATTGTAAATTTCTCCACAACATTGCATATCTGAAATAACCTGAGCTGTATGAAATGTCCTTTATATATATATATATATATATATATATATATATATATATATATATATATATATATATATATATATATATATATATATAAAAACAGGCTGCTATATAAAGTGGTGTTAAGTAAATTACATTTTTGTCATGCATGTAGTGAAAAGAATATGTAATTGACTTAAATTCACCTCAAATTTCTGACCATACCAAAACAATTTACATTGTCATCATATATTACCGTATCAAAAAATCTATTTTTGTCATACAATTCACACTAAATTGTCTGACTGATGACTTTCTGTAGGAGGCGCAGAAGAAAATGACTCTAAGTCTATAAAGAAGACCTCAGATGTTGAGGACAAGAGAAGGAGGAAGAGTCTGTCAGATGAACTGAGCGAGCCACGCAAAATCCTTGACAAAAACCGTACACACTCATTCATTCTAGACTTGGAGATGGGAACCGAAGAGGCTCTTAGACAAAGAGGGTTTGGGAAAAATGAGCACCACTCACGCCGAGAGAAAGAACGCAATGTGTTGGAAGACCAAAACAGACAAAAGTCTGAAAGCAAGAAAGAAACTGATGCTTTAATTGAGGACAAGGAAGAAGAAACAGGTAAAGGGAATGGAGATGATAAAGGAGAACAAAAAGGCTCAAAGTTTAAAGCAGATAAAAAGAGCTTGGTTTCAGTTCGAGAGATGAGGCCTTCTCTGTCTGAAGGTTCATCCATAGAGGAGACCAAAGATCTGAAGAAAGGCAAAACTATTTTAGATGTTCCTAAAGAGAAGATAAAAGCAGAGAAGTTGTTGGGTAAAAGTGACCCCAAGCAACTTCATCGCATGGATTTCAGTAGTTCTGTTGAAAAGAGATCTGAAGTTGAGACCACAACAGATGCAAACAAAAAAAAAGATAAACAATCGAAGAGTATTTTGAAAAAAGCAAAAAGTCAGACTGAAGGTAAATCTGAGAAAATTAAGGTAAAAAATGAAGGTAAAGATCTGGTTCCTGCTGACAAATCCAAGCTTTCAAACTCAGAATTGTCCAAACATTCAGGCTCAAAAGCAAGAGATGCAGACACTCAGTCTAAGGTTAAATCTGTTTCGGAAAAGCTAAGATCTAAGTCCAAAGATGATTTAAAACGTCAGAGTCCTGTAGTGACCAAAACTGACAAGAAACCCATAGTTCAAGAAGCCGAGGGTAAAGGAGCGACTCCCAACAAACCAGAGCCTTCCAAAGAGAAGCAGGAGGACAGGAGACCTTTAGAAGACCGCACTGTTGAAAAAGGAAAAGATGGAAGAGGCATTAAGAAAACCAGCGAAAAGAAAACTAAAGACCCAGAAAAGAGGGAAGAACAAAGTAACAGCAAAAGGAAGAGTAGCTCTCTGGTTTCTACTGTTGTTGGTGAAGAGGTACCTTCAGCCCAAAATTTCCCCCAACATTCAGACATAAAAGAGTCTGAGTTGATTACAAAACCAGCTCGTACTTCGCAAAAGGTGTCCAAGTCACTTACTAAACTTGATCTCCCTGATCAGAATGACTCTGAACCTGATCTTACAGAACCAGTGTCAATGGAAACAGAATCTGCACTCGCAGCATCAAAGCAAACGGAGGCAGCATCTAATTCAACTGCACCAGAGCCAACAGATACAGAATCTGCACTCGCAGCTTCAGAGCATGCAGCATCTAATCTTACAGAACAAGAACCACCAGATACTGAATGTGCACTCGCATCACAGCAAACAGATGCAGCATCTAATCTTACAGCACCAGAGTTAATGGAAATGGCATCACAGCAAAAAGATGCAGCATCACAGCAAACAGATGCATCATCTAATCTTACAGAACCAGAGTCAATGGAAATGTCATCACAGCAAAAAGATGCAGCATCACAGCAAACAGATGCAGCATCTAATCTTACAGCACCAGAGTCAATGGAAACAGCATCTGCACTCGGAGCATCACAGCAAACAGATGCATCATCTAATCTTATGGCACCAATGTTAATTGAAACAGCTTCTGCACTAGCAGCATCACAGCAAACAGATGCAGCATCTAATCTTACGGCACCAATGTTAATTGTAACAGCTTCTGCACTAGCAGCATCACAGCAAACAGATGCAGCATCTAATCTTACATCACCAGCGTCAATGAAAACAGCTGCTGTACTCACATTATTACAGCAAACTGATGCAGCATCTAGTCATACATCACCAAAGTCAGTGGAAACAGAATCTGCACTCACAGCATCACAGCAAACAGATGCAGCATCTAATTTTACAGAACCAGAGTCAGTGGAAACAGCTTCTCCACTTGCAGCCTCACAGCAAACAGATGCAGCATTTAATCTTGCGGCACCAGTGACAGTGGAAACATCTACACTCACAGTATTACAGCAAACAGATGCAGCATCTAATCCTACAGCACCAGAGTCAACAGAAACAGCTACTACACTCGCAGCCCCACAGCAAACAGATTCAGCATCTAGCATTTCATCACCAGAGTCATTGGAAACAGCAGCTGCACTCGCAACATCACAGCAAACAGATGCAGCATCTAATCTTACTGAACCAGAGTCAACGGAAACAGCATCTGCACTCGCAGCATCTAGTCTTACATCACCAGAGCCAAGAGGAACAGCATCTGAACCTACAGCACTACAATGCTTGGATATACCATCTAATCTTCTATCACCACAGTCTACAAATACAGAATCTGACTCTGCTGTGTCACAAGCTGTGGTAAAGGAATCTGAACCGTCAGCTTCACAAGTTGTTATAGAGAGTAACTGTGAACCTGCACCATTGCACACATCAAGGACTGAGTCAGAATTTTTAGCTTCACAAGTTCTGGAGAGTAAGTTTGAACCTGCTTCCCCATCAGCTGTGAGAACGGAGTCTAATCCGACTTTGCCACAGGCTGTTGAGACCGATTCTGAACTTGCAGCACCACAATTGGCTGTAAAGTCTAACCTCGAACAAGAAGCCAGTAATGTGGCACCAATCATTAATATCGAGAAACAGGATACCACTGAAAGCTTACCTTGTGAACTCACAGCCTCAAATCCAGAATCTGACCCTGTTGAACAATCAACTACTGTGACCTCTGAGTCGAATTCACAATTTGATTGTACTGACTTGCCAAACACCAATCTTTCAACCTCTCAGTGTTCAGACTTAGCTTTATCAACTGATATTTCAGATGTTCCAGCACCACAGTCTTCAGACTCAGCCCCAGAACCTGATCGCATCGTCACACATGCTTCAGTCTCCCTTCCGGTCTCCTGCAACACTGGTGTCATCACTGCACCCGATGACATGTATGATGCACTGAGTGACATTACTCCAGACCCAGAGGAGGAGGAAGAGGAGAAAGTTGCTCTGGAACTGACTGAGACTCAAGCCCAATCTTGCCCAGTCCCGGCAGAGGCTGATGCCCTCCTAACCCTAATGGATGTGTGTGCTTCTGCAGCAGAAAGCAACATCAGTGATCAACAGGAAGCTAAAGAAGCCTGTGAAGATGCAGACCTAAAAATGAAGGAGGCTGCTCTCACTCTGCTCTCTATGGACCCAAAACTGTCTGTTTCACTGGAGACTACCAACACAACTATGAAAGGTGCCATGGCAACATCCACCCTTGAAATCCCTCAAAATGAGCCGCTGTCCAATGAGGAGTATAAAGTCAAAGATGCATCAGGGTCACTTGAAGTAAGAAACAGCTCTGAAGACAAGGAAGGAGATCAGCATCCTGATGGTACTTAACCTGTTATTTTTTTGATTAATGCTCTGCCTTTGTTCTGGCCAATTAAGTCCCACCCTCATTTTGGAAATGGCAGCAAATTTTGGCTTGCCAAGTTGGTAGCCTGTTTTCCATTAAATCAGTGTAAACTTTTGTGAGGTGACTGGTGCAACAGATTACAGCTTGCATTACATTTGATTATTTTTTAATATAGAGGTTATATAGAGTACATTGTTTTATGCATTGCAATACGTGAGTATTAAGAATTTATTTAATTCATGAATTGCTTATGGTTTCATTTCAATTTTTTGTGTCAAACAATGTTTACTCTTATGTTTTGGTTATGCCATGTGATCCAATGACATGCTTCCAGAGGGTGGAAATTCTTTTCATTTCTTATTACAGCTCATGATTTATTCTGTTCATGAAGCTTTTGTAACTAGTGAACTTGATGCTTTGATACTGTAGTTATTTAAATTATATTGATTGATCTTCTCTCCTCTAGCTCAAATAAACATGAATGATAAAGCAACAGACAGAGTCACAGAAAAGGATACAGGACCACAGGTGAGATGAGTTTAGATTTATCTGTTCTGTAAAAAACATGTGCATGTGAATGATATACACACAGATTTTGCAACCACGTTCCATTTTTTTAACTCTAACCTAAAGTTTGTTTTTAAGAAGCCACATAATTTGATACACTTTGCTTGTAAAAGGTTTAAAATAAACTTACTGATTGCTTTTTATTTTACTGAATTGTCATGTAAAATGCATTGCTGAGGCCATAGAACCTGTAGTTGCGCTACCTCCATACACTTAATGTTTCCTATTGCCCAATGATTTAAAAAAATAAATAAATAAAAAAAAAAGAAATATTCCTAATGACTAAGCTTCAGAACTCTAGTTCATTCATTCATTCATTCATTCATTATCTCCCGCTTTATCCTCTATTAGGGTTGAGGTGGGGTCCCCCATGCCCATCCAGGGGCGAACGTCTCGGGCGCTGGGCAGATACACCCAGGACAGGGCGCCAATCTATCGCTGGGCACACACTCACTCACACATACACACTCTATAGGGGGCAATTTGGAGAACTCAATTGACTTGATCCATGTTTTTGGACTGTGGGAGGAAACCGGAGAACCCGGAGGAAGCCCACGCAGACACGGGGAGAACATGGAAACTCCACCCAGATGGAGATTCGAACCGGGAATCCCTAGCGCTGAGAGACGAACGTGCTAACCACTAAGCCACCATGCCACCTTAACTCTAGTTTATTCATTGTTTTTGTTTGTGCATGCAGATGGATAGGTCTGAACCTGAAATGACCTCTCCTTCTGAATTCGCTTCAACATCAGGTACTTTTTTTATAATACATTGAATTAATTCACGCCTCCTTTGTTGACCAAGTGTTGTCCTGTTATTTTACAATTTTATCATGATCTCCGTTAATGCTAATGCATTTACATTTGCTTTGTTAATGCTAATGCATTTACAGGTTACATTTTGTGTATTATCATCGGTCTAAATATATGTGTTGTTTTGGTCTAAATGACTGGTCCCATGTGTAACACTGTCAAGCCTGCTTATATCTGTGATGATCTAAATTCATTCTGATTTTATAAAACACACTTACACTAAATAATTGCACAAGGTACCTCATAGACCATACTAGACATCACATAACAAAACATTTGCAAGACAATACTGAAAATAAAGACAAAAAGGTTTGTGATTATGGAGTGGGGCTATCAATCTAAATGTTGTGGTTCAAATCAAATAAAAAAAAAAAATATATATATATATACCACTGTGGATTCCTTACCCTCATTTCTCCAGGCTTCTGTATCTTGACCCCAAACATCAATGCATTGGATAAAGGCATCTGCAAAATTATGTAATAAAATGAAAATAACAAACTTTTATGCTACATATAACAATTGTCACTTTTTGTTTATTTGTTACACCTGAATACAGGTTACATCTTACCAAATGTATTTCATAAATGTAGTCCTAGCTGCTGATATGGCAATAAGAACTGATACTACTACTCCTCCAGATTCACTGTTCATGAACGATAGAGCTAAAATAAGCTTGTTAATCATGACATGATCTTTGCTTTTATCTTTATTAATAGAAACCCCAATTATGAGTGTGATGTGATATTAGGTTTGCCATCAATGTAATTTTTCTTTAAACTTTTTTTCATTATCTGTTTCATCTTCATAACAATAATATAACAGATGTTTCAGCAGAGACTGATGCCAACCAAACACCCACTGACTGTCTAAATGAAGATGCCAACTTGCTCATGGGTGCACAGGTGAGTCGCTCATTTAAATGTTGTATAGGGCTTTACAAAGAGTCATTTAGATCTGCAATGTTTGGCAAAAATTTATGAACACCTGATACACCACTATACATTTTTTTTTGAAGAAGAAGAAATTCTATACCAAGCTCAATCACCTTGCCCTTTTTACAGTTAGAACAGGTTTTGATCAAGCTTTTAAACGAACTTATGATTTTTTATTTGTAAAGCCAGGCACACATTCAACAGTTCAGTTCAACCCAAAGATTTTCTGCAGAATTTTTCAATAGGGATGCACACGTGCCCAAAGACCTGTTTGCATCCATGTTAACTTTAACTGCGTTTCCTCTGCTTATAGTAATTTGGTTATATTATTTTTTTTTTGTTAATGACCAGTCTGCAAATAAAATGAAGCAGGAGAAAGCAATTCAGGAGCCAACAACAAAGGCTAAACACGAGTCATCAGGTAAGTGCATCATTTTGTGTTTTCAAATATGTATTTATTTATAATAAGTTTATTTTCAACTTTAATGTCTCTTGTTTATGTAAATAAGATGTAAAGCAGAGCAAAGAAAAAGATCATACAGCAGTGGTAAGTTCTCTTTTATTAATGCTATTTATACTAATGCTAAAATTCCTATGGAATGCTGCCGTGGCCTGATAAACATACACCTGACAGAATGCATAAACTATCTTAAAGAAATACTGAAGCTTAATATGTTGAATATGTGAATGCTTACATTTCTGCAGCAAATGAACAATAAACAGAAATGAAAAATCATAAAATAACATGATGCCCAGAAATAGTTGCATGTTACTATTATAGTGTGTTTGTGTGAGCACAGAATGAAATGGATCCAGTGCAATCAACACAAAAAAGAAAACGAGGACGTCCACCAAAACTTGTCAAGCAATTCAGTAGGTTAAATTGAATGTCTGACTGTCTAGTTGTTTATCATACATTATACTTGTATATTTATACTTATTTATACTTTGTTGGATATTTTGTTGTTGCAGGTAGTACATCCAAGTCTGATGGAACAGAGGAGGACAAATCTGATATGTCTAAAGTGGTAAATAACACACAACCAAAAATAATTTACAGTAATATTTACAATTTAAGTAAATAAATAATGTCAGCTTCATGTATTAGATCATTAAGTATAATATTATGAAGATTATTAAAAATCCACAAACTTATACAGATCAACAGTTTTTTAGTCTCCTTTACTCTGTTCTTTAATAGTCAGGACCTCTACAGAACAGGTATTATTGGTGATATGTATGGCTCTCAGCAATGCAGACAATGTTATAGTGAATGTGTTTGTTGCTGTAGTATTTGATGATTGACAAATTCTCTCTTTGTGTGTATGTATGTATGTATATTGTAATATAATATATATATATCCATCCATCCATTAATTATCTTCCGCTTTATCCTATATTAGGGTCGCGCGCAGGGGCGGGTTCCCCCATGCCCATCCAGGGGAGAATGTTTTGGGCGCTGGGCAGACCGGACCCAGGACAGGGTGCCAATCTATTGCTGGGCACACAATCACTCAGACAGACACACACACTCTATATGGGGCAATTTGGAGAACTCACTTGACTTGATCCATGTTTTTGGACTGTGGGAGGAAACCGGCGAAACCCACGGGGACACGGGCAGAACATGGAAACTCCAGCCAGATGGGGATTCGAACCGGAAATCCCTAGCTCTGAGAGGCGAACATGCTAACCACTAAGCCACCGTGCCGCCATTATTATATTATAATTATTATCATAATGTTATCATCATAATGCTTCAGTGAGTTCAATATATTTTGGATATGGCACCTGGTGTTTAGCCGGTTTACATAAGTTATGTTTAACTCCAGTCACATACTATACTGGAGCAATTAAGTATCTTAAATTCACTTCTTGTCAAATTTATAAACTGAGAGGAAGCCTGAGCTTATATATGCATACATAGACTCTTTTAAATTGAATGGTGTAATGTGACTAAAGCTAGAATTTTGAGGATGGTATTAAGATTTTCTTACATCTTGTTACAGAGTGAGCAAGTGGAGACTTCGGTGGGACGAAGAACAAGATCGTCCCTATCAGAATCTGCTCAAACGGAAACATGTAAGTGTAGACATAATGTTTTTTTTTAATTTTTTTTTTATTAAATTCTTGGTAAAGCTGAATAATAAATTATTAATACAAGTGTTTTATGAGTGTACATTCTGTTTCCATATGTTTGAGTTGCTTCAACTTGATTATTTATAAATTATTTTAATGCTTTTTATATTTATTTATGGGAATGGTTCAGTTATTTAAGAGTTTGTTTTAGCATTCATAATAGCAGACTTATTGTAAATTGTTAATTAAATAGAACACACAACATATTGTAGAAATCCATGGGGATCCATACGTGCAACTCGCTCTTTAATATATTTGTGTGTACAATTAAACATTTGTAGACTCACTTTTATAATTTGTAGATCCTTTTATTATTGCTTTTTTTTTTTTTTTATTTTGCTTTTATACCTGCAACTTGCATTGTAGTGATGTGGGGTTTAATTAACACACAAAAGTTTAGGAACTTTAAACTAAATCTAATTTAATCAATCATTTTCTTTTACCATGCAGCAAAACAGGCTGAAGAGGTAGATCCAGCAAAAGAGAAGGTAGATCAAAAGGACGTGGAGTCTGTTACATTAACACTTCAACATTTTTTCACATATTGTAAAATTTAATTTAAAATTACTTCTTTTTTAACCTAAATGAAAAAAATAGTACTGTGCCACAATGCCCATTGAAGAAGTGTGTCTTTGTGTAGGCGCGTAGAGGAAGACGTTCTGGGCCTCAGACAGTAACTGCAGGTAAATGACGGCACGTTACCGTTCACTAATATAATGTTCAACAGTTATTTACTCAAAATAAAACTTTGTAAAACTGTGGCACACTCATTTAATTTTGATCTTTTTTTGCAGCTAAACCTGGATTAAAGAGAAAGAAGTCTGACCAAGCTGAGGATTCTGGGAAAGTAAGATTTTGCAGGGTTTTTGGTTATATTATGCCAGAGAAATAGAACCTGTGATCATGGAGTAATAAATCAAGTTGTAATAAAGAATGTACAGTATGAAAGTAAGACATGATGAATTGTACTAAAGTCATACTTCACTGTCAAAGGAAACTTCAACTGAAGAAAAGGAGGAGGAGTCTGTAAAGAAGAGAAAAGCTGACAGAGGTACACACAAGGATGCTCAGTGACAAGACACCCAGACACAGACAGATTGACAAACACACACACACAACTATACACAGCATGTGTGATATCATAATAACTGTTAAACATGTCTGTTTAAGATTATGTGACAGAGGAAGGAAATATGAACAGGGAAGAGGTAAAGGGAAATAGTGAGGAGGAAGAAAAGGAAGAGAAAACTGATGAGAAGGAAGAAACAGAAAGCAGTAAGAAGCAAGTGGTGAGTAAGCACATCTCTGCGAACATTTTACTGTAATCACACAATGTTTAATTGCAGTTTCAAGGTTTACTAATCTAGAATGTACAGAAAAGTATTAATAAACAAGGTAAGGGTTGAACTTGAGTTTGAACTTGATTCAAAGTCAACTGCTCCAGCGGTAGTATTGTAGTGATCAGATTTATCCAAAGACTAATAGCTGGAACTTGTGTTGTAGCCCGTAAAGAAGGATACATTTCTTAGAAAGGGATACCAAAATAAAAAGTGTATTATAGCCAAGCACAGAGTCCATAGTATAATTCAAAAGAACAAATGCAGAAGAAAATGTTAATTGGACCTTTAATATTTTCTCAATTTTGTAATGCATATGCTTCCAGAAGGACTGTTCGCGTCACATGACTATAAAAAAAATGTAAATATGTTGCTTTTTCCTGTTTACATTTAAAGCAGAGACTAGAATAGTCAGGGGAAATCTTTTGAAGATGGATTGGTGTAAGATACATTTTACTCATAAGTTTATTATTAATTTCATGGTTTGAGAGTGAAGATAGTTTAGGATATAGATTTTGCCAAATAGTTTTTCAATACCAAGACCGCTTTCCCATCCACTTCTTAGATTGGGTAGTGAGGAGGTGCATGCTTTAGACAGTAAATTTATATATATATATATATATATATATATATATATATATATATATATATATATATATATATATATATATAGATATATATATATAAAAATAAAAGGCCCTAAGATTTGCATTGACTGTCAAATATCCCCTTTATCTCAGTCACTTATATTCTCATTTAATTCTTACCTTGTGATAATTTAATACAATGACTCAATTACCTACAAATACCTGAAGAATTCAGACTTCTTGAGGTTGTGAAAAGTTCTTGAGGTTGTCAAGTTCTTCTTGAGGTTGTGAAAAAGACTTAAGAACATCTCCCGATTTTTAGTTGACAAGTGGTTAACTACTTGCTCTCCATTGTCCATGATGAATTTTTGTATACTACATGAAGATTCTTAGCACTTAATTATTGTAATAGTATATTTTTGTGCTGCCCAATGCACCCCTGATGCATTGGGCAGCACGTCACCTTTTGATGTCTTCTCTGGACAGATAGTTAATTAAAAACCTTCAATATTCAGAAGAAGCCTTGTGTTCAGTGTAACTGTCAATAAAAATCTTTTAGATACAGAAAATAGAGTTGTAATGTACTAAACAGTAATTGAACAGTTTTCACATGTTTTAATCTTAAATGTCTTTATTTTAATGGAGACTTTTGTATTAGAGAGAACTTTTGAAAAATCCCGATTTATTTATCTCAAATTGATCCCAACTGAATTATCATTCATTGCTGATGACTCACTTTGACACAAACTGAAGGCACTTTAAGTTCCAGAACTGTCTCTGATTTATTTAAAATTTATATAATCTTTGTTAAAATTTACAGTGGACAGTGATGTTTCTGATTAAGTACGCTTTTTTTATTGACAAAAGTACAGTATTTATAGTAATAATATATTTTGTTATTGATCTTTATAGAAACAATTCTATGTTTTTACTGCACAGTGATGGTTATGATTAATTAAATCTAAGCAAATTATATCACGTTTAGCTGTTGTTAACTTTTTAAAGACCACTTTTATAGCAGTCAGCTTTCAGAAAAATAGCAGAGCAAATGAATTAACTATTTGAGACACTGAAATGAAATAAACAAACTGTGAATTTTTTTCTCATTGATGCATGTTTTCCAGCTTGGTCATTAAAACAACAAAAAATCATTTTTAAATCAGTTCAGCTTTTTTTTTTTTCTTTTTAGTCAATGGCCAATAATGTATGATTCATAACTGAATTCAAATTGTTTTCTCTACCCATATCTAATCATTAGGTTAAGCATTTTAAAACAATGCTTAACCTTATTAACCGCAGCATCCCTGGAGCAAATAGGGTTAAGGGTTTGCTCAAGGACCCACAGTGGTACTGGGATTTGAACCCGTAATCTTCAGATTGATAGCCTAACTCCCTAACCACTGAGCTACCATGCATATATTATTGAATATATGAACTGATCTTTATCCATAGTACCTCAAGTCTCTTTTCTTTATATGTTTAAATAGACTGGCTATTCACAATATTTTACTCCTTGTTTCCTTAGGAACTGACAGTAATGCAAAATGTTTTTATTTGTTTGACGAGAACTTGTTGTACTCCTAAAGAAGTTCATACTATGAACTTTGTCATGTCATTTGCCATTATCGCTTTATAAATATTGTCTGCACTAAGTTAGGTTTCTCTTATGTCCTGTATCATGTTGCTTGTAGCAGGAAAGCTACAGCACAACACATTGTGATGTATTGTTCTTGGTCTTCCATGTTTTCAAACCGCTTTACAAGGCCTGTCATAACACTTTGTTTGTTATCCTCTTGAACAATCCAACTCTTAATAAGCTAGTAGAACACTTCAGAGTGTGTACCCTGATTCTCAAAAACTATCCTGGATGAATTTTTATCCCAAGTCACTATGGCATTCTTGTCATCGTACTCTGGATGAAGTAACTGACTGAGAGTGGCTCACAGCTCTCCCTATTTGTGTACTATTTTGCGTTTTCTGTGTGTTGTTTTGGTACATTGTACATCGTTTATGAACTCTTACAAATACTACAGCCATATGGACTTACTGAACATCGGTTTTCAACGGAAGATAACCATCTGTAACAATTTTCATCGCACTCACAACATTCCGGATGAGATGGCGAGATCAGTGGGATCTCCGTGGATTGTTATCGTGTCTGGCAAGCGACGTAGACTGTGTCGCGAGAGAAAGCGAAAACAGGGCTGCAGGGCTGGACTGCTGAATAAGCTAAATAAGCAGCCACTCAAACAACCGCTGCCAAGCCTCTATCTCTCAAACGCCAGATCCATGGTACACAAATGGATGTTTTTTAGAACTACAACTAGCTGCGTGCTTATCCAAATGGCATTCACTTCATTGCGGGGGACTTTAACAAAGCAAATTCTACAAATATGTGAAATGCCCAATAAGGGGGGAGAACATCCTGGACCACATATATTCCAACATCAAGCGTGCTTACAGAGCCATACCCCTCCCCCATCTGGGTCAGTCAGACCACCTCTCCCTGTTCCTCACCTCCGCATACACCCCCCTCATCCGACAAACAAAGCCCAAAAGGATCACCATTAACACCTGGCCTGATGACACCCTCACCAGACTGCAGGACTGCTTAGAACAATGTTGGAAGCCTTTCATCATGAAGACCTAGCCAAATTCACAGACACTGTACTGTCTTACATTAGGCACTGCATCAATACAGTCACTGTGAAAAGTCATTCAGGGTGTATCCAAAGCCATGGATGACTAACTGGGTTCGCATACTCCTTCAGGCACGAGACGCAGCCTTCAGATCAGGAGACAGAGCACTATACATTGCCACTCACTCCGACTTAAGGATAGGCATCAGGACCGTTAAATCAGAGCACAAGAGGACGATAGAGGAACAGCTCAACAATGCTTGACAGATATGGCAGGGCATCCAGTCCTTAACCAATTTCAAAGGCTGCATTGTGACACCTGGTGACCTTAGATGTGTCACTGGTGAAAGAGCTAAACTGCTTCTATGCCTGCTTTGAGTCCCAGTCACAACATTCAAACCCCCCCCCAACACACACACATCCCCACCACAACCCATTCCAGTCTCTAGTTCCCGAATGGTGTACCAGGGAAGGTGCTCAAAGCATGTGCTGATCAGCTAGCACATATCTTGACCAATATCTTCAACCTTTCACTGGAACAAGCCATCTTCCCAGCCTTCTTGAAATCAGCCACCATCATCCCAGTTCCCAAAAATCACCCACAACCAGTCTCAATGATTTCCGCCCGGTAACACTCACTCCAGTCATCACCAAGTGCTTTGAAAAACTGGTTCTAAAACACATCAGAACCTGCCTCCCCCCTGCTCTGGACCTGAACCAGTTTGAATACCGGACAAACAGATCCACAGTGCAATAGCTACCGCCCTTCATTCAGTGCTGAGTCACCTCGAGAAATGGGAGAGCTACGTCAGGATGATCTTTATTGACTACAGCTCTGCCTTTAACACAGTAATACTGGACATTTTAATACCCAAGCTAGCCTATCTGGGGCTTCCACCATCAACCTGCTCTGGATCAAGGACTTTTTAATCAACCATCCCCAGCAAGTAAAACTGGGTCCTCACTTTTCTTCCATCCTCAGCACCGGCTCCCCCCAGGGCTGTTTGCTGAGCCCACTTCTCTACTCACTCTACACATATGACTGCAGTCCCACCCACCAAGAGAACATCATTGAGAAATTGCTGATGACACAGGCTGACGCAGAGAGTGACCAACACAGCAGAAAAAATAATTGTCTGCTCCCTGCCTTCCATAACCTCAATCTACAACACCCGCTGTCTCAGCAGTGCCAGGAACATCCTAAAGGACAATACCCACCCCGGCTTCTACCTTTTTAACCGGTTGTCTTCTGGCAGACGCAACAGGTCTATACTGGCCAAAACAAATAGATTCCGGGACGGCTTCTTTCCCAAAACCATTACAATGTTAAACGGGAACCTGCACTAAATTGACACATTAAATGTCTCATTTGTGTGTCAGTCTTATGTTTTCATAATTTATTTTTTTTTGTTTTTCTATTTATATATTATGCAGTGTGCACTTTTAAGGAGCAGCTTAAAATCTCGTTGTACGGTGTATGTGGTGTATAATGACAAAGGCTTTCTATTCTTTCCCAATCACCTATCAGCGCTGCTGTAAATTCTGTTGTGCTTGGTCAAATCTAGCATACGCCTTATTGTAAAAAATCAACATAATTTCTTGTGCACCTTTGCACCAGATAAATGCAGCCCACAATTCCAGGTCCCTTTTGATGGGATTGTGATTGCTCTTAGTCTAAAACTTATTCTACAACTATACATTCAATAGAAGATAGACTGAATTTATCTCCGACTTAAAGGAACACCCAAACTTCTCTACCACTGAAATGTAGAAATCTCAGCAAAAGTTAACCTAACTTAAAAAACATGTAAAACATGGTGTTATTAGCAGGTGATCTTGTAATTTACTTGCTTTGTTATTTGGTCCCTGTAATAAACCAAATATATGTGTTTTAAGGAGGAAGTGGAACCAGCAAAGAAAACTCCACGCCGAGGCAGGCCGGCAAAAAATACTTCTAATCCTGATGAATCAGGTATGACCAGAAAATATCAACATGCTATTTAAATGACTTTCAGAACAGGTTTGAATATCAGTTTATGTTGAACTTTTTACTCAGTTGCAATAGACAAGAGAGAAGGAGACACTGAAACTGGAGAAGAGGATGAGGAGACAAAAACAAGAGCCACAACTCGTGCTGCGTCTCGGCTGGAAGCAGAAAGGTATTAATGTTTTGTAATGTAATTGCATCTAAATATGGTTTTAATGCCTTTAATACCTTAAATTCGGCCATGTATGACTGCAGCTGTTTTAATAATAATAAATAATAATACATTTTATTTGAAAGCTCCTTTCAGAACACCCAAGGACGCTGTACAAAACATACATATTAAAAAACATTTACATTTAAAAATAATCATGTGCAAAAGAAAGTAGAATGAAATAAATTACAAAGATAAAATTATATCAATGATAATTAATTAACAGTTAAAAGCTAATTTAAAAAGATGAGTTTTTAGATCAGTCTTAAACAGAGAGAGGGAGGTGGTGTTACGTAGTCCATGGGGTAGCGAGTTCCAGAACCGCGGGGCATTGCGGCTGAAAACTCTGCTCCCCATGGTGGTGAGGCGAGCAGAGGGTACTGACAGTTGGAGGGAGGAGGCAGACCTTAAAAAGCGGGAGGGGGTGGAGATGTTCAGGAGGTCAGTTAGGTATGGAGGGGCGAGATTGTGGATTGCTCTAAAAGTGTGTAAGAGAATTTTGTAGGTGATGCGTGATTTGACTGGTAGCCAGTGAAGCAGTTGTAGGACCGGAGTGATATGAGCAGAGGATGAGGTCTGTGTGATTACACGGGCGGCTGAGTTCTGGACCATCTGTAATTTACGGAGGGATTTATTGGGGAGGCCAAACAGTAGTGAGTTACAGTAATCGATCCTAGATGTTACTAGACTGTGGACGAGGATGGCAGTGGCGCGGGGAGTGAGTGAAGGACGGAGACGGTTGATATTACGAAGATGAAAATATGCTGATCGAGTTATGATATTAATGTGGGAATTGAATGAAAGTGTGGTGTCAAGAATGACACCTAGGTTCTTGACCTGAGGTGAGGGCGAGAGTGTGGAGTTGTTGAATTGAAGAAGATGTTGAGACCGGGAAATGGAGTTTTTTGTTCCAACAAGGAGGAGTTCAGTTTTGTTATGGTTCAGTTGGAGGAAATTGTTTGAAAACCAGTTGTGGAGCTCACAGAGGCAGTCAGCGAGAATAGATGAAGGTATGGTGGAGTTTGGGTTTGTAGAAATGTAAAGTTGTGTGTCATCAGCATAGGAGTGAAAGCTGACACCAAATTTCCGGAAGATGTGGCCAAGTGGAAGCAGGTAAAAGAAGAGGTCCGAGTACAGAACCTTGGGGGACACCGGTGGAGATGGGGGAGGACTTTAATAATCAGTTCTGTAGATTTTTCTTTTTTCAGATAAATTTGATAAAATGACAGAATTGAAATCAGAATTTTTTATATAATTAGGTTAGAAATGTTTTGTTTATAAAGCATTACATGTGACTGGGCATTACTGCAGCCACCAGAACAAAACAAAAGTAAACACAAAAGTAAAAGAAAAACTTAAATATATGCAGTACCAGTAAAAAGTTTCATTCACTGTAAAGAAAAAGACAGATAACACAGCAAATATGTTTCAAATTAATTCCTTGAAACACAGAAATAAAAAATAAACATATAAACTGTGAAATGTGACTAAATCCTTTTTTTCCCCTCATTGATGCTTAATACATATTTTCCAAGTTGGTCATGGAAACTTAAAATGAATTTTTGAATCAGGGCAACACTTTTTCCCTTTCTTTTTAATCTTTGGCAAATGATGAATTATTCATAACTGAATTGATTTTGTTTTCTCTCCCCATATCTACTAATTGTTTTTTTTTATTTGTAGTATTAAAAACTTTCACTTACTGTAAAGATGGACTTTGTAGTTCTACAATTACAGACTTTATTCTATCTGTTCTACAGTACATACTGTGTTAATCACTTTACTCTGTTCTCTAATGGTCAGAACCCAATGAGTAGCACCACAGAGCAGGTATTATTTGATTGGTGCCTAAATTCTATCACCGATGTGTTTAAATGAAACTATAGCAGCACTGCTGCACTAAAACCCCCTCACCATATCAGCATCACTGCAAAATTGACAATAAACAATACACTACCCAAATTATACATGTTCTGTGATGGCCCTGACCAATAGAGAACAGAGAACCAACAAGGGACTCACAAAGAAAAGAAAACAAATGTACTACAGACTAGTGATCGACCGATATGGGTTTTTTAACTCGATGCCGATATTTAGACGACAGAAGTGGCCGATGGCCGATATAACCAGTTTTTATTGCAACTAATAAAGTACAATAATAATAATAATAACAATAATAATAAACAAAGCACAAAAGTAATCAGACAGTTTATCACTGTCTACTCTACTTTTTGTAATACAGAGAGCAATATTAAAAACATACAACTTTAAATTACTCATTATTAATTAAAGTTTCAGTGTACCTAAACATAAGCAGATAGCAGCATCTTTTTAGAATAAACATTTATTGATGAACATTGCACAATGCACACAGAACAACATTCAATGAACTTTTTGAACTAATGAGCCAATTTAGCTAATTTAGATAAATAAAATATTAACAAAGAAATATTGTAGTTTGTAGTGTGAAAAAAAGTACTCATTTGAATATCTCAAGAAAAAAATTAAATGAGCTGAACATTGAACTAGTTCAGAATTAAAATTGTGAACTTTGAACATGAAACTTTGAGCATGTATGAACTGAACTTGAACTAGTTCAGAAAAGCTGTGAACTGGCACAACACTGCCTGTAAGCTAGCGTCAGTTATTGCTAGCGATATATAGCGTTTAGAGATATGTAGCGTTAGCTAGCCAGTTCAACAAAATCGCTCTAATTATACAAACAGTAAACACTGTATATGTTACAAATAGCATCCCAGAACATTATTATAGCGTTAGCTAGCGCTAATTAGTATTAGTTGGCCAGTTTAGCTGTTCAAGTGGTTGCTAAGGTTGCAGTTCCGAATAAAAATATTGGCATTTTCTCTCTAAATAACATAATCGCTCTAATTATGCAGACAGAGCAGTTTCAAAACACCAACGGATCCATATTCTCTTGAGCATTGACTGACGTTCTGCCGAAAGAACACTAGGGGCCACTCTAAGCAAAAGTTAGATCAAATGACTGTATTCAGTCATTGAGCCAGAATGACGGAGCTGCCCACAGTGTTGCCTGTAGGCATTGTTTAAATATCGGCCTTGTGCGCTCATATATCGGCCGATGCCGATTATCTAAAAATGACAAAAATCGGCCCGATTAATCGACCGGCCGATCAATCGGTCGATCACTACTACAGACTGTTATTATAAAAACACAAAGTAGATCTGTATGTTAAGTGGAGAATGAAGTTGGTGTGTCTTAACGTTTGACTAGTCCTTTATAACACCAGTGATTTTGCCTAATCTAATTTTATCTGTTTTAATATATTGTGGAAGATCTAATGCCTCATACATTGTTATTGTTTATTGGCACTGCTGACTGACAGTATCGTACCATGTCGTTGAACATGTTTGTTTTGCTCACATTAATTTAATTTGTTTTAGTAAGTCCAGTAAGCCTAGTATTTCATATATAACATTTTTATTTGTTTTTCAGAAACAAACCAAGTAAGCCATCTACTCGAGCACTTGCCAAACTAAGTACTAAAGAGGAGAGTTCTCCAAACACCCGGTATGTCTTACAGTGCCTGGTTTTCTTTACTCACGTTAAGTCACGTGCAATAAAAATAACTCCCTTCATTTTGTTTGTCTCAGATCATCACGTTCTCAGAGCTCTACAGCAGGAAAAGGTCGTAAGTCTGAGTCAGGTTCTCCGGTACCTCGAAACCGTGGTGGCAACAAGATCGAGGAACCACCTGCAAAGAGAACTAAACGTTGATCTTCTTCCCCTGTGTTAAACATACACGATAATGTAAAAACAGAAGAGGCAACTCTCTTACCCAGGTCAATAGAACCACTGCTGAACTGGCGTTGGAGAAGACCCATGAGTCATTTCTATTATTTTGTACAGTCTAACTTATTTTATTCCTCTGAATGTAAATACCATATTACCACACTGCATAGAAAATGTTTTAGCTCAATAACTGTTGGAACTAAGTGCATTCTTAAATGTTTTAGCAGTTCTACATGCTTTTGTCATAGCACTGTAAATAATTCTTATGCTTAAAAACATGTGCAGTAAGTAGCATTCTCACCTCACAGCAAGAAGATCCTGGGTTCATATTCTGGGCAGTTGACAAGGTTCTTTATGTCTGTTTTATATGTGGGTTTTCTCTAGATGGAGTCTCCATCTTCTGCCCACAATCCAAAAACATGGTAGTAGGTGGATTGAAAACATGTTATTGCCCCCTTTTGGTGAGTGAGCATGTTTGACTCTGTGTTCTGCAATATTTTAGTTACTTGTACCTGCCTTTTGCCCTTAGATTGCCAAGATGGGCTGCGGCCTTCATGACACAAATTTGAATAAGCGAAATACTAAACTAATGTTCAAAAGGTTTAGAACCAGTTTTCTGAAAAGCAAATAAAATTTTACATATTTAATTAATTAAATTTTACATACCTCTTATTCCAAAAGTTCATTAAACTCTTTTTTAAACAATCAAATGAAATTAGAATGTTTCTACTTTGTTGCTTTTGTTTAGTATTGTTTTAACTGTAGAAACTCCAGTCATTTGTTAAAAAGTTACTGTACCAAAAACCCCATTTAAAGTAATAAGAAACCAGTAGAAAGCTCAGAAAAACACCTTTTACACCTTGATTTGCATTCATCCGTTGCACTGTGTGCTGCTTTGTTCTAACTGAATTGTGTGAATATTAGTTGGTTGGCAGTGTCTCAAATTGAAGTTGTGCATCTATTAGAAACAGCAAATCTAACAACATGTTGCATCTCTTCTAGACATTCCTGCAATTTTTATATTACACTTTAGGGGGAAAAGTATTTGTATTTTACTTGCCTTTTATTTAGACACCATAAAGTGTTATTTAGTCATGTACATGTACAAAATGATCATGTACATGTGTTTAATGTACATATATATGATGTGATATTCATTTTCCTCTATATCTGCATAGCCAAAATGGTGAGAGCTGGGTGTGTGAATTGTCCATTTTTATACATTTTAGCTTTTTCATGTTATGAGTCTGTTATCTGGAAGGTGATGACGTACACTTACGAGTAAAGATTTAGTAATGCATTGAATATGGCAAGATTAAGTTTAAGTACACATACACTGAGAAGAAGTAACATTTATATTTTGAAACTGAACATGAACCATGTTTTGTACTTTAGTGTTATCTTGTTAGTTTTTAATAGAACATTCTCAAATTAGTTTGTCATCTAAAAACAGATTTTTTATTTTTTTTTTGCTTTTGAATGTTTGTATGATAGGCCCAGACAAAGGTTTCAAACCCATTCAGCATATTTCTTTTTTTCTCTGTGTAGTCCATTTGAAATAGGAAAGATTGAACATGTGTAATACCAGAAATATACTTATATTTATATCGGACGAAGACAGATTTTTTGGCAAATTACAAATTTATTATTATTATTTTTTAAAGGAGTTACTTCTGCTATTTTGCTCAGCATAAAATGTCAAAAAGTTATGAAAAGATTTGTTAAAAATCTGCTAGTACAATGCTTTTCCACTTATAATCTTGATTGGGCCCTTTTTAACCTGCCCACATCCAGTACAGTGTAATTAGTATGTTTTCACAGAGTGGAGAAACGTATATGGCATCTCACAGTCTGTTTTATCCTCTTATTTTGTTCTTTCTTTTTGAAACTTATTGGTGTTTTAACATGACTCATTCTGTGAATGTAAAAACTAAACCAATCTTCTTTTATTATTAGTTTTTTTTTTAAATAAATGCCACTCCTTTCTGATGGACTTCTGACTGTTTTACCTCAGTAACCCTGTATGTTATTCTGTGAGTATTTTCTTTGCAGACAGAGTGAAGTTTCCATCTCTTGACATGTGCTCAGGTATTTGCCTTAACCACAGTCTCTTAAAATATAACACTGCTCTTCCTTTTTTGTCCCACTCATTTAAAACATCAAGATATTTCCATGCCCTCACAGGAGGAGCATTAAAATCTGAATCATGGTTTGTTGTAGCATCAGTGGTGTGTCAAAAAATTATCTTGGTCTTCAAACATTTTATTATTTACCCCTCAGATTTTTGGCATTTTTTAAAAGTATTACATCAATCTGCCTCCAAGGTTTTCTTTATTATTTTTTAAAGAACTGCCTTTGTTATACTCTGTTTATGGCCCATTTTATTCTGTATTTGAATGTGGTTGTTTCCTAGCACAGGCTTCGATGATGGATGCAAGTTATATAAACCACTTTAATTTATTTGTTTTTGCAGATACTTTAGTCTAGAGCAGGGGTCACCAACCTATTTGACACTGAGAGCTACTTTAAGGTTACTGAGTAATATGAGAAGCTACTTGTTTATACATTTGTGGGTTGGAAATGCTTGATATTTCACATTCGGGACATATTTGCATTTCAATGTTGCTCTCTCACAAACTTATTAAAAAGTAATTTACGAAGAAATTAAATTTAATCATGGCTGACTAGAGACTATAAACTACAATCATATTGGAATCTCCGTCTATCTATTCAGGTAAAATCACCAATAGAGCCAAAATTGCATCAGAAGATGTGTAAGAGACTGTCTAAGAAGTATAGTCACAAACATTTTATGAAATCCTACATGACCCCCTCACTTTTACCTACAACTGCTGCTGCAATTCAAA
Organism: Corydoras sp. C115; assembly: GCA_019802505.1. Taxonomy (NCBI): domain Eukaryota; kingdom Metazoa; phylum Chordata; class Actinopteri; order Siluriformes; family Callichthyidae; genus Corydoras; species Corydoras sp. C115. The sequence goes on along the minus strand of JAFMOC010000126.1, from coordinate 309,664 downwards.
TTTATACTAGTGGATTTTCTTGGATAAATAAACTGAGCGGGGATAACATAAAGATTCTAGTTAGTTTTCCATTCAGTCATGCTTTACAGCAAATTCAGCAGGTTTGGGAGCAAAACACAAATGACTAACTTTCTCAAGCTACCTCCTCTGTGTGAATTTCACAGGCAGCGTGAGCGCATTATTCATGTCACATAATATCCAATTCTCTCTTTTATTATTCTTGTGAATAAAAGCTGAGAATTTTTTTTTCACATGCCTGTGTCGTTTCCGGTCAAATATGAAGTTGCTGGATGAATAAAAGTAAATTTATGTCAAAATTTGCCAGGGGTATGAATAATTTTGGGCTCGACTGTGTGTGTGTGTATGTATATGTATGTATGTATGTGTGTGTGTGTGTGTGTATGTAAATGTGTGTATGTAAATGTATGTATGTATGTATGTATGTATATATATATATATATATATATATATATATATATATATATATATATATATATATACACACACACACACACACACAGTATATCTGTTGTAAAGCATGTTTTGTAAGTTTTGGCTATTTTACATGTACACTCCTTTACTTTCTACAGTGTTTGGTGGTCCTTGAATGCTTTAGCATGTTGATTTCCGTATACTTATTATCCTAAACTTGATTTACTCCTCACTTCATTTATTCACTCACAGACAGTGGAAAGTATTTCTACATTCTCCTTTGTAGTCCCATCTGGACTATCTGAATCATTTCAAACTCATTTTCTGTTTCATGTCAACTTGACCCAGCACCTCTACTAAATTCTTCTCTTGACATATTTTATCACTTAAAGCTTATTTGATTGCATTTCACAGGTTCTATCTATTATGTTCTAAAAGTTCCAACAGTTATGTGTATACAGAACAGACCTAAAAACCTGGATGTCTGCCATTCTTAGAAATGTAATAAGAAACGTTTTTGGCACAGCACTTTATTTATTTATTTTTTAATAGAACCAATGATCTATATAACCCTAATCAGTTTGTATTTTGTACCATTCATAGTATTAAGACAGACTGCTTTAGTAAGTATAATAAATTATTTACATTTATTTACTAATGCAGGTCTACTTTTTGTCCTTGTACTTAAGCTTACTTGTAGCTTCTGACTCTGAAATTATGACCTACTTATCTTTAGATTTATAACCAAAGACATTACTGGCTTTACTCTAGGATGGTTTCAATCAAAGCTTACAGTCACTCAACAATTTATTGCCATGAGAAACAAGTGCTCTATTGGTTCAGTTCCTCATGGAGTGCCCAGTTTTCTGGCCTTTTTCACCAACCTGAAAAATGATCACCCCCATTCTTCCTCGGCTTGACAATATGGCAGTATCTTGTGGAATATACATTTAATAGACATTTCATGGACTTGCACCAATTTTAAGCTCCTTACTTTACTGTCCCTCTTGCTCTCTTTTTATTTTTTTATATGAGCACTTGAAGTCTCATGAACAGAACTCTTTTCACTGAGTGGCAGCTCTTTTTTTTGTTCTGCTGCTCATAGAGTCTGGAACTCTGTCCTGCAATCACTTAAGGGCTGCTTTACCTTTATTTATTTATTTATTTTACTACATTCAGAGGTCCTGAAGTCCTTGAAATGTTATTCATCTTGCTCTCAAGCATTCTGATATATTCATACTGATACATGATCACTTGATGTCATAAATAGGCCAAACACCATCGTATGAGAACCATCGTCCATCATGATTTTTACCTCACCATGCTTCACTGTCTTCAGTGTGCTGTGGTTTAAAGTGCTCAGGCTCGTCTGACATACTGTTTGCAACCACTATAACCCCCAAAAGAACAATTGTGTTTTCATCACTCCACAACTATTGGACCATTTCTCTTTGGGCCAATGTGTTTCTTGGCAAATTTAAAACATTTCTGGATGTCTTTTTCAACAAGAGGACTTTGTGGGATGTTCTTTTTTTCCTTGTAATTTGCCTTGAATAAAAACTTTTTTGATTGTAGCAATTCACTGACAATTTTTAGATCTTTTTAGATTTTCCTTGATCCAGTTCCCACTTCCTTATGCATCTTTAAGTGTATTTATTTAAGCAGCCTATAATTATTTATATATATATATATGTGTGTGTGTGTGTATATGTGTGTGTATATATATATATATATATAAAATCAGAATAATGGCCATTACCTTAGAAATAGATTTTATCCAAAGTGAGCACAGGGTTGACCACAGCATCCCTAGAGCAATGGGTCTTGCTCAGGGTTAAGGGTCTTGCTCAGGGCCCCAGAGTGTTAATTTTTTAATCCTAGTGGACCTAGGATTCTAACCCACAAAGTTCAGACAACTTGTTCTTCCAGAACACTTGTTCTTCCACAGAATTAATAATGTTACCAAATATAAACTACTATTTCATTTAACAGTTCTTTTTAATTATTGATTCAGTAAATCAGAATGAGTCCTATTTTGAGTTTTTTTTTTTTTTTTTTTTTTTTTTTATACTTACAACTAAATTATTTATAATATTAAATAATTCTTTTAATTATTTAATTAGGAATATCATTTCTGTCCTAAACAGTGATTTATCAAGGTAATGATGTTGGACTGCTGATTTTAATAACACTACTTTAAGGACTTCAGGGGCACAAGAACTTCTCTCTGTGCTTTTAGGGAGAAAATTAGACACAAACTTTTCCACAAACATTTCAATCCAGGATAATTTAATATCTCAAACTCATTTTTAATTTCCAATTGTGGGAGGGAATTAAAGCTCCTATAAAAAAACAAACATTAATATGGGAAGAACATGTACGGCCTGCTTGTAATTTTCAAAATTACAAGCAGTTACCATGGAGATTTACTGGATTTTTAAAATTTGTTTTAATTTAGTTGTCTCCACATTTACCTCATTGCTTCACATTTTAGATAATAAATCAGAGACATTAGTTCATATAGTTGCAGGATTATCTTAGTTACAGTCTTATTCTTCATTGGTTATCACAGGATACTGCATGCAGAACACCAACAGTAACTCAAAGGTGTAAAAAAAAAAAAAAAGCTCATATCAGTGAAACTGCCTTACTGATATTTCCTTATCACCCAAATAATTCCCTACTCCATGATCCTGTAATGATTCTAAAAATTTAAAAACAGAGTACTAACAATGTATGCAGAAAAGCAGATGGACAATAATCTGTAATTGCATAACTAATCATTGAGACTAATCATGCATATGTGTATAAAGAACCTGTTAAAGTGGACATTAAGTGCATATTTCATACTTGCTGCAGAAGTAATATACTGTATGTGTTTGAAGACAGTAATGTTAAAATCTTTTTTTACTTGAGGCTCTAAAACAATTATATCCAGGCCACAAGATCATTTTACATCGATCCATTATTATTGTTATTAATTGCCTGGTGATATGTTTTTTGTATTGCCCATGCTCATATTTGAAATTAGTATGATTTTGACAGGAACATTTTTAGGGAGAGCAGAAATATTTAAAGATCTTTAAAGTTTAAGTTCATTTTTCTAAAATGGCCCAAGATGTGAAAAACTAAATATTGTGATTTATTTTGACTTTTGTGGAAAAGCATTATTTTTATTAATTTATTTCCGTGTATTTTGCAGCATGTTCATAGGTGCAACTTTCATACTTTTGGTTGAAGAGAACAAGTTTTTTAGAGAGCAAAGTATTTTAAGTGACAAAGTTAAAGTTTCTTTTCTTTTCTTTTTTTATATTCCTATTCATGTTCTCACAACATTTACGTTTAGTGTGCTCAATAAATGTTTATTCGTTCGGCCTGTGAACTAAAGTGTACTTTGAGACCCCTGCTCTAAGGTATTTCGTCACAAACGTGAGTGAGAACTTCTAAAAGGTGTCCACTAGATGGCGATAGAGCTTTATTTGTGTAGAATCTTAAACGCTCTCACAATCGACTTGGTCAAAAGAACAGTTGTTCAGTTTTGCGTAAACTGACATGTTTTAGTCACGAGATGTATTTAAAACAAATCAAATGTTTTCTTATGGTTTGATTTCAGTCGGTCAGTGGTTGTGTTTAAAAGCGTCGTAAATGTAAGTGTTTGAAATTGTACACATTATTTATAAGACGATTTAAACAGAAGGTACTAGATTTAATTTAGTTAACACCTTCATTGCTCAGACTGTAACCTCTTACCACCTGCATGTTATTGTCGTGCGTTGGCACGTCGACAAAATACGTTCATAATATTATTATTCGTGTTTATGTGCCATTTGCACAACATCTATTGCTTTTGGGTATGGTAGCTCAGTGGTGAGTGTGTTGGGCTATTAATCAGGATTTTGAGGATTCCAACCCCATGTTCACTGACGTTAGCAATGTGGTCCCTTCAGCAAGGCCCTTAACCCCCAATGCTCCATGGCTTCTGTCCCTGTGTTCTAACCCCAGCCATCAAGTTGACATAATTATAAGTTGCTTTGGGTAAAAGTATCTGCTAAATGACCCAATGTAAATGTAATATAAATGTAAATGTACAGGACATTTCAGTATTGAGATGCTTTTCGTGAGGCGTTGGGGAAAAAATACAATAACTAGAATATTATTAATATACACACAAATATATACACAAATTTGTGGAGTTACAGTGGAGAACATCTTGAAATACAGTGATAGTGTGAAGTTTGGTAAAGTTATGTTGTCACTTTGTAGCTTGTGAAATGTGGGGTTGTCTATAACAGTTTATAGCGGTAAGTGTCTAGTGTAGGAACGTGGGATGGCAATAGGAAGTACTACTATTATTAGAAATTTATTATTATTATTATTATTATTATTATTATTATTATTATTATGTATATTAATATAATTTATTGTTATTAGTATTGTTATACTTACCGAAATAATTTATATTTGTTGGTTGAAAATATCCATTGATTCAGCACTTTTTATTTTAGAATTGGGGCCATATTTCCAGATTCCTACTTTTTGCTAATAGGGCCATTTAAATAAAATGTAAATATAAATGATTTACTTTAATTATTTACTCACCTCTTTACTAACTCTGTTCTTTCCTCGTGCAGTTTTATAAACGGGCATATAGAACGTTAACTTTCCAGAATAAAGGCGGGAAATATGAGCGACGCACAAGACTATTTTTATCCTTTAATAAACCTCAGTTCAGTGTTAATACTGCCGAAGAAATCCAGCTTTTAAACATTTTGTTACGTGCTTTAGTGTCAACGTCGTCGATATGAAATACTTTATAGACCTAAACATTTTGGGTCTGTCTGCAAAAATCAGCAATCACAGCAATTTAAAATAACAGAAAACTGTAGGCCATTTTAACAGAATTATTATGCGATTACGAAAACATTCTGTGCACTGTAAGCACTGAACAATATTTTTAACAGTCTTATACGTTTGAAGGTATAAATGTCAGTAGAATGTAGCCTATTCGAATGTAGCCTATTATTTAATATTTCGTAACGTTGCACTAATATTGTAAGCACGTTTTCCACAACTTTTACAACAAATACAGATTTAAAACAGTCTTTTACGTTAACAGCCAAGACATAAGCGAAGTGTCACGTTTAATAGCGAAATACAGTTTCAAAATCAGAACAAACCGAATTCAAATGAAATATATGTCTGATGTATACATTTCTGAATTCAGTTTATGTATGTTTTTGTGTTACATCCATCCAAAATGCTGTGTTTTTATTTGAGGGATTAGTATCAGCACACTCCTCCTGCACAGATGCATTTCAGAAGGACACTGTGGGTTGACAACAATTATCTTAGTATTAGAATTTTAAAATACACGGATTTGTTTAACGGGTTCAAATTCGTTGGCTCTGTTTAAAACGTTCTACATTATTAGCACGTTTTTAAATGCAGTTTTTTTAAATTAGCAAGAGCTTGTTAATAACCTGACCTTTTACTGTATAAACTGTTTATTATTGTTCATTGTGAAATGGGATTTTACGTACAGCAATGTCTACAGAAATAATTTGGCATATGATTTAAGGAGGATACGTTGGTAGATAATCTTTACCAAAAATCTGCCTTCAGAATGATACATTTAGGTGACCGACATGCATATACATTTTGTAATAACAGTAAACGTTATCGTTTAAAATAGCTTCGAATCTGCATCTGCAATTAAAATTGAAAATTATATATAATATATAAATTATATTTTCAATTAACGCGATTTAATGTAATCTGATATGGTTTACAACGCTTGTTTTATAGTGATCGATGAATATAGCCAAATTAATGCACCCACATATTTGCTTATTTCTGTTATTGATACACTTTCGCTGGTGTAGGTGCCTTAAAAGGTTGAGAAGGACAAATTTCACACACTTTCGGTTTCAATGTCACACCTACCTGAGGGAACACGCAAATCACCAAACCGAGATGCTATTTGCGTTTTGGCCTCAGGCGAAATGGCCAAGTTTCTTAAATATAAAGTGCACTGGAAGACTGAAGCTCTCAATATGCAAATGCATTGTTTTTCCAAAGGTATTTGCGGTGTTCTTATTTTATAGCTCACTAAAATTTGTTAAAAAAAAAAGTTTAATAGTGAGCTATAGTGCATGGTTCGAATATTAGGAATAAAAAGTTCTTAATTCCCGCGCAAATATTTCTGAAACTATGTTTTTTGTTGTTGTATTTTTTGGCGAACCATTTGAGAACAATATAGATGTTAAATTGTATTATATATTATAGGCAATGCTGTATCACCACAAAGAGTCTTATACGTATATAGATATGTATAGTGTGTATATATGGATGAGAAGTCGCACAAAAATAATATAAAAATAAGTATTTCGAAATATTTATTATTTTCTATTAATTAATGTTTTGATGTGCAGAACAAGTCAATTAAAAGACAGTAGCCTGCTTGTCGACGTAATATTATCATGTGTCAATTCGTTACGGGTCACAATTTGTTCATTAGTTTTTTAAAAAAAAATGGGGGATGGTGCAAATGTCGCTCTCGTTTTTCTGTGAATGCAGACAGCCTGCACTGGTATAAGTACAAGCAACAATGTGTGAAAGTAAGTTTGCATAGGCTCTGACAAGCAACACCTTGGCAAGGAGGTAAACACGTCTGCATTTGAATCTTTCAATGCATGAGCGCACGCTTTTCCATTCCCCATGGCTAATTTTGAAGAGCGCTGACAAAAAGGTGACCCTGTCCCTCCAGGCATATTCATCATTCTCCAATTCGACGTGTACTGATAATTGTCCGATTTCAGAACCAGGGCATTTCCAGAGACTTCCCATCCAACTGCGTGCCAGAGCTTAAAAAGAAGTCAAATAATCAGCTGTAAATAATCGAATTGTTTCAAATGGCAAATTGTCAGCTTTTAGATAAAACCCCTATAAGAGAAAGTTTGTAGAAGTGTGTGACGGAAATCACTACAGATAAAAAGGGAATGTTAAGTTATCCTGTCATTTCCAGAGCCTTCCCTTACAACTGCGTCCCAGAGCTGAAATAGAAGTCCACCCAATTAGCTGTCAATAATCGAATTGTTTCAGACAGATTTCCAGCTTGCAATCAAAATCTGAAATGAGAACGCTTGTGGAAGTGTGGGATGAAATGACCTGGATAAAAAGGGAATGTCATGTTATCCTAAGCACATGCTGACGCGAAGACAAGGACACAGTGGAGGGTTATTTGGTCGCCTTAAGACCATCTCTGACACCTTTGAGGGAGACAGAGTGCATGGTGGTTGTAAATAAGGAGGCAGCCGAGTTTGGCTATGCAAATGTGTGTGTGCCTGGTGTTAACTTTTTGTACGGGTGCTGGGTCACCAGTGACCATGGCCACTCCACACTCTCCTTAACGCAGGCAGGTAGATGGATGCAGGTACATTTAGGGTTTGGTCGACCTCTGCCCATTCGTCAGTCCACTGCTTTGCCTTTCTAACCAATGGGAAACGGGCTCGGTATCGGGGGTTTGTGATGTCAGTTGCAGGTGAGCGCGTGGGGAGTGGTGTGTGTGAGTGTGTGTGAGTGTGTGTGTGTGTGTGTGTGTGAGTGTGTGTGCGTGCGTGCACGTGTGTGATCGCACTCTGTCAGTGTGTGTCGGAGTCCGGCGCTGGAGCGACGTGGACCGAAATGCGAGTGATCCGGATGAGTGCAGGCGAAGCAGCGAGGCGGGTTGCTCTTGGGTTCCAGCTTTAATCGTTCGCTTTCCCGTCTCAACGCGCACGATGGCCGTGCGCAGCACCGGCGCCTTGATGCCGTTCTCCATTCAAGCCATTTTGAACAAGAAACACACCGAGGACGAAGGGGACTACGAGGAGGACGAGAGGGAAAGCGCCAGCCTGAAGGGACTGGACATGTGCTTCGCGAAAAACGCCTGTTGGAAACTTTTTGGTCGAGCGCCGCGCCAGGTGGACGAGCGGGGGCTCGGGGTGGCGCGCGGGCAGCAGGAGACGGACGCGGACTGGGACCGGGACCGGGACAGGGAGCGCAGCCGGGTGTCGGCGGTGCATCTCAAGAGTTACGACTCGGACTCGGGGCTCAGCGAGGACAATAACCAGCAGATGCTGGAGGACGAGCACGGGAGTAAAGGCGACGCCGTTGTGCACGTCTCCACGCCGGAGGAACGCTTTCAGGACGAGGCGGAGCGCGAGTTCACCGCCGAGAGGACGCTGAGCGACTGCGAGCTCTCCACCAGCGTGTCCGGTAAGAGACGCACACTGCCCGAACGTCCCATCAGCTACAGAATAATCCCAGTCTCTTACAAAAATCTCTGCATCTCTAATCAACGTGCACATTTATTTAGTTTCATAAATTCAGCTTCATTAGAATTTGGGATATGTATAGGGTACAAACATAGAGGCATGTAAGATTAATGACACCTTTATAATTTAAGCTATTTATAAGAGAACTTAGGCTATTTAAAACGTTATAATTTTGGCTATTTATAAAAGTCCAAGCGTACTGTCATGTGCGATTAATTACTACTTTATTCCCAAGAGGAAAATATTGGTAGAAACTCGTTCGTTCCTAACGACGTGTCAACTCATCAATTTAAATCTTTAAATCAGTGTCCGAACTGTACGTGCACATAAATAATCAGTCTACGTGTAACTATGCTTTTGTGTTATTTTAGTTACAAAACGAAGCGTATGTGGTATTCCTGTGTGTACATTTATCTTGCTAAGTATTATGACGTCGTTCAAACAAGCAATGTTTTATTAACACCATACCATTTTTTTCTGCTTTTTACGATCTGCAACTCGGATTTCATACAAGCCTATAATATGCAAATAGACCTATAAAAAGTCACCATTGAATTGACTAACTAAATGATGAACTAAACAAACACAACAAACTTCTACATAGTTTTTAGCTTTTAATTCACAACACTGATGCAAAAATAAAGCTGCCACGACCTATTGTTGACAATTACAACGATCAAATCCAAATGAACCATATTAAGAATAGCCTAATTACATAGTACAGTAACCTAACAAGTTTTTTTTAAATAATAGATACTATGTTAGAAAACGTCAGAGAATATTAAATTCAAACGAGCAGCAACTTTGACTACAGCTTATATTAACTAAAAGAACAGCAATTTCAAAAAATAGAAAAAAAAACCTCTGTAACAGGAGCCAACTCGGTTTTTGAAACGAGGAAAAGGAATTTTATGAATGAGGAAATGATTTCTTCTCTCGATGGCTGTGTGAGACCGATTCATTAATAGGCCTATTCATCTTGCTCTGTTATAGGCCTATGCCATTTCTTGCCCTGCTTTTCAGAACTGGAATATCCTCGAAGAAAATTATTTTTACTATTTATACCATATAAACCGAAAACTTTGCAACAATTTAGGGCAAACACACGTGCCAATACGCACCCTTCAAGACTCTCTGTTTAAACAGAAAATCAGTTCTGAACCCTGCATATAGCCTACTACTAAGTTACAAAAACTTCGACAGCATGTGTTTGTACCACTGTTAAAGCGGTACATCCTAAAATCTTTCCACTGACGCAAAAGACATCCTCCACTCTGTTTAAATACTCAAATCCCTGTTGAGTGAAATTCATTTCAGAAACATCTTTTGTTAAAAATCACTTAAAATTTAAAAGGAAACTTCGTTCTCCGAATCGGAGGTATTATATCATTATTAATTATTCAAATTATTGGCCTATTATATGAAAGTTTTCGTTTTCACTGTAGGCAAACAAAAACATTTCAAGAGGCCACCTTCTCGTCTTTAAGACAGTAATTTAGACAGAATTGATTGCTTCCATAATACAGGTTTATTTAGTCTGGGATTAGGACTAATCTGACACGGTCACATAGATATGAATAACTTTTTTCTGTGTCGTGCACGTTATATTTACCTCTTATTCATCTCATGGAAATGAAATAGTTCTGCAATTCAAGTTGGAGACCTAGCATTGATTATTCGCGTGTTATTTTCCTAATAATAAACATGGAAACAAATTAACGCTGCTTTAATACAAAACCTATAGATATTTAATAATTGTATAACAATAAAAATAGTGCAGGAAACAATTAATAAGACAAAAAGCTATTTAGCAAACAGGATAAACCTTTTAACCTCTATGTAAGCAGGTCCGTGTTGATTCATTAGTTTGTACCGTCTGGCACGTGTCAGTATTATTATATTAGCTCGGGTAAAAATATTGTAGTTTCAAACTCAAACGAAAGTTATCATATTGCATTTAAACTGTTATGTTGTTACTAAACCTAAATGAAAGGTTGTCTGTGAGCTGTTGTCTGTGACCTCTTTTTTAAAGTAGCCTATACATTATCACGAATACATTTTAATTCTTTAAACAGCAGAATCTGTAACATATCTGATTTACATAAGGACACTGAGTGGCTCTGCAATTCCCGAGACCATTCATCACAATGACGTGTATTACTATAAATAAAATAATTTAAAATGTGCAATTTACTATCTTTTTCATTCAATGATGACCTAAAAGAAAACAAAGAAAACAAATGTTTTAACGTAAGGCAAACACTGTTTTCCCGCCGTGTCACTTCACATATTTAAGCATGCTGGAAAGATCGTTTTTTTTATATTTCTTATGCAAAATAAATACGAAAGACTAATTCAGTAATAACGTCGACCTATCTGTCCGTTCAAAATTAAAAACGAAATATAAAATCCATTAAAGGACATACAGCAAACGAAGTGCCCTTGAGTAGTACAATTAGAACCTCAACTTTACGAACGTCTTAAATGAAATATAATTGTAAATCATTAAAACATTTAAAGTTGAAATACGTTTGAACAGTAGGATGCAGTATTGTTTCATATGGCAACAGACCAAACCTGATTTAAGTTCTTAACCTTGCCTTGTAATCATCTTAAGTCTTTTAACTATTAAACTTAAACAGGCTTATGGATTTATGGAATTTTAACAGGATCCAGAAATATTAACGTTCATACAAATATTTAATTCCTGTGCGATATGTTTATAAAGCTAATATAGATGCAATAATAGATTTAATAATAAATTATAATAGATGACACACAATCAAAGTATTAAAGTAGTTAAGCAGGAAAACACATTTATATTTATCTATATATTGTTTACATTATTTTGAACAAAATATGTTGCAGATAGCTTATTTTTATACAGATTATCTTTTGTTCCAAGTGATAGTCGGCTCTTTAACTCTATCTGTGGGGCTGGTAGAAGGACAAATGAACTTGACTTTGCCTTTTTTGGCACTATGGTCACTTTAGATCATCTGCAGTACGGGACACGTTACACACACACACACACACACACACACACACACACACACACACACACACACACACACACACACACACACACACACACACAACACACACACACACACATATGACTATTTGTCACGTTTAACTAATAAGTCGCAGTTTATTTCACATCCTAGGAAATTTGTTACATACTGTAGATGTACAGATAAACAAGTATATATATATATATATATATATATATATATATATATATATATATATATATATATATATATATATATATATATACACACTGTTTGTGTGTGTGTGTGTGTGTGTGTGTGTGTGTGTGTGCACATCCACACAGGTAAAGTTAAAGAGCCTATTACTTGGAACAAAATATAGTCATGCTATCTGCAACATACTAGATTTAAGATAATATAAACACTATAAATCTAAATATAAAGGTGTTTCCCTGTGCATATTTCAAAGTTTATTTATCGTGCACATTAAATAACACGGTAGTCATTCATCATTCCATTAATTGGTAATTACAGCACCGTTCATACCAATAATCCTAAATACTACTTTTTTTTATCATTATTTGTATAATGGCAAAATGATTGTATTGTTGCATCATAACTGTGTCTTGCTGCTAGTGGTTGCTAAATTCAGAAATGAATTAATAAATGGGAAATGAATTTTGTTTTGCGGCAGACTGTAATAATCCCGATGAGAAGGCAGCAGAGCAGAGCGGCGGCGTCAGTAAACAGCGGAAGAAGCGCTCCCGTGCGGCCTTCTCGCACGCGCAGGTGTTTGAGCTCGAGCGGCGCTTCAGCCACCAGCGCTACCTCAGCGGCCCGGAGCGCGCGGACCTGGCGGCGTCTTTGAAGCTGACCGAGACTCAGGTGAAGATCTGGTTCCAGAATCGGCGCTATAAAACCAAGAGACGCCAGATGGCCGCGAGCAGCGCCGCGTCTGCCGCCGCCGCCGCCGCCGAGCTGCTGCTCCCGGCCGCCAAGCGCGTGGCCGTGAAAGTGCTGGTGCGTGACGACCGCCGGCAGTACGCCCCCGGAGAAGTGCTGCTACTGCGCCCCCCACCGCTGCTCGCTCTCCAACCACCACCGTCCTCCACCTCATCCTCCTCATACTGCTACTATTATCACCCACACGCATACTGCGCACCCAACTGGACCCTCTCAGCGTCGACGTGCGCTGCATCCCAGTTATGAAAGGCTGCAGAGGCAGCACTGTGTGAATGCAGTGGATTGACATTTGGATTTGAAAATGTTAACTACAAAATGAGGGGCGGCACGGTGGCTTAGTGGTTAGCACGTTCGCCTCTCAGCGCTAGGGATTCCCGGTTCGAATCCCCATCTGGGTGGAGTTTCCGTGTTCTCCCCGTGTCTGCGTGGGTTTCCTCCGGGTTCTCCGGTTTCCTCCCACAGTCCAAAAACATGGATCAAGTCAATTGAATTCTCCAAATTGCCCCATATAGAGTGTGTGTGTCTGTGTGAGTGAGTGTGTGCCCAGCGATGGATTGGCATCCTGTCCTGGGTCTATCTGCCCAGCGCCCGAGACGTTCTCCCCTGGATGGGCATGGGGAACCCCACCGCGACCCTAATAGAGGATAAAGCGGGAGATAATGAATGAATGAATGAACTACAAAATGAAGTGAGAGACAAAAAATTTAAACTGAAAGAAAAAGAAAAAGGCCACAATCTAATGCTGGCCTTTTTGTTCATATTATTATTATTATGATATAATTGCTATTAATATTATTATTATTGATGTATTTTTTGCTGAATGTATGTGGGACATTTGTTTCAATTCAATCTTTGCAAACTTTCATCACATTTACGTTACATTTACATTTGGTCATTTAGCAGACGCTTTTATCCAATGTGACTTACAAAGCAAGCACAGGGTTGGCTACAGCATGAGGGTTAAGTGTCTTGCTTAAGGACCCACATTGGTAACTTCAGTGGACCTGGGATTTGAAGTCATAAACCTTCAGATTGATAGCCAAACACCCAAACAAATGAACTACCATGCCCACCCAAACATGATTTCATTCATTTGGTCATATAGCAGACGCTTTTATCCAAGGTGACTTAAGGTCAAGGACAGAGGATTACATACAGCACCCTGTTTAACCAGCACTCTTTCTGAAATGTCTCAGTGAGTTACATATTTGTACTTTTGGTGAACACTAACACACATTTCATTTCATGTGGGCTATATTTACAAATATACAAAACATCCCACTTCACCTCTTTTACAGGTTGATAGTGCAGAACCTTCATATATTTTTACAGGGGCTTCAGGTAATGCCCTTTAAACTTGTTAATCCTTTATGGAGACTTTTTCTGTAGATTCTTATTTTGCATATTCTGCCCTATACATTCTTTGGCTACACTTATCATCCAGGGTTCACTGAATTGTTAGTTGTTATTACATGTGTACAATTTGACCTGAAGGACCTTTATGGGCATACACGTTTTTATTGTTGAGTTTGTTGGTTTGACAAAGAAGCAAATAATTCTGCCTAAGAACTTTTTTCAGACTTGGGGGTGTTGGATAAACACTAACTTTCAAATGCATTGTGGGATTTTCATGAGATCACCGTTTACTATGCTTTCATCCAGAACAAAATGGACTACAAAACTTCAAGACTTTAGTGCACTAGATAGATAAAAGAATGTGTGATTTTGAAAATGTCTGTAAGATTCCAGCACTTCTGGTCTGTGAATGAATTCCTGCATTAACACAAACATGTCTCTCTCTCTCTCTCTCTCTCTCTCTCTCTCTCTCTCACTCACTCTCTCTCTTTTTCAGTCCCCCTCTCCCTTTCTTTCCCTCTCTTTCTTTTTCTCTCAGTGTATGTCAGTGTATGTGTGTGTGTGTGTGTGTGTGTGTGTGTGTGTGTGTGTCAGTAAGACCTCAAAGTGTAAGACTCTTACATTAGTGCTCTGGTTTACTAATCCAAAGAAGGCAAATTGAGCTGGGTGTGTATATACTGTCGATGTTTATTGTCATTGTGTGAGTACAAAGTGAAATGAATTAATTAAAAACATTTAAATTACATAACCACAGTGTTGCTTAGTGAGTTTTTATATTTTTTTGATATTCCTAAATGTTGAAAGATAGAAAATGAGATGCATTTTATTTGCATCATGTACAATCATTTTCAACAATTTGTTATTCTCATCTCATTATCATAATATTATACTAGGGACTAGGGTCACGGAGGGGGGCGGGGCTTAATGGTGTTGGGCAGATACAAACTCCATCGCTAGGCACCAATTACTATTATTATTATTATTATTATTATTATTATTATTATTATTATTATTATTATTTGTATTATTAATTTGGATTTTATTATTTATTTATCCTGTGTAATGTCTTTATTAAATTTTAATGAGTACAAATTAAATTTATATAGCACCATTCCTATAAAAATCGTTGAATCTTTACTATATAATCTTTACTTTACTATTACTATAAAAACGTTAAATCTACAATATACAACTTTAATAATAACATAATATATATATAATAACTACTACTACTACTACTTCTAATAATAATAATAATAATAATAATAAAGAAGAAAAAAAATCCTTAATTGTTCAATCTAGTTGTTAAATCTTATACATTTTAACAATCTTTAAGCCATTAAAAATATAGATGTAATATTATATATGTGCAGGTTCATTTGCACTAAGCACACTGGGATAATGGACTTTAATGGTGTCATGAGGCTAAGGGAATTTAAAGGTGTGTGTCAGGGTGATGAATGGTCCACCACATGCCTAGTGCATTATTTTTATGGTCCTGTGAGTGTCCTACATTTTCAGTTTAAAGAGTGTTAATGTGATTTAAAGTCCCTGTACTGCCTTATTAAATGATTTAATGTAACTCTGCATGGGTATATCAGCACTCAGGTCTATGGCTAGAATTTTATCATCCCTGATGTCTTTCCTGCCAAAATAATTGCCCTTCCATTTTGTTTCTTATGAATACATACTTTAAAATATAAAATTTTGTTGGTTCGTTGGTATGTTCCAAGAAGTTAACATCAAGTAAATATACTGTACAAAATATATTAATTTATTTTCACATACTGTAGATTTGTGTATGGACAAATTTGTGTTTTTCATTCTTCATTATCTAAAATAGAAACATACTTTAAGTTTATATTTTACATAAATAAGAAATAATAATTTCTAAATGCAGACTCCACTTCATTTGTACTTTTGAGAACAAAAGTATAAGTGCCATTTGACATTCAAACACACACACACACACACACACACACACACACAAATCACACACATAAATATGACCTAAAACAACAAAAGTCCCTATATTAGAGAAACATGAACAAATAACTCTAAGAATATAAAAGTTAAAAGTAATTTATTTAAAATATTATTGTAATATAATAATTATTAGAAAATTATTCAATATTACATTTCAGTAAGCAGAACAACTGTCAAACATGAGCAGATAATTTAACTGTAAAATTTAACGGTAAAAATTTAACAGTTTCAGGTGTTTTCAATTAATGTAATGACATTAGGTGTGAGTGGATGTCCTGTTTAATTTCAAAAGCAGGGATCTATGCAGGGCTGATCCTCACCACATTTGTTGAAGTGTATTATCACATGAACACATAGTGATATGTCACATGAACACCCAATAAACCTGCTCTTAAGGATCATAATGACTCTCCCTCTCACTCTAAAACTCTCTTCATCACTCATAAGTCACAGTCAACATTCTTGATTGATCATTACACTGTGTTTTATGGCTTGGAGAGGGATTAGAAAAAAAAATATGATTAGGAAAAGCTAAATACAAAAAAAAAAAAAACATAAAAAACCCACCACCAAAAATAACCTGGGTATTAATACTGATTTTGGTAACACTTCAGCTAAATCTGGTATTCATAATGCATTATTATTACATTCATAAAGCTTCATACTGCTTTATAATAATTGTCATAAGCCTTTTTTAATGTCTAGATGTACATAATCGCACACACAAAGTGTTAAAAGAACATGACATAAGGCTAAAACAAAGTGGCATAATGCATTATAATTTATATATTTTAAATGTTCATCAACTAATTATAGAGACCAGTAACATAAATATAATGTTATTATAATGTTTGTGTTTAACAAATGATTTTCCTAAAAATTTATTTATAAGTGCTCATAACTATAAAAACTTATAAGCTCTTTTACATTTACATTTACATAAAGTAAGTGTTGTCATTAATAAGCTCTTTGAAAGGGACTGCAAATATTTTCAAAAAGCGTATAGTTGACCATTTGCAGTTTGCTGTAAAGATCACAAGCACAAGCTAGTTTGTTATTGAAACAATGTTTTATAAACAGATGAGACCAAAATATAATTTTTTAGGATTTATACGAGAGGCAATGTATGTGAAGACAGAATAAAACTGCATTCCAGCATTAAAAAAAAGAATCCTGTCTGTGAAAAACAGTGGTGGTAGTATGTTTATAAGTGATATTTTATGGGATTTTAGCCTGTTTGTTGTATCTGGACCAGAATAGCTAACGTTGATGGAACAATACATTTTTTAATTACATCTGTAAATTGTGAAATTGCATCTGAAGAGAACATGGCCTTAAGCACACAATATATACTACTAAAGCATAAATAAAGAAGGGAAGAGTAAATGTTCATGAACAGCTAAGTCAAAGATCAGATGTAAATCTTACAGAGATGGTGTGGAGGGATGTGAAGCAAACAGTTCACAGGAGCCCTATCTGTTTTATACTTAATATCCATTCATCCATCCATTATCTTCCACTTTATCCTGTACTAGTTTGCGGAGGGCAAAGGCAGATACACAGGACAGGGTGCCAATCCATCACTGGGCACAAACTCACTCACACAGACACACACAAACACACTCTATATGGGGCAATTTGGAGAATTCAATTGACCTTGATCCATGTTTTTGGACTGGGGAAGGAAACCGGAGAACCCGGAGGAAACCCACGTGGACACAAGGAACAAGGAAACTCAGATTGCATACTTATTCTTCTGAACTCAGAGATTTATATAGTTTTTACAGCCACCAAGAATAAGCTAAAGGGGCTTTATTTCAATCCTTAATGTTTTGTGTCAATGTTTTGTGTTTTGGCGTCATGTGCAATAAAACAATCAACGTGTCGCCTGCCATTACTAGTATGGTCTGAATATGACGGATTGCCATCTTAATGCTGTGGTTTCTTTTTTCAAAAGACAACAATAACCGTTGCCAGGCCAATTATATATATCTTTTAATGCTGTATATATACCATCTCAACACCCACTGTCACACTAACACACCACACATAAATGTCACATAAATGTCACTGCATGCAGTGCATAAAGGATCCACAATCCAAATAATACCTGCTCTGTGGTGGTTCTAGCTATTGGAGAACAGTGGGGGACTAAGGGGAACAGAGGAACAGATGACTAGACAACTTTGTTGATTTACTATTTGCATATACTGTACATATGCATAAAACATATATACATATGTTATGTGGAATTAATGAAATAGACAACTGGATTTAACCCAGAACATCTGTAAATCATTTTGGTGTCATGCTTGATTCTGATTTTTCTTTCACTAAGCACATTAGGAATATTGTTAGAATTGCAATTTTCCACCTTTTAACCTTTTAAGCAATACACACTCCCTGCAGCATTTAGAAAAGGTAATTCACATTTTTAGAACCTTAAGGTTGGATTTTTGTTATACATTTCTGACTAATCTTCGAATAAAACATTACTTAAACTACGAATTGTTTAAAATGCTGCAGTTAGAGTTTTGACTGGAACCATAAAGTTTGCTCATATTATCTTGGTTCTATTAATCTTGCACTTTTATTTGCAGATTACAAAATTTTCATTATTTCATACAAAATGTTATGGTTCACAATTCAACTGATTTGGTACATAACTTACAAACATCCCGATCACTGAACTTTTTTTTTTCTCAATTTGATGGTGAAGTGAACATTAACCGTCACTGAACTGTATCTGCATGCATTTGTTCTACGATTGCCTTATTATTAACTTATTTTAGACTATAGTCTATAATCTATAGAGTAGTAGACTGTGTACAAATATTCAAAAAAAAAAATTGCAAGGGAAGTTGTCAACTTAAAAATTTAATGTACCATTATAATTTACATGAAATCTGCAGTGTAATACAGTGTAATACATGAAAACTATGAAAATTGATATAATTCAATAAAATTGAAGTAAGTTCAAGTTATTTATTTATATAATGTTTTACAACAGTATATTGTTACAAAACAACTTTAAAATGTTATGAGGCTGAACCCCCAAGGAGCAAGCCAAAGCAAGAGTGGCAAGAAAAAATATTATTATTCTTTTTTTTCTTCAGGAAGAATCTACATTGCCAACAATATTACATTGTAAGAATACTTAACAATTCAAATCTGCTTCCTATAGTTCCATATAAACTCTTCAAAGATAATTCCAGAAGCATAGATACCTTAATCTAGTGTTTTGCTACCATATGGTAATTATATTTTTACCAAATGCCAACATGTTTGGATTTTTGTTTTAGATACCTTTTGTGGTGTGTTTTTTTTTGCATATTTCTGAGAATATAATGAGTAGATTACAATACAACATTTTAGCATGGAGAAATATTGAAAACCACACATTTCTGTACATAAACAATTTAACCACACTATACTGAACTATGTTTTGTAACCACAATTTCTAAGGAAACAATGGAAATGGCCAATTTAAAACCCATCTCTCACCACTTGTAATAAGTCAGTAAGCTTATTTTAATTGAGCCACTAACAAACAGGAGCCTGAATACCAGAGATTTTGAAAGGCTTCGTAGATTATCTTTAATACATTTAATACATTTTATAAAGTAAAATTACATCTTACATGTTATATTATTTTATATTATTTATAGGATCTTATACAGATGTCAAGTAATTTAAATCCTCAGAAAAACATTCCATAAAGCTAAAAAGAGTTTATTGCGTGCCTACATATATTTCTTAATGTCAATATCAAATAAATAAAATTCAAAACTATCAAATTGAACAGCATGTTTTTATTCCTTTCATTGCCAGTGCTGACATTATACTAAAAAACATATGATGCAGTTGTAAAGGGCCTCAAATTTGCTTTCCTTTAAAATTTACCCCCTATAAATAAGTACAAGTAAGCCATGATGGTTAAACTTTCCGGGAAACACATTGAACTGAGTAAAAGGGGGAAAAGAAGAAAACCGACTTATGCCTAAAGTTTCTGTTGAGTATGTATGTATATATGTATGTGCATGTGTGTGCTTATGTCTCTCTCTCTCTCTCTCTCTCTCTCTCTCTCTCTCTGTGTGTGTGTGTGTGTGTGTGTGCGTCTGTGCAAAAAAAGTGAGAAAAAAGAGAGATTTAAGCTGTCTGAAAATGACTCACAGATGGAACTTCAGTGTTATACTTCACATGCTATTGACACAAAAATAATACCCCCCACAATCTATCTCATATACCACTTTCACTGGATTTATTAGGTAGGTGACGCCTCACCTTCACCCGTACCACCTAAAAACAGCACAGATTGACTGCAGCAAGCTTAAAGTTTGCTTATTTTTGTCACATTTAACTAATCAGTATCTAAATATCTGAATATATAGGCCTGCTACAGATTCTTTCATATAGGAAATTTGATACATACTGTAGCTGTACAGATAAACAAATATATAAATAAATAAAGCTTTAAATATGAAAAACTCATTGTACACATTGAAGTATTTTAGTAATTTTACAAATTTATATGAATTTATGGGGAGGTTGCATTGCTTAATAATATATATTATCATTATCATCATCATCATCATCATCATCATCATCATTATTATTATTATTATTATTATTATTATTATTATTATTATTATTATTATTATTATTATTATTATGCTACTGTGCCTTTTTTTTTTTCCTTTTTTTTTTTTTCACTGACAATGTGTAATATGTCAATTCCAGTACTGCTAATATTGTTACCCACCCACTGTGCAAAAATGAACATTTCATATATTTGATAATATTGTTTACTACAATAAAATATGTAATATTATCAACATTATCGTTTACAAATATGCAATTCCATATACTTTCATACAGCAATGCATTCCTTTTATCACATTATCACTGTGAATACCAATGACATGTATATAACACATTTAGTTTTTATTTCACTTCAGTGCACTGGAAAGGAGTAGCTTTTAATCTCATTGTACTCGTGTATAGTGACAATAAAGGAAGTCTATTCTATTATTATTATTATTATTATTATTATTATTATTATTATTATTATTATTATTATTATTGTTGTTATTATTATGGCGGCATGGTGGCTTAGTGGTTAGCACGTTCGCCTCTCAGCACTAGGGATTCCCGGTTCGAATCCCCATCTGGGTGGAGTTTCCATGTTCTCCCCATGTCTGCGTGGGTTTCGTCCGGGTTCTCCGGTTTCCTCCCACAGTCCAAAAATTGAATTCTCAAAATTGCCCCATATAGAGTGTGTCTGTGTGAGTGAGTGTGTGCCCAGCGATGGATTGGCGCCCTGTCCTGGGTCTATCTGCCCAGCGCCCAAGATGTTCTCCCCTGGATGGGCATGGGGAACCCCACCGCGACCCTAATAGAAGATAAAGCGGGAGATAATGAATGAATGAATGAATTATTATTATTATTATTATTATTGTTGTTGTTGTCATAGTTGTTGTCATGTTGTCATATTTCTGACATGGCCGTGTCGTTAATGTTTATGTGTTTTATGTAATACATCAATTACATTTCCTCCTGCCTTTTTCTTAGAGCGTCTGTATATTTTTGCTGAGATTGGGAACGTCAAATACTATTTCTGTATAAGCGCTAATAGCGTTGCTGTGACGGGCGAAATAGCAGTTAATCAGACCAATGCAGTCAGTGCGTGTTGAATAGGATCAGGTTTCCCGCTGTAATAACGGAGAAAATGATCGTTTAGCTCAAGCAGGCATTTTTAATCCCGAGCGTCTCCGCACCTGTGACCAATTTAACCTCTCATCTCTAATTCAATTACACTTCTACTTTTTCTTCTGCTTCAGGAAAAAAATGGCCCTGGTTAACCTGGCTTTTTTAAAAGCTCCATTATAGATCAAGGGTATTATAAAGAGATTGGACTTTTAAATGTGGCTCTGGGTTTTGTCTTAATAAGTTATATTTTTTTACATTTTACATTATAGACAATCACTTTTTTTTCTGCATGACATGTTTACGTAGGTTGTGTTTGAAATATAAAAAACCTTTTTATTTAACCGACCTGTATAATCGGTTATAATCGATTATTTGTGTTTTTTTTCAATTAACTATTAATTAAGACTAAATTTGGTTAATTACGATATATTGCTCTGGCGATTTTTTTTTAATCAGAGATAACAAATATATTCTTCGTCTTCCTCTTCTACTTTTTTACTATTATTATTATTATTATTATTATTATTATTATTATTATTATTATTATTATATATTTATTGCTGTCTAAAATGCTTTGCCTGAAAAGGCTGAATGTGGTAATTTTACACATGTTGACAGCTCATTTATTTACGACATGTTTTATGAAACGTTGAGAGCGAAGGCACTACACTCCCCAGCAGACTATCCAGTACTTTTAAGCTCACCTGTTTTGACCTGTCTTGGGCCTGTAGCTATCAGTCGAGGAAAAAATCTGATTTAAATGTAAAAAGAAGAGGCACTTATTAACACACAAATAGAAATGAGGCTTTGAACAAAATTATTCAGATTTGAAATTCATAATTCACAAATTAAAATGATACAGGCTAAATTTAACTGACTCGTTTTGATTTGTATTTGATTATAATATTTGCATGCACTGAACCAGGGTTACAAGGCTAAGTAAGCAAGTAACCTATTAAGGTTCAACATGTGGTGTATGTGAATTATAAAATCATTATTTTGTTGTTGTTGTTGTTGTTGTTGTTGTTGTTGTTATTATTATTATTATTATTATTAGAAGTAGTAGTAGTATTTTTGTTGTTGTTGTTATTAATATTATTATTATTGTCATTATTATTATCATTATTATTATCATTATTATTATTATTATTATTATTAGAAGTAGTAGTAGTAGTATTTTTGTTGTTGTTGTTGTTGTTGTTGTTGTTGTTATTATTATTATTATTATTATTATTATTATTATTATTATTATTATTATTATCATTATTATTATCATTATTATTATTATTATTATTATTAGAAGTAGCGGCACGGTGGCTTAGTGGTTAGCACGTTCGCCTCTCAGCGCTAGGGATTCCCGGTTCGAATCCCCATCTGGGTGGAGTTTCCATGTTCTCCCCGTGTTCGCGTGGGTTTCCTCCGGGTTCTCCGGTTTCCTCCCACAGTCCAAAAACATGGATCAAGTCAATTGAATTCTCAAAATTGCCCCATATAGAGTGTGTATGTGTGAGTGAGTGTGTGCCCAGCGATGGATTGGCGCCCTGTCCTGGGTGTATCTGCCCAGCGCCCGAAACGTTCTCCCCTGGATGGGCATGGGGAACCCCACCGCGACCCTAATAGAGGATAAAGCGGGAGATAATGAATGAATGAATTATTAGAAGTAGTAGTAGTAGTATTTTTGTTGTTGTTATTATTATTATTATTATTATTATTATTATTATTATTATTATCATTATTATTATCATTATTATTATTATTATTAGAAGTAGTAGTAGTAGTATTTTTGTTGTTGTTGTTGATGTTGCTGTAATGTTTAATGTCCATGGTTATGGATAGAAGGGCACGGTGACTTAGTGGTTGGCACGTTCGTCTCTCAGCGCTAGTGATTCCCGGTTCGAATCCCCACCTGGGTGGAGTTTCCATGTTCTCCCCGTGTCTGCGTGGGTTTCCTCCGGATTCTCCGGTTTCCTCCCACAGTTCAAAAAAATGGATGAAGTCAATTGAGTTCTCCAAATTGCCCCATACAGAGTGTGTATGTGTGAGTGAGTGTGTGCCCAGCGATAGATTGGCGCCCTGTTGTGGGTGTATCTGCCCAGCGCCCGAAACGTTCTCCCCTGGATGGGCATCGGGACCCCCCCCCCCCCGCGCGACCCCAATATAGGATAAAGCGGAAGATAATGGATGAATGGTTATGTATAGATAGATATTCACCTCTTAAACCTCTTCATTAAGCTTTCTTCATCTTGTCACAAGTAAATCTTAAACCTATTGTAAATCTAAGCTTCCTACATAATGTGCTTTCACTGCTTTTTATTTGGATCTTAATCCAACACTAGGTCTGATTGTTCATGGGTGAAGAGGTAAAGTTCATGAATGAGCGCTCCCTCTCTCTTTCTGGCTCGCTTAATTCAATTTAAAATTTTTATTTAGAAACGGCGGCACGGTGGCTTAGTGGTTAGCACGTTCGCCTCTCAGCGCTAGGGATTCCCGATTCGAATCCCCATCTGGGTGGAGTTTCCTTGTTCTCCCCGTGTCTGCGTGGGTTTCCTCCGGGTTCTCCGGTTTCCTCCCACAGTCCAAAAACATGTAGTAGTAGTAGTAATAGTAGTAGTAGTAGTATATTTGTTGTTGATGTTGCTGTAATGTTTTATGTCCATGGTTATGGATAGAAGGGCAGCACGGTGGCTTAGTGGTTAGCACGTTTGCCTCTCAGCGCTAGGGATCCCCGGTTCGAATCCCCATCTGGGTCGAGTTTCCATATTCCAATCTATCGCTGGGCACACACTCACTCAGACAGACGTCTGAGTGAGTGTGTGCCCAGCGATAGATTGGCGTCCTGTCCTGGGTGTATCTGCCCAGTGCCCGAAACGTTCTCCCCTGGATGGGCATGGGGAACCCCACCGCGACCCTAATAGAGGATAAAGCGGAAGATAATGAATTAATAATTTAGAAACTTTATAAGCATGACACACATAATATTTGTATTGCCCAAAGCTGGGGTATGAATCAAAACAAAGATAAAACTACAAAAATGAACATGATTTAAAAACAATAAAAATCTCTCTAATTTTTTTTCTTAATTGATTTTAAATGATCAATTTAGAAGCTTTATTAGCATAACTTTACAAACACTACATTTGTGTTGCACAAACTAAAAAAAATCTCTCTCTCTCTCTCTCTCACTCGCACTCTCTCTCTCTCTCTCACTCGCGCTCTCTCTCTCTCTCTCGCTCTCTCTCTCTTTCTCTCTCTCTCTCTCTCGCTCTCTTTCTCTCTCTCTCTCGCTCTCTCTCTCTCTCTCTCTCACTCGCGCTCTCTCTCTCTCACGCTCTCTCTCTCGCTCTCTCTCTCTCTCGCTCTCTCTCTCTCTCTCTCTCTCTCTCTCTCGCTCTCTCTCTCTCTCTCTCTCTCTCTCTCTCTCTCTCTCTCACTCGCGCTCTCTCTCTCTCTCTCGCTCTCTTTCTCTCTCTCTCTCTCTCTCTCTCTCTCTCTCTCTCTCTCTCTCTCTCTCTCTCTCTCTCACTCGCGCTCTCTCTCTCTCTCTCGCTCTCTTTCTCTCTCTCTCTCTCTCGCTCTCTCTCTCTCTCTCTCACTCGCGCTCTCTCTCTCTCTCGCTCTCTCTCTCGCTCTCTCTCTCTCTCTCGCTCTCTCTCTCTCTCTCTCTCTCTCTCTCTCTCTCTCTCTCTCTCTCTCTCTCTCTCTCTCTCGCGCGCGCGCTCCATGGTTTCCTTGGCGATTTTAAAGCGTTAAGGGTCAAACCACTTTTCTTATACGGGGGGTGAATTTTAAACCAAACAGTGTGAACGAGACCGACTGTTCACACTATGTACTCAACGAAATATTAAAGTATGTATTAAAGGAATATGAACATATTTTATTTGGAAAATGTTTGTAAATGTTAAAAAAAGTGAGCTTTTGGTCCTTTTTGCTATTCCAGTTGTCCTCTCAGTGGTTTGCGCGGCGCGAGGGAACATGGCGGGGGTTGTTTAGCACAGACCTGCTAACCATCTTTGCTGCACTGATGCTTATTGATTTGTATTGATTCTAAAACGGGATTGTTTTGTATTTATTTAGTTCGAACACAAACATGTCCGATTCGGAAGACGAAAGCCAGGAGCGGCAGTTAAAAATGGTCTTAATTGGAGACGGAGCTTCGGGAAAGGTGAGAACGGATTTACTGCAGCTTTGGTTTGGATGCTAAATGCTAAGAGATAGATAGATGGATAGAATACTTTATATATCTTTAATTTGAGTATCCAGTACCAAAAAAATGTAATCGTGCAGTAATGCAAATATTGCATACAGCATTGATATTATTATATTAATAATATATATTTATAAGATATTGTATGAATAATAATATTATATACTATATATATATATATATATATATATATATATATATATATATATATATATATATAGATAATAATACAAATAATAATAAAAATATTACAAATAAGGAAAATAACAAAAGAACCTATCACAGTTTGAGGGCAGTGAGGCAATATGACCAACTAAAGTAGAGGTAAATTTAATGCTCTAAATTGCCCCATATAGTGTGTCTGTCTGTGTCTGTGTCTGTGTCTGTGTGTCTGTGTGTGTGTGTGTGTCTGTGTGCGTCTGTGTCTGTGTGTCTGTGTGTGTCTGTGTGTGCGTCTGTGTGTGTGTGCTTCTGTGTGTCTGTGTGTGTGCGTCTGTGTCTGTGTGCGTCTGTGTCTGTGTCTGTGTCTGTGTCTGTGTCTGCGTCTGTGTCTGTGTCTGTGCGTCTGTGTCTGTGTCTGTGCGTCTGTGTCTGTGTCTGTGTCTCTCTGTCTGTGGAGTGAGTGTGCAAACGATTGGTTGACGCCCTGTCCTGGGTGTATCTGCCCAGCGCCTGCAACGCGCTTTCCTGGATGGGCATAGGCCCCCTCACCCCCGTGATTCTAGTAGAGGATTAAGTGGAAGATGGGGATGGATATAGTAATTGTGTTTGTATATATGTATGTAAAAGTGTCAGCAGTGTCAATATTGCAGTGTCCAGTAAGGAGGTAATGTGAAGTGATTGTAGTACAAAAAAAATCATATTTGCCCTTATTTGTCCTTTTCGCCTAAGCTAGAAGAAATTAAAAAACCTGATGTAGAGCAGCTCCGTGAGAGTAGCTTGTAACTGAATGTGCTCCTTTGGCTCCATAATGATGATATTCAGTGGGTGACCATCATCATCCATGATGGAGAGTAGTTTGTTAAGTGTATACCTCTCTGCCACCTTCATTACAGAGTGCAGTTCCACACCCATTACTTACTCTCGTCTCTCAGCATCATGCATTACAGTGCAGTTTAATATTAAAGATGAACTGGAGGTGGACTAATGCAGAAATCTACCAAAACAAGCTCTAAATGTTCTAATTAAAGTAACAATGATGGGGCTACAGTATTATACTGTGTTAATAAAGCTCAGTCAATAGTTGAAACTATTGGTTTCATCGGTGAAGTTTTTTTTTTATTTTGCCTTAAAAAGAATAAAGATGATGATGTTCAATTTTGATGCAATGCTATTTTGGTTTGTTAATGTGGTATAGTTAAAAATATATAGCCTGCTGTGAAGGCTTTCACTTTAATTACAATGTTATTCTGCTAAAGTATCTTTTAATTAAAAAAAAATATATAAAATTAGGTAAGCACAAGTGACAGGAAATGGGAAAGAGAAGAGAAGAGATGTACTTCAAAACAGAAAAAAATATATAAAAAAAAAACAGAAATCACCTTATACAAAATAAAATACACTTCTCAATATGTACATGACATATACAGAGGGAAGAATAGAAAAAAATATATAAAAGACAACAGATTGCATTGCTGAAAGTATTGTACATATGACTTATAAAGTATTTGAAATAACAGATTTTTCAGCAAAAAATGTATTGCACATATAATGATTGAATAGTTATTGCACAGGGTTATTGTCAGTTATTGTCAGCAGCGAGTGGTTACTGAGAGCAGTGCTTATTTTCCAGTATTATGAATGGCAGCAGTATTAATGACTATCATTTTAATAACGGCAAAATAAAACATCACATTTTTTTAAATTCAGTTTATGTAATATGTTGATTACTAAAGACTGTTCTTACTTGATTGATGGGCTGGAACTTTAAATAATCCTAGTTATAGAAATTATTTATGGAATATTTTAGTGAAAAACACATGAGTATGTATATATTTAATTGCCACATAAAATGGTCAGTACAATAAAAAAATGGACAGTATAATGATCTCAGGTTCAATTACTGAAATGTCCTCATCTTGCAAGGATTTGCTGCAAATTCTTTTTCTTTTCAAATTTTAAAAACATGCTTGGGGTAAATTGAAGATACTTAACTTGTTATTTGATTGTATCACTTAGTACTACTTGTTCCTGCGAGGACATATTTATTGATGCTATTTAAACAAAGGTCATAAATGAATTATTAATGTTTACATCAACAAGGACATTAATGAAAAAGTGGGTCAGTTTTAAAAAATCCCAGAGACCCAGAGAAAAATCTTTGCTGATAAGGAGTGTAATGTAGTCTGAAAATAGCAATTGACTTGATTCATTCCGAGTTCCTTCAAAAACTGTGTGCATGTGTACCTAGAAGAATTGATGCTTCAATTCTGATGTTTTGAAGGCAAAGGGTGGTCACAACAAATATTGATTTGAATTACTTTTCTCTTCTTTTCATTCACTGCATTTTGTTAATTGATGAAAATATACTATTAAAACTTCAATTTTTGAAAGCATTCTTAGTTTTCAGCATTTCTTAACACCAGCCTAAAACTTGTGCACAGTACTGTATATAATAAATAAATGAAATCATTTAGTTTCATTTGATTCCCTTCTCTCTCTCTCTCTCTCTCTTTCTTTCTTTCTTTCTCTTGCTCTTTCTCCATCTCTCCCGCTCTCTCGCTCTCGCTCTCGCTCTCTCCACACACACACCCCCATACACACCTGTTCTGTGCCAAAGAGCTACTCAATTGCAGTGGATCAGTAGCAGACATAAGTAGTGGTGAATGGATTACAGAACTAAAAGCTATTTTTATCAAAGATAAGGCAGTGTTACAATCCGACACCTATCTGTATAAACCTATTATGTGATGTGTGTGTGCATGTGGGAATAATAGACAGAGCTCTACTGCTACCTTGGATCTTTTCTGTACTTAGGTCGGAGTGCAAATAAATGTTTTATGTGAACATTCTAATTACATTAATTTGAAAACATATATGGTAATCTTGCATAATAAAGGTTGTAAAAATCCATCCAACCCCTATTTTCTACTTAATCCTCTACTGGGGCCACAGGAAGTACCCCATGCAAATTCAGGAGAGAACGTTTGGGGCGCTGGTCAGATACACCAAGGACAATGCGCCAATCTTTTGCTTAGCACACACATGTAAACAACACTATATAGGGGCAATTTAGAGCATCCAATTCACTTTAAATCCATGTTTTTGGACTGGAAGGAAACCGGAGAATCTGGAGAATACCCATGGGGAGAACATAAACTCCAGCCAGATCGGGATTCAAACCTGGATCCCCAGCGGTTGTAAAAGTCTCATCACGATAAGATTCTGAACTCACTTTATCAGCTGTAGTTCTATCAATCATTTTTGTTTTCAGCACAAACAAAGTCAATCTAACTTTATTACCAATCACTAAGAAGTAGGTGGTAAATGTTAAAATGTCTTTACATTCATCCTTTTTTTCTTGTTGCCAATATGTTTTATATGAAAATAAAGGTTTACATTGAACATTACATTAAAGTTGTCACTATGTAAAATGCAGACAATTTAGTTACATTTGAAAAAGAAAGTGAATCTTGTGATAAATCTTACATTGTCTGTGTGAGTAAGTGTGCCCAGCAATAGATTGGCACCCTGTCCTGGGTGTATCTGCCCAGTGCCTAAAATGGTCTCCCCTGGATGGGTATGGGAAAGGTTCTATCATCTGATATATCAGTGTGATTCTGTTTCTGCAATGGGGATTGCTTATTGTATGTGTGCTTATTTCATGATCCATGAGAGCCATGAAGCCACTAATTATATTGTTTATCAACATTAAATGAGTGGACATGATTTTGGATAAGCTGCCTTTTTAAATCTGTACAGTAAAGTTTAGACAATTGAAACATAAATGTATTTAGTTATTTGATTGTAACACATTTCTCATGTAAATATTAACTATTCTCATTAAAAGGTTATTATAAACATTAAGTTGTAGTTTGAAGCGTGAATAATTATAAATTAACTTATTTATTCAAGAGTTTAGACTGAAAACAGTAATGAGCAAAGGAAATGTGGCCTTAATTGGTCTTTTACACTAAATATAAAATACTTTTGTGTTCGGGTTCACATGAAGGGATTGTGTTACTGCACTGTAAGTGCTCTGTGTGAACATGTCGTTATGCCAAACCTCGGAGCTGGGCTTGTGTGTACTTGGTTCAAATCCATGGCTTCAACACTAGGAAAATAGTGTTGACCCATACGGAAATGGCCTACACATGGTTATTGATAGCCACATACTTACATACACAAAGGTCTGGTGGCTTCTGTGAATTCCAATTATTTTTTGGGCCTCGCCTTAAAACAACATAAATAAACAACAATGCTTCAAAATGAAAGCTGGGTTTTAGTTCCCATGTGTGGGCCATTTGGCTCTACACATAAAGTGTTATTAAATGTTGATTATCTATGTTTTCTAAGTGGAATTGCACACGGGGCAGTCATGGGCTTGTGGTTAAGGAACCAGCCTTGCTACCTGGTCAACAGTTTGATTCCTGGTCCCACCAAGTACTATTACTAAAGTGGGCAAGGCACCTAATACCAATTGCTCCCCGGGCACCATGTACAAGGCTGCCCACCACTCCGGGCACATGTGCTCACTTCACCAGTGTGTATATATGTGTGTTTAACTGCATGGATGAGTAAAATGTGGCAGTGTTACAATCCGACACCTATCTGTATAAACCTATTAGTGATGTGTGTGTGCATGTGGGAATAATAGACAGAGCTCTACTGCTACCTTGGATCTTTTCTGTACTTAGGTCGGAGTGCAAATAAATGTTTTATATGAACATTCTAATTACATTAATTTGAATACATATATGGTAATCTTGCATAATAAAGGTTGTAAAAATTCATCCAACCCTTATTTTCTTCTTAATCCTCTACTGGGGCCACAGGAAGTAACCCATGCAAATTCAGGAGAGAACGTTTGGGGCGCTGGTCAGATACACCAAGGAGAAGGCTCCAATCTTTTGCTTAGCACACACATGTAAACTTACACTATATAGGGGCAATTTAGAGCATCCAATTCACTTTAAATCCATGTTTTTGGACTGAAAGGAAACCGGAGAATCTGGAGAATACCCATGGGGAGAACATGGAAACTCCAGCCAGATCGGGATTCAAACCTGGATCCCCAGCGGTTGTAAAAATCTCATCACGATAAGATTCTGAACTCACTTTATCAGCTGTAGTTCTATTAATAATTTTTGTTTAGCACAAAGCCGTCAATCTAACTTTATTACCAATTACTAAGGCTGCCCACCACTCCGGGCACATGTGCTCACTTCACCAGTGTGTATATGTGTGTGTTTAACTGCATGGATGAGTAAAATGTGGAGGACAAATTCCTCTGTGTGCAAGCACAATTGGCAAAATAGTTTTATTACCATTTTACTTGTAAAATAGTTTACTATATTACTTATTACTTTATTACTAAATTAATTAAATATAAAAGTAATTGCAAAAACTGCAGCTTAAGTGTGTGCGTGTGTGCTTTTGTTTTGTGTATGTGTTATTGTTCATGTTATCAGTTCCACTTACCATTAAGATAGACTTTATAGTTCTAAAATTACAGACTGTGGTCCATCTGTATGTGCTCTACAGTACATACTGCTTTATATTCTTTTCTCTGTTCAGAGCAGGTATTATTTGATTGGTGCATTATTCTTATCCCAGCAGTGTCATTGAAGTGCTTAAATGAAAATACACTAGCAAATAAAAATAAAACCGATGTACTACAGTCTGTAATTGCAAAACAATGAAGTCAGGCACAAAAATAAGGAGGTGTACAACTGGAAAAATTATTCGAAACAGTTGCATTATCCTTAGGTGACACAGAAGGCTTGCACAGTGCCCATCATCAGTTTCCCTTTGTTTAAATAACTACTGCATGGACCCAAACCACTTGTTTGCATTTTATTCGATGCATCCAGCTATTCACCAAAGCTATATGTCCACAACGTGTAGGTAAATAGAGATAAATCATATTATGAGTCAGACCCCACCAGACAGGAAATTCATTGTCTTTGCTTTATCCTCATAAAAACAGAAAAAAAAATTCTGGAGTATTCTGGATTTCAGGCCTACAGTAGAAAAATATATAAAGG